>LR990126.1:9453120-10053120 GCA_905147285.1 Hypena proboscidalis
CTTTGGTCTGAATTAGTAGTAAATAGCGCAAAAAGCAGAATACAGAACATTTTCCTTTCTACGCCTTATTCTTAACTTAAAACGATATTTTTATAGATAAGGGTTTTCTTTAATCTATTTCAATTCTTCCAAAGTGCAGTGTTTTTTCATTAATGGTATAAAGTATATTTTTTACTGGACTAGTTACTGAATGATTATAGTTAGCAAGGTTGTAGTAAAAAGCTAATTTAATATTTCTCGCGACTGAACTATTTTCCAAAGCCTTCATCAAGCCTAGCGAAATGTATTTTCTTGTTTTTATTTGTACAACATAACTTCAAGTAAAAAGTGTTATTTTTTAGTAATATTTGTAGCACCTTCAACACTCAACTTGACCTTTACCTGTCACATATTCAGAAATGTCACTTAATTATTATGAATACCATTAATATTTATAAAATTTGCAAGATGAATTTATTATGTATTTTATGATGTTTTTCAAATCATATAATAATCTGAAATTGAAAACTTAACAGTATTATTTATTCAAAAGTAGGTACTATTTATAACTGAAGGAATTGACCAGAATATAAAAACTTGGTTAGACTAAATTTGGACATGCCTAATTTGATTGATCGTTAGTAGCTATTTACTTCTATCACCGGCCGGAATACAAAATAATAAAAATATGTTAATTCACAAGTTATTAGTCTTCTAAAGACATCTGATCCTAAAGCTAAGCCTTCAAATTAATGTTACCACAAGATCATTTGGCAGTTCTAAGATGATGGACCCTGAATCTTAAACGAAGGACTTGATATATTACATCATTGTGTCATCGTGAATTCTATTAATACGCAAAATCCGATCGTTTTTATATTAATTCATCAATTAACATATTTAGCATATATCCGGTGGTCAGCATTAAAAAAACTAATATATAACAGAACGTTAAGTCAAATTCTATCTACCTATTACTTAATAAATTAATTTGCTGTAATAACTGAGCTGTTTTAGAACTATAATAAAATCTGTCAATACGTAGTTTATCTTTATAAACACACGAGTGAAAAGTACTGGTACTGGCTAAATCGAGTATATCTATTTCGGTGAATTACTGTAGAAATAAATAGGGATCCGATTATATAATATTATTTATTATATAATCGGACATTTCGGCCCTTTTATAACGCCCTGTTAATTACCAATAACCCTTTATATTATATGAAACATATATACTATAAACCTATGCCATCGGACAATTCAAAAATAGATTGGTTTGTCGAACTAGAATTAAATAATTCAATTTAATGATATACGATCAATTATAGTAAATCAATTAAACAGTAGACAAACAAAGTAGATATAAAAACACATAAAAGAGTTTTGCATACATCTGTATAGAATTTAATTGAAAACATTTTCATTATGGAAGGTTGCTATTTTAACTCCATTTACCTTTTTTTGAGTTACCTATATTTTTTTTTATTTCCATTGCATTCGCTTTGGGCACCCAATTTTAGAAAAATAATATGTTACTTAAAGTTATTAAGAACTACTCATATTAGTCATATAATTACTTTTGTAAATAACCGTATTTAATAGCTTTGATTTGTATTTAATTTAATGTATCTCATATAAAAACAAATAATTTGGTAAAGAAAAACGTTGTCTAGCTATGACATTATAGTGGTTTTCAAAATTTTAATACTAAATTGAATAAATCACTGATAAAATAAAACCTGCATATCGCACGATTGAATTGATTAATCAAATAATAAAACCAGACACTCGGCATATATTGCTAAATATAGGAATAATATACTTTAAAGAAGACTTTTGCTGTAATAATATTAACGAGCTTTATGCAAATGCGAATTACTGACGCGACTATAAAACACAAATAGTCTATATTTGTGTGTGTTATGTGTACCCGGATCTATTTGGCTAACGGCTGCTACACTGACATCATTATTTAGTTACCCCAATTTTTATGTATCATATAACTTGAAAAGAAGAAATTCGACGTACAAGATCTTAAGGGTCAGGCGGACTATGATTTTCTCATACAAACGGCATTCCGCAATCATTAGTGTTTCAAGCGTATTTTCTAAATACTATTACATTAAGACAATATTAATCTTGGTATTTGTTATTAAACTTATAAAATATCTACATGAATCGAAATTTTGAATTGAATGTCACGTATTTCTACAGCGTTAACTTCAGATTTTCATCATATTTGTTCTGTATTATAAACATTTATACCTGTAATGTTTCATGAACAGAAACATACAACACCTCTGCCTCACACTTCTGTAATATAGGCGTTATGTTATGTTATGTAATACAAAGTGGTTCAAACATTAAGATTTCGATTTGGCTGCGTATTTGAATTTACTGCAAAATAATGGTTATTCTTCATTTTTGTAACAATTTTTGACGCCACCAAAATAAAATTAGAAAAAGGAACTTAAGCTGCAATGACATTATTTATGAAGGAGCCTGTATATTACATTTAAATTTAGGGGACACAGGACCTAAGAGAATCCCAATTTAAACAAAATTAATTTATGAAAATACAATCAGATATATTACGTGTTTGTAAACAGGGCCTTATTTTTGTAACTTTTTGTATCGAGTTTAATTTATGTATTTTTGTAATTAATTATAGTTGTCTTAAATGTAAAAAGACCCATTAGTGCGAATGAACCCACAGTCCACAGCTAAGCTCAATTTGTCTAGTAATGGGTTTCCGTCACCGTCGGTACCTTAATAGATGAAAAAAAATACTATTTCATTTAGGTTGTGACTATAATATGACTTTGTGTGATTGTGAATACTATGAGATATTAATTAATAAAATTATTGGCATTATTTGGCATTATAATAATTCATATAAAAGAGTACCTCTGCTTCTCCATTTCATTCTGCTTATCCAATAGCACATCTTAGTCTATACGGTGAAATGTCAAGTTCACTAATAAATATGCATAAGTAATACCCAAAGTTCACTTCTTGCTTATTTGATGATCGAATAATGCAAAGGAATGCAGAGATGACATAATGATGCGTCAAGTATCATGTCAATATTAAGCAAGAGACTTCCTTGAACGGCTTAAAATAGGCAGCATCTGGATACTTGAGTCAGAGCGCTTTTAGAACACCAATAGATAAAATAATAAAGCTAAAGATTTTTTTATTTGAGCGCGCTAATCTCTGAAACTTCTGGTTGGATTTGAATAATTATATTTGCCTTTAATTCTATAGGATTTAACATTACACTACGATACCGCGGGCAGCAATGGTGAAGAGATAAAATGACAATAATTCGGGAACAGTTAATTGAGATGAGACGAAGCGTTTCGATACGAAATGTGGAGTTACGTAACTTTGTAATGTGGAGCCTCACGCGGCAGAATGTGCTCAGGGCTGTCATGTATCCGGATTTCCCCAAATAAAGGTTCTCGACTTTTTGTTGGCAAGGTTTGTTAGTCATAATGAGTTCGCGTAACATGAATAAAAAATAGGTTCATGATTGATGATAAATCAAAATAAATAATCAGTGAATTCATAAAAATACAACTTGTTAGAGTTGTTTTCTTTTGTATTGACTGAAATACTGACAAACAATAAGCGTGACGATCACATATCTGTCAGACAACATTTTAATCAAAAGCATATTTAAATTGAATCAGAACTATAACAATCTCTCAATCTTTTTTTCATCGTCTTTTATATAAAAACAATCAAGGTTCAGAAAATCTGAGACCGATTTTCAGTTGGTCTTTTTGACGGTTTTGGTGATATCAGCCCTAATCGTGGTTCAAGTTCATTGCACTTGGATCGGTGACCTGTGCTAGGTGCAACTATTGCACAACACTGGCTGTTGCTGGTCCAGCGAGATGCGAGCAACACCCGAAACAAGTGTATGTACTACGCATATATGTACGATGACCTTGCCAGCACTTTCTATTCTCAAATATCTTACCTATTAGTTTGATTATTTGATTTATGGTGTATTTGTTAGTACTACGTATAACTGACATTGACAAAATTATTTAATGCGGCGAGACGTTTAACATTATAGATATTTAGAAGGCTTTAGCTAGTTCACAGCACAGTTTTACAATCGTTGTGGCAAGCACAATCGTTACATTCATGCGAACATGCAATCGAACGATTAGATTATGTTATAGTTTTGGGTCCTGGGCTGTTCGCACTACGAGTGCCTCCCTACGGGTTACGTAACTTGGCGATCGTGAATTCTTTAATCGTTATCAAGTAGGTACATAATTTAAGGCATGCAAATTATGCCTATTTAAACTAAAACGAACTACCTCTATAGTCTTAACAACAAGAGTTGTTAGCGTATGCGCCTCTAACCGCGAGGTCTCGGGTTCGATTTCCGGGTAGGGCTAAGTGTTATTTGTGAACATTCCGTCAGGAAATTCACAATTGTAACATATAGTTGGAATTGTGCCCGGTCGATGGCGATAAGTCCCCCCTAAACATAACAGGTGAAGTGTGGGTGTTGCACATTTCTATCAAACCCTTCTGGGTAAAATAGGCGTGATGTTATGTTACCATTTGGATGAAATTTAATTAGTCCATGTCATCCCGGCCAATATTACGAATAGATCGATACCTCATTTATTTAAATCGGTGCACTAAATTAGGCGTTGCGGTGCAACATTAAAAATTCAAACAAACATACATATACATAGAATGCATAAATCATAAAAGTTGGTCGTAGTCGGATAGAAATACCGCCATAATTACGATGGTTTAACGGGGCATAAATCAGCGTTTGTCTTACACATTCCACTACAAGTCCGTCAATAAAATAGCTAGTCAGTTGTAATTGCACTTGGCTCTGGCTTGGCCGTCCAATACAACATTTTAGTGGTATTCACATGACAGACCGGTCCCGCCATCATCTTCGTCTCCACTAAATTACCTGCGTCACATAAATAATGCTGCTTTTCGGGATAAAAACCGGCCAAGTGCTTGTCGAGCCACGCGCAATAGGGTTCCGTAGCTAGACGTACCCATATTAAGACTAAAAAGGGGTTTTCTATATGTACTAAACAAGTTACAACTTGATACAAGTCATTATTTATAGACATGTCAAAAATGGCAATTTTTTTTATTGCTCAATTGGCTTTAGATTTTCCATATACATAGTCCTGAATATAAATATTTTTTTAATATTACCTATTTAACGTCTTTTGCAAATCGTATAAGAGAACAAGTAATATAATTTACAACGAATAAGTGTCGTAGATGCGGATTAAAAACGCTCTCCTGAAAACCTCGTTTTTAACATGTCCTTATATACGTAGGGACCGTCGATTTTCAAAGGTTTTTTGTATCATGTACGAACTATTGCAAGCAACTGCATTATATAATTTGGGCCCCTATAAGATAAAGTAGCCACTACAGTTTTCCTTGACAGTTTATTACATACATCACCACCACCATGATTTTCTCTAGATTTTGCGAGCCAACGGTTAAGCTTTTAGCGTAATAAGTATAAATACATACAATTGTACTTACATACATATTTTGTATTTGTTTGCAGAAAAAAAAACGTAAGTGTCAGTGGGCTCCGTACCCTAAAATAAACGCAAGCAGTATTACCAGCATTACCGAGTTGTTGATTAGATCTGAACAAATATTTAATTTATAATAGTTTTTTAATAAGAAGGTAAAGCACTAAAGCCATTGCGGATTTAAATTTTAATAGCAATTTGTTTTTGGAACAATTCTCATTGGTTTTGTGCTTCATAACGCGTAAAGCAGTTCAAGTTAAGCAAACAAACACATCAAATTTTATTACATACTAGCTTTTGCCCGCGATTTCGTCCGCGTGGAATTCGTTATATTAACTAACATCTGCTCCTTTGCACTTTGAGCCGCGTTAATGCTTACTGCTGCGCTCTCGTGGAGTTTAGCGTGATGTTAGCTCTCGAGATATACAACAAACTAACTTTTTCCCGCGGTTTCGTCTGCGTGGTAGGAATATCAATAAAATGGCCTTTGTTACGCGCCTTGTAGTCAGTTACCTGCCCCTAACATATAATCAAAATCGGACAAGACGTTTAGGTGACATTAAAGCAGTGACTTCAATTATATTTATTTGTATTGATAGGTATGGAGACTTTATTATGATGCGCTTATTTGTAACCATAACTCATAATGTATGTTTTTCTATTGTTTCAGGTATTACTTGTAGTCGTGGGGGTGGTTTCCGCCGACATCGGCCTCGATTTACGCAATCAATACAAAGTGCCACAGACCTCATATGGAGTGCCATCATACCAATTTGGTGACAGCTCTAAACAATACAGCACTTTTTCTAACGGTTATGGATCTTCTTCAAGCCTAGGATCTGGCTCGAGCCTGGGATCTGGCTCAAGCCTTGGATCTGGATACAGCTATGGATCTGGCTCAGGCCTTAGATCAGCCTCAAACCTTGGATCTGGTTACAACTATGGATCTGGCTCAGGTCTAGGATCAGGCTTGAACTATGGATCTGGCCAGTCTGGACTCTTCGGCAACAGATATTATGGATCTGGATACCGTCTCGGAGGAGTGCAAGCTTTGAGCAACCTTGGATCTGGTTTCGATGGTCTTCAGTCCTCAAACGGACTCGGAAATGTTTACTCAACAGCGCAGTCAAGCAATCTCGGATCTGGTTTTGGCGGTGTGCAATCTTCCAGCGGTCTGGGATCTAGTAGCTTCCAATCAACTCCCACCTTCACCAACGTTGCTAAGCCCATCATTCAGTACAGTTCTGCCAACACCAACCTCGGCAGCTCCAACCTCGGCAACACATTCCAGTCCCAATACTCTGGCTCTACCAAATACGTTAAATCTGAGAACTACAAGCAACAATACCAAATCCAGCAACAACCCACCCAGGTGTTCAAACACTTCTACGTTCACGCCGCTCCTGAGGAACCTGAAGAAGTAAAGCCTAAGGCACCTATTGTGCTTCCTCCCGCTCAGAAACATTACAAAATTATTTTCGTTAAGACTCCCACTGAAAGCCGTCGCAACCAAGCTATTATTCCTGTCCAGCCACAGAACGAAGAGAAGACCATTGTATACGTCCTCAGTAAGAAACCAGAAGAACAAAATGAAGTTATCCTACCTAAGATCGAGCAGAAGCCTCCATCCAAACCAGAGGTTTACTTCATCAAGTACAAGAACAAGGAAGATTCTGAGGCTGTCATCGACAACATTGTAAAGGATTACAACCAGGGACAGACGGCTACCATCGTCAACACTGCTAACTCTGAAGGCGACCAGAACATTTACAGCAACGCTGGATCAGCTTTCGGTGGAGTGCAAGCCAACGCTGCATCTGGTTTCGGAAATGTGCAGTCTATAAGTGCAGGATCTGGTTTTGACGGTGTGCAGGCCACAAGCGGCCTGGGCTCTGGTTACTTCCAATCAGCTGGTCCCAGTGTATCTGGAGCAAGCAGCAGTGCTTTCAACACCGCCTCTGGTTTTGGAAACGTACAGTATGACGTCCCCTCTCAAAGTGAGGCTTCAGTCGGCTCACAATCTTTCGGTGGACTGAGCGGTTCTCAATCTTACGGTGGACTGAGTGGAACTCAATCTTTTGGTGGACTGAGTGGATCTTCTGGATCTCAAGGATCTTCATTCAACTCTGGTTCTGACTACAGTGAGTCCAGTATCGGCAGCAGCATTGCTCCCCTCATCTCCGTCAGCAGCACTGCCTCCACACTGGATTACGACGGCGCCAACGCTTTTGCCACTAGTCAGGCTGTTCCCCACCAAACCTACGGATCCTCCAAATACTATAAACACTAAAGAGCTTAAAATTAAATTGTTAAAACAATTCAATTACGTGTGGTTAGATAATGGTATGTAATGAATCGAAATAAAATCTAAAGCGTACCAAATTTTCGTGTTTGTTTAATTGCTATAAAACCAAATGAGAAGATTTTTTTTGCTCAAGCGCTACCTCAAACATTTATTAAGTTTACTCAAGCTATTAATCATATCGGATCTCTATTTCTTCGCATATTTTTCATATAATAATAGTTACGCATAATATTAATTTAGCATATCTTTTTTTTGCATAATGGCTTTTAGCATAAATACTTTACGGATATTCATTTTTACGCCTAACATTTTGTTGGCATAATATTATTATGGCATAATTGTCTTTTAGCCAAATTAAATTTTGAAACGTTTGTGGTCATATTTAATAAAATACTTTTTATTACATATTATAATATAAACATGCTGGCGGCTAAAGGGTGGCCCAAGCTTTGGCTTGCTGGCCTGCTTCGCCGGCCAGCCTCAGCCGCGGCTGCGGGGAGTGTTGGAGCCACCTGCTTCTCAGCAACACGCAACACTCTAAGGTTAAGTCGGTTTCGGAACAATTAGTTTCTGTCATTAATTAATAATTACTGTAGCACATCAACCTTTTAAGATAAAAGTATGTTTATTATATCTTCATAATTTGACAAAAAATACCGACTTCAATTACAAAAAAAATACCTAAAAAGTAAGAAATATTAAGGTACTATTACAATGTCTCGCCTCATCTGTGTATAACTTGAAAGAATTCAGTAAACGGTCTTGGTGCCCATATTTACAGAATTACCCTTGTACTTTTAGCCATTGAATATTTGTACCTTCCAGCATCAGATCAGCAACGTGATGTGCTGCCTCTGCTAGATACAAAAATACTATATAATACTTAATTTGGGTTAATCTCAAATCGGGCATTCGATTCTTCGGACGTATGAAATTCGCAAAACTATATAATCGCCTTTATGACTTTCGGTAAAATAAGTTTTGTGATTTTTCACAATAGATCAGATGATTCTTCTGTATTTAAAAAATCTGACTTTTGAAGGTTGGAAAAAAATATTTCGGAGTATTTGGGTGTTGGCCTACAATCCATGGTTTAAATCCCCAGATCTTATTTATGTATTTAACATAATAATATGAAGATAATAAGTAACTATAAATCTATAAATTTTATTGTACTTATAAGCTTACTTACGGATATAAGTATTTATGGTCTTGAAACATTGAGGTGTAACCATTTTCAACTTAACAGTAGAACATGCCACGGATTTTACGTAACTTGTCGGACAAAAACATGAAAAGAAGCCACCGAAAAGAACCTCGCCTGAAATGTTTGACGTGGAACCTAGCGATACCATCTTCTCATTGAAACATTAGGGATTGACTGGCAATGTGTTGAACCCATCGCGAGCCACGTACGATTTAACAAACCTGGCAGCCATAGTTCAGTCACACGGTCAAATTTCCTTTTACATTTATGCCTAAATAAATTGATTTCTTTGCAGTATAATATATTTGCTCTGTTTAAAGCATAACATTTTATCGCAGGAATTCAGCAAGCGATATTGTTGGAATTCTGACGCACAAGCAACGCCAGCTGATTATTATTTATATTAGGATCGGAACTAGCTCATTGCAAACGAAATTGGCACATGATTGGTATTTTAATTGCGGTCTTATCCGCATAACTCCGTAATGTTATCTTGATGTATGGCGTTAAGTACATTTATTTGTGCGCGCCAGAACACAACTCAGCACAAAACACAGGCACACAGAAGGCGTATTTTAAATCAAGCACTATTAATAATAAATAATTTTCAAGACACTTATTCTCCTTGCGTGAGCTTGATGGTGACTTGCAAATGCGATCATAGTCTTAAATTATGAATACGATCATACTTACCCTAATCAGGAAAGATGAGCGATGACTTACATAAGCCAATTAGACAAGTAGTAGTAGGTAGATTCTACGATTCCTAGGTCGGGTAAGTTTTACTGTATCTAAATATTGCGTATTTTCTATTAAGGAAATTCTCAGCACTCTCAGAATTTAGTCCGGTCAGCTTTGGGATTTTCCGATGCAAATTCTTGCCCATTTCTAGAATTTTCAGATCAAACAATTTCGCACCTAGTGTAGACAATCATAATCTTAATTACTGAAAAGTGATTTTATTAAGCTTATTCTCATACATTATTATAATTACATTTGCAATGTACTAGAACCAGTACCTATATTAGATACTGGGTGAGTTGGAAAATATTTGTTTTTAGAAGAATGTTAACTTGAAATATTGCTTTAATTAAAGTTAGTCTCCGACTGACTTGGACGCCTCAGTGTTACTATAATCGCTCTGCCAAGAGCGAAATGGCACTTCCTCAGTATCGGTCGTCACGAAGTGTACCTTCTGGCTTCAATATTTGATGTTCATATAGTGGTTAATTTAGTTATTAAATGTGTTATGGACCGGTAGTATTTCATTCATGATGTTCATTGTTTGTGAATGGAACGATTCTATTTCGGGGCAGCGGCGCGTGATAGCTCCACACCGAGCGTGGCGAGGATTCATTCTTTGTTGATTGAGAGACTATTCGCGGATGCACTTTCCTTGAGCTCGCGAGGAATGCCGCGCACTTGCTCCGCGGTGTGATTCTGTGGAAATGTACCGAGAGGTAGATACGATGTTATTATTAGTCGTATAATTAAATAAACAGTCACATGTAGGTCTGGTTGTCAGAAGAAGCTCAGCGCAGACGACAACACAACTTACCGGCAATAATGATCTATCTGATCCATTTTCAGGAAACATATACCATGTAATTAGTATGGTTAAATTCGCCCTTAAACATAGATCAATTACATAATACTAATTTAAACTAGATTTATGATTTTTGTAACAGAGTGTCATATTCGCATTAGCAATAAAGCTCTTTAAATAAAGATTTTAAAAAAAAAACTTACCGGCACATACTTCATTTAAATCACTGCTCAATGTGGTGCTTGTCTATCGAATCGCCTCCGCATAACATTGTTTAAGTAATGGCAAAAAAATACAGACTATATAACGATTGCACAAAACGCTGATTATTAGCTGTTCGTAATTAAAGAGTTCTATTGCCTTTCTCCAAAGAATTTGATCAGATTTTGATAGCTTACATACTAAAACCTTCCTTGAAACACAAGGATTAAAACACCGAAAACGACATCCTAATTGGATCAGTATTTGCCGAGATAGTCGCGAGCATACAAAGTTACATATAATATGTTCGCGATTATCTACTAATTATGAAAAAAAGGACATTTCGTAAGCTTTCAAATGAGATATGATATAAAACTCTGATGTAACTATTGAAAAGAGAAAGTTATCGACGAAACAATGGAGCAGGATTAATTGTTAACTAAAAATACTTATTGTAAACTAAAGTGCATAATATCCATAGATATAATTGCAATATCTTTATTAATTAGAGTACATAGGAAGTTTTTAGTGGTTAGAACCGATGGAGCACTGCAAAATTAATTAAAATTATTCTATAGTTTGTTCACTTGCTTACATTTTAGCTAAGAGGCTGCGGTTAAACTTAGTTTAGTCGACTTAAGATCAAACATCACTAGATAAATCTTAGTAAGCCGGCTAACACGTATATATAGCACATTTTCATGCTATGAAAGTCGACTACATTAAGTATTCTTTGATTGCCCTTCGGACAACGGGCTCTAATTATGAATATAATTTAAACTAATGCGCATAATAATGATTATCTAAGCATAGGCAAGCCATTTGCCATAGTCATCCAGAATCAGACGCTAACAGGCGCCGCGTTAATTCCAATGCTCAGCCGAACGGAACGCGCCACATCACGAGTCGAATCGCCGCGCATAAGTGATCGTGGATAAAACACATTACACATACCTCAGTTATCTGCTACACATTTAGTACATATTTGTGCAACCAACTCGTACCTCGAAACTGTTCACTGTAGCTCTATTATCTTATTCAATTATGTCATGTGAGAAATGAGCTTGTCGAGTTAATTGTCATTTTGTGAAAATATATTTCAGTAGCAAGGCAATAGCAGCGAAGCGAAAAAATCCTGCTTTTGCTTATTCATTTTGCATGTTTCTCTGATGAATAGAAGATAATTATGACCTAGAGAGCTAATTGCCTTTCAATATGCCGCTTGCGCAAGGGCCAAAAATACACAAATAAATATACAAAATTCGAAACCTACTAGTTTAAATCTCGGCAGTGCTTCGCAAAATATAAACATCGCAAATAACTATAAAATTTACTTATCGGTTTAAATAAAATCGTTCTTAAAACATAAACATTTTTACATACGTCTTTTAAATTGCAGTACATAATGTACACTATAAAAAAATCCATTATAATATTAACTTACGGGGTCATTTTCAAGAGTTGTACAAACATCGTGCAAAGCTCTTTTCTTACTAGTGTAGTAAGATTAAAATGTGATATATCTAATAATTCCGTGTTAAACAAATGTGTAGGCACATATATATTTAATAATATCCTTCTGACAACATCAAACTGCGCAAAAAATTGTGAATTTGCTGGTAAAAAACGAATAATCAATAATGTCATCCATCCGTACTTACAAAATCACGGACATGGAAAAGAAGAATTATTGCGAAATGACATCAGCTTAGTAATCACAGAAGCTAATAAAAGGACAAGTGTACAACTAAGTGATCTACATCAAAACGCCGCTGTAGGCCAATCAGCATTATTGCCTATTCTGAATAAGAACAAAACAAGGTTTCAAGTTGTTATTATTCGACAATGCGCCAACGACAGCGACTATTTCATATGCACTGATAATAATACGCCCGGGGAAAATATCACTTGCCAGGACAGTCAAGAACAAGGTATTCCTCTGCTACTAGATACGAAAATATATGGCATAACCGCCACAACTGAGAATGCCAGCTGTAAATCCCCACAAAGAAGATTTACTCTAATCGGTCCCGCACTTCTTTGGATAAATTTAACAAAGAAGTTATATGGTAAATCGTTGAGAACAAATGGAGGAATCAATTTCACACCCCAACCCAATACAAGCAACACTATAACAGGATTGTTCACAATAACAAAGCCTAAAATTAAGGCAACGTGGGCTAAACCTACTGTAATTACTATCGAAAGGATGACAACCAAAAACAAATATCAACACGAATACTCAAGATACGCAAGATCCAATATTCAAAATCGAGCACTTCTTTCTCCTGATTATTTCTTTGCTGGAGAAGAATCTCTCGATCCAATTGTCAGGAAGACCGCAGAACTGAGACAGCATGCTGCACTAAACCGAGCTTTGAGGGTAGGCGGCACCCAATACCAAGCCCAGGCACCTCCTGGAGAGACTGCCATCACATTCAAACCGGGGCCTCGCCCAAAGACACGACGCCCTTTAAGTACTTCAGTTATAACCATAACAACTCTAACGCGTACTCTGCCATTCGTCATAGATATAGGAAATAATAAGACCACAAATATTATGGACTGGTTTCATCACTTATTGAGACAAGCATCAAATCATACTACCTATTTTATTTTGAGTTCGTCCAGTAGTACTACTACTATTGGAACTGATTTTGTAGACCTTACATAATCTGGAAGGCAACCAGAAAATAGATATTATGCAACAATTCTATACAAAATTTGAGTGAAATATATATTGAACAAGCCTCCGCCCGTGGCCCACCCGTGTGGTACGAATAATATAAAAAATAGCCTACGCTACGACCTACTTCACAAGTAACACAGACATGCTGAATAAAGATTAAGTAAAATAAATTATAAGAGCATAATATGCTGAGTAATGACTGAGGACTAAGAGAGAGACAGACCGCTTACTCAGCTTAGACCGTTTATTCAAGCAAAGAGTAACCCCAATTTTGACATTTTGAATACTTAACGCTAAATAACATCTAGGCATCATCTAAGTTGACGTTTAATAACGTTACAATTAGCTTAATAACTTTTTGATAACAGCTTTACAAAGCTCTTACAACTGATTTATTCAGCTTAGTCGAATAATATAAATATTCATCAAAATTGTGAAAATAGTTTAATTGAATTAAATATTGTAATGTCGATGGCGAAATTAAATGTCAATTACAATTATCAATATTACGTACCTACTAGGTCTGAGAAAAAGTACTTGTCACGAAAAAGCTATTATTAGCAGTTTTAATCCAGTAAAATAACAGTAATTGAGTAAAAGATGTTGTAGCTGTAAGATTAGATAAGCATTTCGGTGATCACATAAATTATTGCTTGTAAGAATAGGTAAGTTACAAAGTTTTTTAATGACGCTAGATTGTTTTTCTTTAAAATGCTAAATAAATGTGCACCTATGACATGTTATTGAACTATAACTTGAAAAAGAGTAATTTCATTACACTAACTACTGAAAAACAATTATTGAGGACGATTACTACTGCTAACATTTAAATATTCTGTAAACAAATATCGTATGATAGTTTTCCTATGTTTTTGCACGACTTTCGATCCATTACGCAAAAAAATATTTATATTCGTTTTAAGTAAGTTACAAATATAGTCTTTAATTTAATATATCCCACTGTTGGGTTCAGGCCTCTTCTCGTGATGAGAGGGGTTAGCCGTAGTCCATCACGCTGGCCAAGTGCAGATTGGTAGACTTCACACACCTTATAACACCTTTTGGGCTCTCTCAGGCATGTAGGTTTCCTCACGAGATGTTTTCCTTCACCGTTAACGAGCTATAATTTATATGATAAATACACACATATCTTCGAAAAGACGAATCGTAACGGTTTATTCTAATTCTCGGCTTTCGCTGCTTTTTATATAATTTGAATAAATAAGTTTAAAACTCTCTATATTCTGTAAAACTAAACTATTAAGTACCTAAAAACTATCTAACAATACAAAAATAGTATTTAATTTGTATAAAGTTAATTTGAAACTGTCTACTATACCTGTTTCTTTCACTTTAATAATATTGCTAATTTTGCAGCTAAGTAATATTTAGTAAAACTAAACGACTAAATGCTACTAACTAACTATGACCGCTATAACGATATATTATTGGTCTTTTATTTGAAAAAGTTTGTTCCCTACCCTACCGATACTATACGATTGCATCGTGCTGATCGATAAAAAGAAATATCAAAATTGCATGTACTTTTATGAACGCACCGGCCTCAAATAAATCATTGCGTGGATGTTTGCGCTATTTATAAAAAATACTAGGATATTTTACAACTCGTCAGTAGCTGAAGGATCGCTGTAAAAAAAGGCCGCACATTTTGGCCGTCGCCGTCGGTCGCCATCACATAGTATATTTTATTCTACACTTGAACTTGCATAACTAAGGTTTCTTGGCATTAAAGGTTAGATAACATATACAATAACACGATGGTGTATTATTGAAAATAATAACATAGCTTTGCCTCTGTTTGTAATCAGCTAAACTGAAATTAGAACGATCGTGACAATCCGGTTTTAATGCATCTATAAATCAAAACACATTTTTCTATTGCAGCTAATTGATATAGCTGTGAAGTTAGGATACGTTTTTATTTAATTTTAGTTCATTTTTGAGGTACTTAGACATTATAGATCTTTTGCAAGCTGGAAATGTCTCCAATATTGAAGACCTGAATGGAGAAGGTGACCTGTTCGACCAGATATGTATTAGCAGTCTACTCAAAGAATAAAATTATGATTGGCCTCATCAGAAGTACTATCTTCGATTTACAAACAACGATATATAGGTTCATCCGCACCACGTTGGATTCCTCTAGATTTAGAACAACAGGGATAATCTTTAAATAACTAAAAACTCACTTTCTCGTTAATCCGGTATGTGGAAGCATTCGTGTGGGTTCGACCGACACAATCGTGTGGGTACTTTATTAAAAAAGGGAGCAGACAGGATTTTTCAAATATTTTTACAAGCTACCTAATACCTAATACCCTCAAATAACCAAATTATATATTATGTTGCACACGGTTGGCAAATCTGGTCTTCTTCTTCTTTCGTGTCAATACTGGTGATGTTTCGTATTTACAAAGGCTGGTTTTTTTTGATATAATAGTCGCCCGAAAATAATTGTTCAAAATTTGATAAATTATATTAATAACTAGCTATTGCCCGCGACTTCGCGACTAGTAATTGCTGCTCCCGCGCTTTGACCCGCGTTCAAACTTACTGCTCCGCTCCAATAGAGTTTAGCGTAATGTTAAATATCATGACTTTTTGAGATTTAAACTATCAAACTCAAAGGTTATTATCAAAATTCGTCCAGTAGTTTTTGAGCTTAACGCTTACAAACAAACAAACTATCTTCCGCGATTTCATCTGCATGGTAGGTAGGTACATCAATAAAAAACTCAATAATAGAAAATAAAATACCCACCTACGTAAATAAACCTATTTCTGATGATAACTAATCTAAACTCAATAAATAAGCAAAATCAAAATCCCTTTAAGCTAATATCAATACGAATGTCTAATCCTACCTAACAGTATTATAAAATAAATGTAAATTGTATTAAAATTAAAAGCATGCTCTCTGGCTGGGACAAAGCTTGAATGTTCCCCAATATTTATTATTAGTATAAGTACTCTTTGCTTGAATGATTCCATACTCTATGGCCGACCGAATGTCTTTGTCAATTTTGTCATTGCGTCAGTGCTGCCAGTTTAACGACTTTGTCACCAGATCTGGCGACTTTCAGGTATGCTCTTGCGACAAAAAATCTCGTTGTAGCGACAAAAAAAATACCACCAAAAGAGTTGGTTTCTGAAAAAAGTTAGGAAAATTAGTCTTTAAGGCAGACTTTCTTATTTTATCGGTATAGTAAATGATTGAAACGTTAAAAAGTCTTGTAGATATTAAAGGATTATTAGTTCTGTAACATTAGAAGTTGACACTACTGAGTGAAACTGAAAATGTTCCGTGGCGATACAAAAAAAAAAACAACATTAGTTGCAGGGATGTGGGATTGAGCGACTTTCTGGCGATTTATGGCACTGAATCTAGCGATATATACAAATATTAGAGTTGGCAGCACTGCACTGCTTAGTGAAGTGTCAAACAGTGTCAAATCAATGTCAACAATTGTCAACACAATCGTTTCACGGAAGTTTTATTTTTTTTATGTAAAGAAAATAATGTATTCCGCTGAACTAAGCCGAAAGTGATCAAATTTATCATAGTAATATACTGGACAATTAAATAGTTTTCTTGTTCACTCGTGATGTAAATTAACTGTTTGAATGTAATTGATTACGTCTTGCCCGACAATATAAATTTAATTTACGCTTGTAATACGTAATGGGTCCCCGAGACGATCAAGTGCACTGGACAAGTCTCACGTGATTAACGACCTCACTTGATGAGGGACTTGACGCGACTGGACGATGCCATCAAGTTCAAGTTACGCAGTCGTTCGCCGTTTGCTCAGGAAAGCGGTCGTCGCAAAAATTTATAATGAATGAATGAATGCACGGTTGGCGTGGTGGTTAAAGCGGTCGCCTCGCCGCTTTCAACTGCGCTGGTGTTGTGGGTTCGATCTCCACATGGGACAAATCTTCGTGTGATTCGCAAAGATTTGTTCTGACTCTGGGTGTGCTCTGTGTATGTAAAATGTATGTTTGTGAATACCCCCGCGACACAGGATTTATTCCTAGTGCGGGGGCGTTGTTTTAAAAAAAAAAAAAAAAAAATGGTTTCCAACGCAGACAAGGCATTCTTTGCTATAACTCTAGCGGTATTCCAACGCCTATGTCGTATAAATCCGACAGTTGTGACGAGACATTTTAGAATTTAGAAGCTAAGACAAACGCATAAACGAAAATATTATAATGAAATACTGAGTTATTCAAAAAAAATACATCATGAAATTGTTATTTAATAACGTTATTCTTGCACTGTATATTAATAATAATATTATTAATATACATTATTATTTATTATATATATATTATAATATTATTACAAAATCACGCTCGGTAATTAGCTCGGCACTTGTCGCCAAGGCCACGTATCGGTCCGGTTCGTCGTCCGCCATCTTCGACGTTCCAGCCGCAAATGAATAAAAACTTGTCAAGTCGCACAAGCTCAAGGCCGTCAATTAAAATTTCTGTCAAGTCTGTCAAGTCCGTAGACCACTGGACGGGACTTGTCAAGTCAACGCTGTAAACGATCAATATTCACTTCAAGTACGTAGACTTGTCCAGTGCACTTGATCGTCTCGGGGACCCATAAATAACTTGATCTTTTAAAAGTTTTGGATTAATAATCTAGTCACCACAATGGCTACTAACGCTCCGAGTGGAACGCACAATTTCAAAGTTGTGTTATTAGGAGAGGGCTGTGTAGGTAAAACTTCTTTACTACTGCGTTA
The DNA here is from genome assembly GCA_905147285.1 of Hypena proboscidalis. Classification (NCBI taxonomy): domain Eukaryota; kingdom Metazoa; phylum Arthropoda; class Insecta; order Lepidoptera; family Erebidae; genus Hypena; species Hypena proboscidalis. The sequence continues at coordinate 9,471,378 of LR990126.1, forward strand.
CATCGAAGATAAGTTCAACGACAAACACCTCACTACTTTACAGGTAATTAATATGAATTGATTCGTAATTTCACTATTAATTTGTTCTTTTTCGCAAAAGTACCAACAATTCTTATCATTTAAATTTAAAAAATGATTATTTTTGTAATCTCATATTGTTTATTGAAAATAAATAACTCATACCAAGTTCTCGTCCAGCAATGGTACCTATGGATTGTAATAACTGCAATATCAAGTTAGTGTTAAACATGATATTAAATCTGCAGTAATTGGTGCCTTATAGGTTTAAAAATTATATTTGAGATATTGTTCTAGGCCACATTTTTAAACAAAAGATTGAACATTAATGGCAAGCGTATCAACCTTTCTATTTGGGACACTGCTGGACAAGAAAAATTTCATGCTCTAGGTCCAATATACTACAGGAATTCCAATGGAGCCATTCTTGTCTATGATATTACAGATGAAGATTCCTTTGGAAAGGTAAGCTAACTGATGTAAGGTAGAGTTGCTGGTTCATATAACTTATATATAAATAGATGGCCAGTAGTAGAATTGCATGTATTTTAAGCTAGACTGTCATTTTGTGCTCACAACAGATTAGGGACCAAGCTGTACAAGAATGTCCAAATGGCACAAATTTCAGGTGCACTCATTTGATTGTCCATTTGAAAAATACAGGGTTGTTAAAATCACCAACAGGTCATGTTCAGCCACTATAATGCAGAAACAGAGTAGAGTTGCCATAATTGACCTATGAAACATTGCATGACATTTTGCGGAGGTGAGAGGGTGTTAAAATCCCCCCCACTTCTCTTTTCATCTACCTGCCAATAGTGAAACTTTTAAGTATAACAATTCTTAGTAGTAATGTTACTATCTCAAACTAGATCTCTAGGTGTCAAAAAACAAATAAAAATAGTTATAAATAAAATGTGTTGTCCACAACATCAGAACATCTTTCCAAGTTGTTTTTACAAGATAAATCACAACATTTCATTCTTATTTAGTTTTAGCGCGACTATCCCGTACAATGTTAACGCTTTAGAGCAGGCTGTGTGCAGTATGAACGCGGTCATTACACTGGTGTGATGTAATGACGTCAGGACCTAGTTGAGAATCACAGTGCACAGTTGCATGAGCCACCTCCCCTCTTTCCTGCGTTATGACTCAAATAGTACAAATTCATGCAAGTAGCTGACCACTTGCATGATTTTGTACTATTTGACAGTCAGTTGTTCTGAAACTTACACTTTGTAACTATACTACAGTTGAGATGTAATCATCTGTAAACACACTGTGAAAGAAATATGTTGAATACCCAATAACCCTGTAACATCTCAAATATCTTGTATTTTTAGGTCAAGAATTGGGTGAAGGAGTTAAAAAAAATGCTGGGCTCGGATATTATATTGACTATTGCTGGCAATAAAGTTGATTTGGAACATGAAAGGACAGTGCCTCTCGAAGAAGCTGAAAGGTATGTATGGTTTAGTTTAAACAAAATATCTTTTTTACAATTTATTATAGAGATACTACTATAATTTGTTGCATTTAAAACTTACCACTAAGGAACTTATTTTTTTCAGCTATGCTAATATGGTTGGTGCTAAGCATTTCTATACATCAGCCAAACTGAATCAAGGTGTTGAAGAGCTTTTCCTTGATTTAACTAAAGAGATGTTGGAAAAAAGTGAACAGAACTTACAGGCTAATGTTACCAGGACATCTCAGGTTCTGGTAGTGGATGATGAGGTACCACCAGCCCAGACCTCATGCTGCTCTGGGAGCCGCAGTAACTAAACACTTCCATCTTCAATCGTTTCAACTAAGAATAAGATTGTTGGCAGGGTTTGAGTAGTAATAATCTTGATAGTAATTGAAATAGAGTTGTTTATGTGGGAACTTTCATTTGCGGCAGTGTTCAAAACTATCAAGGATCAATGGTTGCATTTAAGTTTTTTATTTAGAATTTCGTAATTATCAATTATAATTTTATAGGCATATTTATCAAGCCAATCATATGTGTTAATTATCAAGATAATTATTAATGATAATTATCATTTCGAACCCTGATTTGCAGCCAACTTAACACCCACAAAGATACTAACATATAATGCAGGTAAAACCATGTTTTGGATAAGAAATCCACCCGTACGAAGTTGTGGAAAATAGCTAGTTAAATAAAGATATTATGGTACGCCTAGTTCTTTGCAAAATTTACAATCCTGTTCTTAGTTGAATTTTGTAGTTGCATATTTATTGAAGTATAATGATGTACATGTATGAAAACACTGCACACACACATCAAATCAAAGATGTGGACAAGTGGCAGGTATAGAAACATAGTCATATTGATGTTAACCCATACATGTACGTATGTCATCTCAAGTACATACATTAAAAGGTAATACCTCAATATCCCAAATTAGTAAATAGGTCAGAATTCAGAATTGTATAATTATTACGTTATTTCTTAGCTAAATATTGAAATTGTTAAAGAAATCTTTTATAAAATATTGTTTTAATTACGTATATAATGTGGTAGCTACTATTTATTTTCTATGAATATGCAAATCAAATAAGAATAGACTGTCCACCATTGTGATGTGACTTCATAATTTTCAAATTGTTTTATTCTGATTTAACTTTTAAAGGTTTACTTAAACTTGCTTTTTTATTTTTCACTCTGATTAATTCTTGTACATTTCACAAAGCACAATATAATTCACATCTGAATGTATTGTTGCATGCCCCCTAAATATTATTCTAATCACTTTATATTATGTATAACCATAAAACGAAATGTTCGTTGATAACAGAATTTGTTACAGACCATTTTATTCACTCGGACACTACAAAAATGTATGTATGCATACTTTAAACTGATTTATTTTAAGCCGACTTTAACATGGCGTAAGACTCGGTCTATTGTTATTTGATTTATGGGAGATTTTATTACTACTTTACACTTTTGTAATTTACTATATACATAAGTAAATTGCAAAAGAAACAACCTAGAAAATATGTTTACATTTACCTATGTTTTGGTAATATAAATATAAAATTCACAATAGTGTACAATATTAAAATACACATAACGTGCTCTAAATGGTATTCATTTAATTCTGCAATTAATGCCATCTGCAATGACTGACCAGCATTTGGGTTAATATTATAGTTATAATCAGATACATAAATATGCAAACGATTTATCATACTGAACATACTACATAACAGTTTAAATATTGGGAAAGGACAACCGCCATTTTTCGTTCAAATTCGTAAGAGCTGGCCAAGAAAAATAAAATTACCTATTAGAAAGTGACCTTTTTTTTTATTATGGCACCAATCAATCAATCAGAAACTTAAGGTGGTGCTCATTATAAAACATAATATTTCTTTTAGTTCCGATACCTACTATTTTCATAAATTATATGATGCCCTTTTCTTAAGTTTGTAATATATAATTATTTTACTGAATTAGTGTCCTGATTTGTTAAACTATTGAAATAATACAAAATGCGATATTTTCAAATTCAACTTTAATTTCTAGCTAGGAATATCGATTTTCCAAAAATGCAATGACAGTTTCAGTTGTTATCAAAATCAGCCCAGTTCCTTCGAGTACTCTTTGCTAACCCTAAGGGTCGACACACACCAAAAGAGCGGCGAAGGGCAGCGGAGCGCAGCGACCCGCTCGGTAGAGAAGGCGCGCGGAGTCCCGCGACTTCTCGAGCAGTCGCGGGACTCCGCGCGCCTTCTTGGGCCTGCCCGCGATGTATTTACGGGTCGCTCTCCTATGCGCAGTTCACTTTCAACAAAACTCGAGTTAACTTGTGTATAAGCAGTGAAAATGGGTATTTTGGATTTAATTATTATTGCACATATAATTGTAGAAGAAGTGGAAGCGGCCGAAGAGATAAAGAGGAAAAGATTTATTTTTTTCATCCATTTCCGTCACTTCTGTATTCGTTGCACTGCAAGGAGTGAATACGAATGCTCACGCGCAACAGACGCGCGCGGGGAGCGGGGCGAGGGGCGGGATATTGCCAGCGGCCGCTTGCGACTGCTCGAGCATTCTCGTGAATTCCCGCGACTTCTCGCGCAGTCGCACGGCTCCGTTTATGGAATTCGCCGGAATTCCCGCGGCGCCGCGGGCATCCGCGCGAATCGTTTGAGTTTCTCATGCGATAATAAGTATTATAGTAATGAAAATAAAGTTAAAATTCATATGACACTGAAACTGCGCTTCGATTCGCTGCGCTTCGACGCGCTTTTGGTGTGTGTCGACCCTAATAGTTTCAGATTTGGCCACCAATGAAATAACACCTTGTATATCAGTCGTTCAACGGATAGATAAAGGAAGGTCACCAAACTGCATAGTGGCAGACAGCAGCTGCCTATAAGATTTTAACCAAGCTAAAACCTTTGTTTTTTACAGTTTGTTTTACCGAAATATAAACGCAAAATGCCGTGTTTTTAACTTAAATAAAATGGAGCATAATGCTCACACAGTTTTAGTTTTACATAAAAATTTTCAAGGGTTCAAGTTCTAATAAAATATATTTTCTTTTTCTTGACCGGCTTTTGAATTTGGACTGAAAATGTATGCAGTGTGGCGGCTGTCCTTTATGATTTGTAATAATAATAAAGAAATGTGTAGGTTTCGCTTATAAACTGACATTATGTAGTGTTTATCTAATTTATTTTATCAGTTTATAATTAAGATGCTTTATGATGTATAATTTTATTGAATCTAGCTTTGTACCTAATGCGTTTTATTGTAATGTAAGTTTAAGTAATCGCAATCGGAAGTGTTATCTATCGGATAAGTAAAAGAGGCTGTGGGCACCTTCGCCTCCAAGCCATACCTACGAAATAGTTAGTTCACATCTTAACTATGTGTTTCGTTATAGATAGTCCAATATGTCGTCCAGCATCCGTAGTAATCGTATGTTATTGGGTATAACATCCACAGCACGCGGTATAATCTTGGCTGTCGCACTGGCTTATATTCTAAATAAGTGTGGTTTAATTCTAAATTAGTTAATAATAGAACCAGCTCTTAGCAGTGTTGCTTATGAACCGGACGTCAAGTCAGTGCTGACATGCTTCCATAAACAGAGGTGCTTTCAAATATTCAAGAATACCCTGAGAATATTTTTTTGTAGTCAATTCCTAGATTAATTTGATTACAAAATTAGGTGTGCTTTTAAAATAGTCAAATCCGAATCAGACAATGGATGTATATTTATATTTTATCCCAAGTTATGTAAACTTATAGTATTTATAATAGTTAATTAAGGTCAGTAATACAGGAGGAGATTGTAGGAGAACACTAGGAGATCCAATATGTGAAGGAAATGTGATACTGTGATGATTTGTCAGGCAGGGTATGTTGTACAGCACAGCACTTGTTATATAACATTTGGTGGGTGCGAGTTTTAATAAAACAAATTTGGCATCAGGTACACTATTCTAATATGCACTACTAGTGTAAGGTGATCAAACATAACGATCATATTTATTCAACGCTTTTTAATATTGATAATTAAATGAATTCTCGTTTTTAATTGAAGGTGACATGTCTATGTTGTTATAACTGTAATAAATGTATTTCCCAATACAATGTTTTATTTAAATCTTATACCTTTACTTACACAGATGTGTCTACACCCAAATATTAAATTCATATTAGGAAATTCAAGGACGTCCACACAAATGCTAAAAAACGAACTATTTGCAAATCTTTGCAAGGTTTCGTACTCAGGTAGTGCTACTGACTTGCAGTCGACGCACGAAACTACAGTGTAGACGCCTTTAGAAACTAACAACATTTAACATTACAATAACCAAGTTTAACACCCCATTTTTAACAAATAAATAATCACATGGCTACTTTATTACTACAATACAGACTGAACATTTAGCATAAATAAAACCATCATCCTATGTATTATGTATGCGCCGTATTTTATGCGACCATCGTCACCTCTACGGCATACTTACAAATCTGCAATTCAATATATTGATATAATAAAAAATAATTATTAAAAAAACAAAAAACCCGACTGCTTAAAAAAAAGAACTGAAAAGATAAAAATAAGTATAGCATTATCTACATTAAATTCATTAACAACAAATGAAATGTCAAACTAAATTCTTTATAATGTTGCAGGCGGTGACAAACGAAGTTATATAGTAGTAACAAAGTATTGTTTGTCCCCGCCTGCAACATTATAAAGAATTTAGTTTGACATTTCATTTGTTGTTAATGAATTTAATGTAGATAATGCTATACTTATTTTTATCTTTTCAGTTCTTTTTTTTAAGCAGTCGGGTTTTTGTTTTTTTAATAATTATTTTTTATTTCACTCTTTTTAGTTCTTTTAACCGACATGTTTTTTTATATCTATTAATTTGTAGAAATCAAATCTTTTGAGATCAATGAGCCTTAATCGTGAGTTAAACTATCAAATGCAAAAACAATTATTCAAATTCGACCTTCAGTTTCCAAGATTAGCGTGAGCGAACATACAAACTAACTTCCACCCACTTCGGGCGCGCGAGCGTGCCGATATATAAATTGGTAAATTGTGTTTAATCAGTAATATAAATGTGATAAGAAGTATATATTTTTGAAATGGTCTTTTCATGGCCTTTTATTTGATACCCATATTACTATGATGAAAAGAAAATCCATACCCCCCCTTTTTTTTCATTTGCCGGCGCCATTTTGAAAATTAATATAGCCTATGTCACTATCACTGTTTCGACGAATTCAACGACACCTCATATGTCAAAATTCGTCTAGCCGTTTGGGCTGTAGGGTGGTACAAAGAAATAGACATACATACATACATACATACATACGCTCGAAAAACATAACCCTCCTTCTGACGCAGTCGGGTAAAAAAACTGTACCTTATGAATGCGGTATCGACTTATGATGGTTAAAAGTTTTAGATTGTCCGAATCTGCATTATATAATATTATTAAACCGAAGGGGTACTAAGACGTTCAGGCATACAGGGGTATAGAAATTACCACTGAGCTTTCAATTCGTATGAAATCGGAACACTATTATAAAATAATATTAATAACACCCCATCATGTTCGTTGGTTCTTGTTTGGGGTACTCTGGGCGGCCAAGCGGACGCCATCGCTCGTTCGTTAGCATTCGCTGGCAATCCAAAGCATGGCGGTAACATCAACGGATTCGTTAGCGTTCGCTAAGCCATCCGAAATAGAACCAACAAATCCGTCCGTTGGCCTTCGTTAGGTGTGTACCCCGCATTAAAGACTACCTTGCGAGCTTTCACGGAACACGCGACTTGCAGGCATGACAACCATTTCTACAAATATCGTTATAAATTTCTTAAGATTCAAACTTGTACTGATCGCTAAATTTCTTTGGAAGAGATGCAACATTTGTCCTAACTTAACAACTAACAATCATTCAAACCTTATGACGAAAATGTGACCAAAATAAATGCGGTGAGTGGCAGTGTCTGGTGATTACATAGAAATCTTATTTGTACCTTTTTTATTATTTATATTACCATCGTAAATAAGTCGATAGGAAAATACACTGCACCTATACAATAATGAACAAAGACAAATTTAGATACTGTCCAAACGATATCTTTTTAAATTGATAAATTAGATCTGGCGATAAGGCTTACTTTGCACTGTGTACTTGCTTTGTATCCTTCACAATTATTGTTGTTTAACAATAAATTTTTGAAATCTAAGTGCGGCGAATAAACCATTTAATTTTATAAAGTGCCGTTGTCTTCAACGTGTTTAACTTAACAACGTGTTGAACGCTAAGCTATAACTGCCTCTCTATCCAGTAGAGACATTTGAATGAGAGATAGATGCAAATACGGGTTTAATATAACCGTAGGATTAGAAGTTTCGTGAAACCGGGGCTTTGTAACAAGTACAAATAGTAATAATTTGTGTGTCATATTACAAAATATATTCTAATTTGTACTAAAATAATAAGTTCGTCCAAATCGTTTTCTTAAATGTCCCATCCCAATATTTCATAATATACTAAAAGTTTTACCAAAATCGTTAGGGACGCTTTCAAAATCGACAAACTTATCAATATACACACAAACGTAAAAGTATTTATTTTTTAATATAGGATAAAGAAGGGTGTAAGTTTGGAGTATACCTTCTACCTAAGCGTCTTCAGCACAACACAACAGTGCGGCATACACACAAACACATCAAATAGACCAGCTATTTGGGCAAGAACAAACATAGGACTGTTATACTTAAGCAAGTCGAGAAACTAAGTCCCGATATCATCAACTTCTTAAACCGCGGTAAACGCTAAACCCAGATTAGATCTATCTCTCATTCGATGATTGAACACGACAGAGATCGAAAACGTACGTCCTACGTTAAACGTTGGTTTTACATGTTATTGATATTGGGTCTAAATAAAATAACTAAATATTCAGTCTGTGCTACACATTAAAGTAAAATAAACATTCACAACATCAAACGTAACGTTTAATAAGCTCCAATTACTTGGAATTGGGATATAATGCAATTCACTCCCTCGTGAGCTAAACTTTATATAAGGTAGCAATAGCACAGCATATCACTTTCGATAATAACATACAGATACATAAATTGTCTACATCTAAATATTTAAAAGTAACGCTTAAATTTGGTAAATTTAAAAACTATGCCAAATATGGTACATACGCAAACTGTACATTCGATTGGAAGCTTAGCTCAGGCCATTTTGTGCATCAACTTCTAGATTTTGGAGATTAGACATTCTAGCATTGCAAAACAATTAATTTTATTTGTTTGAACCATTTATTAAACCTTAAACTCCAAATCTGGAGTGACAGTATATTAATATAATTTGTTCCAACAACTTTGTGAAAATGACACTCATAAGATCTACTCTCCTACCCAGGATTGCTTTTTCTTCCTTTTAAGTTAAGAGATAGTAGATATAAAGCTTCCATAATTCTATCATTTAAATAAATATATTTCTTTGAGTTGGACATTTTAAGGTTGTATAAGAACTTTCGGTTTGTTTGGCAGTCGGTTTTATGAGATATTGAACTGGAACATATTTCTAATTCAACTAGATCTGTTTGGTCATTTTTGATATGGATTGGGTGTCACTTCTCCAGTTCAGTTTCCTTGGCAGTCTGTTTGGCTTCTGACTTGTTAATTTTTTTATTATTCGAGGTCTTGCCGTCGCCGACTATTTCAGTTATTTTAACAGCCTGTGTGGATTCCTCAGTTTTGTCCATAGGAGGTAAATCCAAGAGGTAAGGCATCATACTTCTTGATTTTTCTTCAGTTGACAACCATTCCATCTGTGGAAAGATGAAAAATTGTTAATAACATACAACACATATTTAAGGCCAGGCAGTTCGAAACCTTTCTATAAGACCAATGTTCGAGCTTCCGTGTGAAGAAAGCTATAAAGGATGCTACTACACAAAAATACTGTTAACAGAAGAAGTAACAAAGAAAAGCAATCATCGAACAGAAAATAATTGAAAAAAGTCTTAGTAATTCTGAAATCAATCCTATATAACACTATCAAAATGAACTTCTATGGTACTAATTTCGTGATTTTCAGCAAGAGTTGTATTTTATTAGAACAATATGTGGCTTCTTTGTAGTTCTAAAACAATAATCTCTTTTATTTTAGTTTAATTAAATGCTATGATGTGAACTAGTGTTAGTGTTGATACGAATCACTATAAAGAAAAAGAACAAAAAAAAACGTATTTTTTTTTTTATTGTTGATGATGCATAAATTTTACCGTCATTTAATGACGGTAGTGAACACTAAAATGATCATAAAATGTCCATACACGTATTTTTTTTAAATAACGGAAAGTTAAGACAAAGCTCATAGGAAATCGAGGTGGAAATTTTTAAGGCATAATACACTTTTAAACTTCCTCTACAACATATCAAAAAATCATCAAGAATCATTTGCATTTATCCAGGCAATTTTCCTACAATTATATTGGACGACAAGCAATAACTTTTATGAACTATGTGCAAGTAAGATATACAAAAGATGGGTACCTTTTGACGGTGATCTCTCACGGCATCATCGCAGATGTCGATGCACATTTGCTCGGTGAGGCGGCCGTCGTCGGACGCATAAGCAGCCGCTTGCCACGCCACTCCCAGCTTGGACAGCGCACGGCCGGACATACCAGCCGTACGATCCGCTAGCGTAGTACATAGTGCACCGTAGTCGAACTGGTCTACACTGAGCCGCCTATAATACAAATAAAATATATAAATAATTAGGATAAGGCTTTTGTATGAGACCCACAGCTGAAAGAAACTATGCTGTGAATTGCCCATAATGTCAATAAATCGAATAATAATAATAATAATAACTGCTGGGCACAGGCCTCTTCTCATGATGAGAAGGGTTAGGCCATAGTCCACCACGCTGGCCAAGTACTGATTGGTAGGCTTCACACACCTTCAAGCAATTTTTAGGCACTCAGACATGCAGGTTTCCTCACAATGTTTTCCTTCACCGTAACCGAAGGATAATTTGTATGATAAATACACACATATCTTCGACTAGACGAATCTTAACGATTTATTGACAGAGGTGTGTGCCATGGGTTCAAACTGACCTTTGACTTCACAGTCCTACAATCTCCCACTTGGCTATTGCTGCTTCTTAATAAATCTAATATTGTCTAGGAATTATTCCTATACTGAAGTTGTACCCCATGAGGTTTTCTACCCATTTTTTTTTAAGTTTTATATATGTTATGTCGTCTAAAGTTAGTATTTACAATGATCTTACCTCTTTCCTTCTGAAGCTGGTTGAAGAACGAACTTGTCAAAGTACAAGCGAATCAAACGCTCTCTCTCCTCGACTCCCGGCAGACCAAACTCGATCATCTTATCGAGACGGTCGTTGATCGCCGAGTCAAACTGTTGTGGGGTGTTCGACGCCAGCACCAACATTATCCGACTGCTTTGATCTGATGTTCTGTACAGGAATGCATTGAGAGCAGCTCTCAAATCTTCGCTTATCTTTTCTGAAGAACGTTTTCTCAAAAATGCGTCGGCTTCGTCAATGAACACGAGTACACCTGTTTATTAATAAATAGGTTCATAAGTTCGTCTGCATATGATAAAAGAATGATAAAAGAAGCTTTAATTAGCTAAAATCCTAAATGAGACTTTAAAATCTCTGCATTGCTAACAAATTCCAATTGAAAGTAGATGTTGCGGAATTGCTCCAATTCTCACAGGGATGATACATATATCCAAAAAGTTGCATAAAATGAGTATAAAAATATCAAAAATTGTACATACCTTTACTGCTAGTATTTGCCCAATCGAATACTTTGTGAATAGCTGCAACCGCATCTTTGCCCATCGGCGCCACATCACCTCCTGTTAGAATTGCGTATTCCATACCAGAATGTTTCGCCAGTTTCTGTAAAAATTATACTTAAATATGACACCAGTCGCACTGTTATTCAAATTTCATACATAAATTATAATAAATGTAAAAGTAACTAATTTTGTTATTCTGTAGCATATTCTATGAGCTTTTCTTACCTTAGAGAAGAGAGTTTTACCAGTTCCGGGAGGTCCATACATCAACAAGTTCCTATAGAATCCCTTGTTGAGGCGAGTGTTCTTTGTGGCAATTGCAATGTCTCGAAGTCTTCGCTCTAGATTCGGGGCTAGTACTACACCAGCTAACGCATCAGAAGGTTTCTTAAAACTAGCTACTGCTTTGGAAACTGTGAGTATAGGATGTTTCACAGCTTCCAATAATGAAAATCTTGATGTCTCATTGACTAGATTTGGTTTACCTAAAAGAAAAAAGATGTTTGTACAAAAGATCTTTACAATATAGCAAATATATAACTTTTAAAATTTTAGCAGTTTAGGCTTTAAGTTCTTATATACACCTCTGTACCAGTCCTTAATTAAATAAAGGTGCATATACATAGAAATAAGTATGAGTATGTGAAATGAGTGTGGCTCACCAATCCGCGCTTCTATAAATCTAGCTGCCACCGAAGTAGCTCCCTTGGCTGTGTAAACACCAAGAGCCAATAGTGACAATCCACCAGCTGCTGCCAAGGTTTTGTCCCAGTCAGTGATTAGTGCATTCAGTCCCGTACCCATCACACTACCCGCAGTTCTGTAATAGATAACACGTATTTTATAATATTTCTTTTAAAACAGTGCAAACAAATGCTTTTATTTCGATTGGTCAAATCGAAATAAAAGCTTTTCAAAGATTAACCAACAAAAATATTAATATTTTTTAAGTAGTAGAAAAGAAAACTCTTTTTAATTACTTACATAGCCTTCTTTTGTGCATTTTATGATTAATAGTTATTAACTCCACCACAAATGATGGTAGGTGATTTTTTTTGGTATTTAATTATAGAACACTAAAAACGTCATAAACCATTGATACCCCCTTTTTTTTGTAAAATGACGGTAGCCGAAAGAACAACAAATTTAACTACTTTTTCAAAGATGGAGGCGAAAGCTCATAGCAAATCAAAGTTGAAAACTTCAGGTAAACATACTCTTTTAAGCTTCCTCTACATTATATCCAAAAATCAGCTTTCAGGGTCATTTGGATATATCCAAGCAATTCGCCTATTTTGTTTTTATTACAATGAGTAGATGATAATATATTACAAGTATATGATTAAAAAATAAATAAAGATATTTTTGTCTTCTCCCCATGCTGCCTGTCCATTGCCTTACATAATCACCAGTATCCGTTATTCATTATCGAACTTACTTAATACTTTCCAGAATAGTGGTCCTGTTTTCAGCTGCTTTCAATCTTATTTGCTCCAATGTGATATCCCGGTTCTCCCTGTCAGCCTTTGCTTTAGCTCTAGCTTCCGCCTCTATAGTTTTGAGTTTGTTTTTTTCCCTAAGCTCCATTTCATGTTCTACAGTGGCACGCCTCATGGCTTCTTGCTTAGCCACACTCTCTTCTTGCCTGTAATTCAAAAACAAAAATATTAAAACACTCTCGTATTTTTACAAATGCAGCTAGTGAAGTTTTTGACTGGTGACCATCTAATATTAGACATGGGTTTCATATTTTGATTATTAGCATCATATTTTAAGATAAGGCGATACATAGTACTAACAACATAGGCGATACATAGTCAACCTACTATTTTATTTAAATTATTCTTACAGATCATCACTCTTTTTTCATTGATTTTAGACCAAAATGGGTGATAGCAGCACATCTGCACCTACATTATTATGATTTAAGTGGAGTTGGTGGAGCATATTGACACGTAATTAAGAGGGAAGTCACGGATTAAAAAAAAACGATTTGTGTAGAATACCACATATAAAAAAGTTTACCAGTTGAAAAACGTGACTTCTCGCCAGTGACTGTACTATGTGTCTCATAAGTATTTACTGATCATTACTATACTACAGCGTGTTAGTGCCTTTACATTTACCCAGCCCTGGGATAAGTATGCCTACAATTATTATAATTATGTAAATGGCATTAAAAATGTAGTACTCACTTTTTCAAGATTTCTTGCTGTGATGCCTGGTTTTGAAGCAATTGTTCTTCATACCTCTTTTTGGCTAACTGGTCCTGGTATTGAGCCCTCATTTGATGCTGCTTAGTTTCTTCCTAATACCAAATAATTAAATTCATTAATAAAAAAATCTATGAAACAATTATTGAAAAAGGGATAAAGGCATCTACTTTTGATGTTGATTTTTTAAAAGATGGTATTCATCAGTCACAATACTGACTCTTTATCTAGAGCCACCAGTGTTTTGACCTTTCTAAAATTACAAGTTCGGCTCACCTTGACCACCATTTCAGTGGAATGTCAGACAGGTGCTCCTTAAGACTACCTTTACATATAATTACATACATAGAATGAATCCAGGAAGATACTAAGTAAACTGCCGCATCAAACTGTAATCCTGAGGACCGTATCAGATTTGCTATCAGTTTCATGATGAGAACATGCTTCCGCTATTGGCCTAAAGGAGAATCTATAATAAGGCTATAATCACAATAGACCCATGGGGTCGATGTGAAAACCCAAAGCCTCGTCCCAACCATTATAATAATGTACACCCTACAATTAGCCTAAGAACTCACAACACAATATGTATGAAAAACTGTGGTTGTAGACTGGGTCATGAAAATTGATTAGATTTTTTCATCACATTGTGAGATCTTAGCCTAAGTTCACCTATTTGACATTGCACAAAAAACTTTGGTTGGGCAATTGGGCAACTTACAGTTGGCTTTACTTGTAGTTGAAGTGTACACATGTATACGCATCAAGCTATAAATCGCCAGTTTAAGCTGATCTCAACTTGTAAGGGAATGTATCCTATACAATGCGAGTCACAGAATGATTTTTTTTAGGCCCCTACTCCTTATTACATAAGGGCAGTGAGAAGATGTATGTCTAGTATGTATTTTACTGACCTGCAATGTTTTCCTGCGCTCCTCATGGTCAATTTTCCTCTGTTCTACTTTAGCTTGTTCTATGGCGGCTTCATATTCTTTAATTTTGGCCATCTGCTCAGATTGCTTTGTAGTTTCTTGCAATTTGCTAAGTTCCAGTGCCTCTTTTGAATGTTCTAAAAAGAAAGAATTAATTTCAATTAAAAATATAAATTTTAAAGCAATTGTAGTGTAAAAAAAAATATTTATATTAGGAAATTGACTTCAGAAAGGTTCACAGACCACAACCAACCCAAAGAAAGAATATTTCATATACTTGAATATAAGCAGACAGATATTCATAACTGTTATTCATAATTTAAGTCACAGAGGATCAGTCCAGTTCTTTTCTAAATAAAGCACAACAAAGGTGCCATCAAACTAAAATAATAGCAAGTGTGGCTCGTCATAATTTCTTTCATTAAAGTACAAAAATTAGGATTTTGAGATTAAATGCATAATGTTCTCCTCTCAAAAATCGAGAAGACACATGCAAGTACTACAGAATAATAACCTCAACTGTAAAATTTATGGTTATAATTTCTGGCAATACTTCTACAGAATCTTATGTTAAAAAACGGTAGCATCAAGATTGTTGTTGGCTGTCACCAAGTACTCATCTGAGCCAGGACCAGGCTGTAAGGTTATGCGGTCGCATTATGCAATAGCGCGCAATGTGATTGATAACGTTGGTGACTTACTTGATTTTTCTAATTCGCGAGCCGCTTGGGCAGCTCGCTCTAAAGCACTAGAATCAAAGCGATAGGCATCCATAGCTTTCTTTTCAGATTTCGACAGGGTTGTTGGTGCTGCAGCAGCACCCCCGGCATCGCCAGGCGAATCATCAGAAGGTAGTTGAGGCGGCTTAGCGCTGTACCCGAATAACCAAGACATTTTTACCTACTTAGGTACTTTTATTCATAAAATATAAAACAGTTCAAAAGTTTCAATATCTTTTCAAAAATAAATTGTTTGAAGGACTGATATTCCACCACCAATCGACCTTCCCACGGATTCGAAGAGATTTCAATTTCAAGAGATAAACCAAACTGTCAGTGTTGCCAAGTTCTTTCTTTGCTTTTACTTCATTTGCGTTATAGCTCGTTTACACTCGCGCACCAAAGACAATGTAATACTACTACAGTCACCCGACAGTCACTTTAATCTATTATTTTTTTTTAATTACAAGCTTATTATAATAATTTAGAGCCTCTTTATTTTGTTAAATAAGTAGTGTTCTTATAAAATGTTTTATTTATCTTACACAATAAAGTTACGGCAAAAACAACAAAATAACTGGAACTTGTTCAAACAATCTGTTCAAAATCTTATAAAATGTTTTATTTATCTTACACAATAAAGTTACGGCAAAAACAACAAAATAACTGGAACTTGTTCAAAAAATCTGTTCAAAATTTTAAGAAACAGGTAACTTTGAAATTATACTTTTTAACGTGAAAAAGCCTGAAATTTAGACAAAATTTTATAACGCATTTTTCTATGAAACCGTGATCTGTAAAAATAACATATTATTTAACTTATAAGGGAAAAAAATTGTTTGGTTTTGCTAAAAATGAAACACTGTGGTGAACCATTTTGGTTAAAAATATAATTTTCATTTTTTATTTTATTTTATTCATATTATTATCATGATAATAGGAAGGAAAATAATGTGTAACCATAGAAATATATACTATAGAAATGGCTTGTCCGAACACATTGCCCTTCAAATTTGACATTATGAATAGCAGGATCAGTAACGCCATCTGCATTGAACTACCATGTAAATGACTTTGCATTCACGCGATGTGAACCTTGTAAGGGCGTGATAAAATTTCGTTAGCATTTTTTTTGCCGAAGGTACAATAAAATTGTGATTCTTTCAATAGTGTAAAATATTTATTATTACAAAATTAAAAATACTCCTATTATAGTTATATTATTAAAAGAACAGTACATCACGGGAATTCTAAAAGTAGGTCATATTTTGTTTAAGGAATAAAATAAAATGTTTGTTTCGAGAAATATTTTTTTACTAGCTTCTGGTCGTAGCTCCGTCCACGTGGTATGTTTATAAATGACTAGCCGACCCGGCGAACTTCGTACCGCCTTAGCGTAAATTTGATGCACTACTTTATTTTGTATAAAAAGTAGCCTATATGTTAATCCAAGCTATAAGCTACATGTGTGCAAAATTTAATCAAAATCGATCCGGTAGTTTTTGCGTGAAAGAGTAACAAACATCCATACATCCATTCTTACAAACTTTCACATTTATAATATTAGTAAGGATTTATGTACAAATGTAATTTGTACTTAAATCATTTGGTGAACATTTTCTATAATCCGTGAAAGGCCAAAAGATCATTGAACTTTTGTTACAAGCTTTTATTTAGTTTTTTCAATTCATCAACTTTAACAAAATTATAGACTATTCTTGACTATTAAAATTAGGTACTTACTTAAAAAAAATTAAATTAAGTGTTTAGCTACTTTTGTTGCTGACTGTACATATATTATCTCTAGCGTTATAACAATTTTACGCAATAACAGTACATTGCACAATGATATGACAATTCATAACAAATACTTTTTTAAATTACCAAAAATATTCTCTTGAACGCCCGCGGCATAGTTCAACTAAGCGCAGTTGCGCAGTTCCAAAGTCATGTCACGCGTATATTCACGATTAAGGAATATGGCGTCGGAACGAAAAATTTTAGCAAATAAAATTGATAAAATAATGTAAAGAGGTGGATATAATATGATATTTGTGACTTACCGGTGATATGTAATACCATAATCTTTTTTGTTGTGTCTAATTTGGTAGTTCGTACAACTTTTCAGTGCACAATTAGGCATTTTGTCGTGTTTGACCGCTCACGGAGGCAGCCAACCACAGTCAATTTCACTACGCGCTTTTTGTAGTCTCATTGACTCCAAAAAGGTTCAGTTCATTTATCGCGCGTTAGCCGTGTCCTTACTTTATACGTCAATGTGTGTAACATAATAAATCATCTGTTTATCAAAATTTTATACGTACTTTTTCGTAAAAACAAAGATCTCCAGCCCATTTCATCAACCAAAACTCATCGTTAATTTTTGGCGGCAACTTTTTTAATAAATTGTTGTTCTATGACTTAGTACCATTCAATGTTAACTAAAATTACGTCGAAGTTTTCATGCTCCAAACTTCATCAGTTTGACGCAATATTTAACTTTAATTACTTTAGGTAATATATAATAACAACTTTCTTAAATGTTATTTTACATTAAGTAACTATCTATTATAATAAGTTTAACGTCTAAAATTACTGATAAAGATTTGAAAATGATAATATTTAAACTACATTTTAAAGATAAGAGCGTGTATTCCTTTTCAAAATGTAACTGTCAATTAGTTGAATAAAATCATACTTTCATTCAGTTTTTACGAAATATGCCCAAAACACTACAAAAATTGACAGTTACATTTTGAAAAGGAATACACGCTCATAAACGCTAAAAGATTATTGTTTCCTGCTGTGGACAGCAGTATACCATAGAGTATAGTAATAATTAGGGGGTACAGTATACTCTTTGGTGGACAGCGATGCGGACGTATTTTTAGACACCTGAATTTTTTACGAGTTTTGGTTTATTTAATAATTTTATATTATTCTTTTATTTGATGTATATATAATTAGGTATTTCTTTTATTCGTTTTAAAGATGAAATTGTAGTTTGGTTAGTAATGTAAATATTGAAATAATATTATTAACTACTTATATTATCTTTTTCACAACTTTGTTCAAGTTCAAAGTTAGACGGCAATTCATTCAAAGTTGCCCTATTTGAACGTACGAACGAGCCTTTTTTTTATCAAAGCCAGAGATAAAGTAAATGTCAAGACTCAGTTGAAGGTTAGTACCTAGATAGAATAGAACATCAAATATCCATCTTATTCATTCTAACATAGGGTATTTTTACTTTACAGCGAAAGAAAATAAAAGATTCTCGATGTTAATGCAAATGTCAGTGTGCTTACATGTTATGAAAAGTGCATGTGTGCGTCACGCGGCATTAGTACATTTCGACCTAAAGTGCTTTCGATTTGCGCACAATTTGACAGGGTTTATGTGGTTTCTATTATAGTACAGTCAAATGGCTAAAAACGGGTTAAATAAACATGAGCGAACACAGTTTGGGGATTTTGAGGATCGATAGGGGGGTGTATTCTGAGCATAAATTCCAATTTGAGGGGTTGTACTAAGGTCAGCTCAAGGTCATTTCGATGGAAACGCGTTTAATTCGATATCTCGAGAATGGTTCGTGTTAGGCGAAAAGTTGTAGAGACCTTTTCTTTTCGCAACAAAATTTTCTAACTTTTTTATCTGAAACTTTTTTTATAACATTAATATTTTTCAACTTATTACTCCCGCAAGGCAAAAATTTTACTTTTTCTTCTATTTTTTGTCGTTTTCTCCCCAACCATTCAATTTTATTAAATTTTACCGATCATCGAAGTGTAGATCTTTTAATTATGAACAATTTTGTTCTTTAACTTTTTTTCGTAATGCCAATACCTTCGGAGTTATAGATTACTTTACCGAGCGAAATCCGCGCCACTGTCGCAATATAAAAAGGTCAATCGATTAAACTATTTAAAAATTAGGTATTTAATTTAGGTAAATTTTTGGGTTAATTTGGGTTAGAAGTATAAAAAAAAAAAGTAAAAAAAAAAGTAAAAGAAAAAAAAAAAAAAGTATGAGTCGAGGATAGACGTTCCTTACTCGCACTAATACCACAGAATATTAAGTACAAGTACAGAAGCACCACTTCCCGTAACAATTCATAGAAATAGAGACTCTTGCTACTAAGCAACAAAGTTCAATTCAGCTCGCATAAGCGCTCAGTACCTAACGAGATATTCACCTAAGTATTGCCGCTCTCTTCTAACGCGTAGCTCTGTCGCTGTCTGGCGCTGAGTGACGCGATACCAATGAGTTCATAAATACATGGAGTGGCCCTATTCTACATATACAAAAAGTTCATTATACAAATATATACAAAATCGATACATAGATACCAAACATAGTATTGTCTCTTTCTACCTTACGGATAACTCAATGAGTAAAAAGGGATAGTTGAAGTTGACAGAGTAGGTACTCATTATGGAAACATTATGTCCAAAGCTTGTCAATCGTGCCAGCGACGCCATCTTATGTGCCAAATTTTGTGGTAGATCTGCTGTCAAATTGTTGTGTGCTCAAAGTGATTTTGTATTTTTTTGTGCATTTTTCAGTTAACAACCAGATTTACTAGTGTTTAAGGCTTTGGCCTAAATCATATAAACATGCCGTCGTGTTCAATCAAACAGTGCAGTGCAAGAAAAAGCAATAATCGTCCTACTTAATCTCTTCGTAAGTAAGTAACAAATTTTCACTGATAAAGTTGAATTACTTAAGAATTTTGTGTAACATATTGTTACAAGAAGTTCTTCATATAGATATTGTTTTCCTTTTTTGCTTTATATAGCTGTAATATTGTTATTTTCTTTAATTTGAACTATCAATAAATAAATAAATAAATAAATAAATATTCCACAACTCACACACAACGCCATCTAGTCCCAAACTAAGCAGAGCTTGTACTATAATATAATATGTACGTACTAGTGATGTTACTATTACATGTGGTTGAAATATCGATATTGTTAGATTTAATACGTAATTGGCAGTAATTAGTTCCAATAATGATCCTTATGACTTATTTAAAGTTAAATATACTGATAAAATAACTTAACATACCTTATATCATCTAAACTAAAGTAAGTTATTAGATCAGTTGGATTAAACACTATGGAACTAAAACTTATGTTTTATAATAATAATTATGTAATACATGATTTATTATATATTTATTATTGCGCATTTAAATGATAAAAATAATAGTTTTATTATTTCAATTGGTCAATTATTTCCACAGAGTAATTAAAGTACAATGTTGGTTGTTTATAGACTCACCGACCCAATTAACTAATAAATACTTTGATTACTTTCTTGATATCTTGATATTATAGTTTTTCTTACTGTTTTTTTCGTAGTCATACCTACTATACCTAGCCAACAACTTATTCAGTACTATTTTAGCATAAAATTATTTCCTGCAACCAATACTAAAAAACATTGATCGGCATCATTCCAATAGAAAAGAGGATAACAGAAGTCAACCAATCTAATCGCTTGATTTTCAGCTCACTTTCGTATCATCAAATTAGTCAATGTTTTGTTAGTATTAGTCGCAAGCGACACAACTTAAGTTGGTTAAATAAATTAAGTAATGATACAATTTTTATTCAACAGATTTCCTGCCAATGAAATATTGAAGAGAAAATGGATGGATGCTATTGGTACTGAAAATATAAATCCACGTCATAAAATGTGGTTTGTCTGCTCGCTGCACTTTGATGACACTAGTTTCAACAAAACCCTCGATGTCATTCGATTATATGATGAAGCTGTACCGCTATCTTTGCACCTGGTTGGTATTTTGTATGAATATCGTTATCCTTCTTCCCCCTTACGTTTCTCCAGATTGCATCAAACTTAAACTTAAATTAAACATTTTAAACATACTAAAAATGAAATAATAATCTTACAATAATTATACAGGGTTACTACTAATAAATAGAAATGTAAATACATTTGCAGTTCATATTTTTTTTCAATTATTTTTAATAGTTGAATCTGGGACATTTCAACATATAAGACTAAAAATCCAAACATAACTTCTTAATATAAACTACTGCAGCAAAAATTGCAGCCCATATAAAATCATAAAACCAAAAAGCCAAAATATTAAGTGAAAAATACCATGTTAGTTTTACTACGTTTACCAAAAACAAAAAACGTACCCCTCGCTTTTGTTAGTGATTGTAATTTTCTGCAGTATATAACTTTTTTTCCAGATTCAGCAGCATAAAATTAAAAATCTCACAGAAAAATGTGAAATATTAAAGAAGAAAGTCAAAAGCTTGAGTAAAAAAGGACGTCGTCGTGACGGGAAGATTGCTCACTTCTGTGATTTGATAAAGGACCTTCAAGAAAGAAATTTTATTAATAATGAAGAATCTTTCACTTTAGAAGAATGTGCTGGATCTAAAGATTTTTTAAAAAGACAAATTGCAAAGTCCAAGGGTTTACCTGTAGAAAAATGAATTTTATTAATAATGAATAATGAAGAAAAAGGGAGAAGAACATTATTAAAAAAAATCTGAAAAAAATATAAAACCTGACTACTCAAATCACAAAAGGCCAGAGAATTATTATTTGTATATTTTAAAATTCTTATTTGAATATTATGATGGCGATCAAATGTTTTACTTGCCACATAACAATGAACATAAGACTAATCATAGGTTATTACTTATTTTCAGGTTAAGAGCGTGTATTCCTTTTCAAAATGTAACTGTCAATTTTTGTAGTGTTTTGGGAATATTTCGTAAAAACTGAATGAAAGTATGATTTTATTCAACTAACTTTTTAGAATGTGGTCTTTAAAAGGTAAATATGACAATTACATTTAATAACTAAAGCATACTTTTCTATTTTATCAGTTGAAAGAGTATTAACTGTTAAGTTGATAAATTACAAAATTATGCTGTATTTACGAATGAAATTGTTATATTTACCTTTCAAAACTTGCATTCTAAGAAGTTAGTTGAATAAAATCATACTTTCATTCAGTTTTTACGAAATATTCCCAAAACACTACAAAAATTGACAGTTACATTTTGAAAAGGAATACACGCTCTTAAGGTATATATTTATGGGCCTATGCAGCCTGAAATAAATGATTTATTATTATTAAATCGGTAATTAAGCTTTTACTGATTTACGATTCCGATATCACGCAAAGAAAGTGAACGATAAAGTGTCACACCGAAATTATTTAAATAAATTAATTTTGTTTAGAAATGAGTAAAAAATCATCTTTGCTTGTTTTTTTTCATTTTTCCCTAAGTGATCCCATAATCTTCCTAGCGTTCTGCTGCTTCCTGGCTGCTCGAAGATAGCGCAGCACACGCTGGATAAGTGTCTAGCATGGGCCATGCACGGGCATTAGGTGGTTCACGCTTCCAGACCTAGTTCTGTCAATTGTCGGCAGTGAATCCGTGAAGGGAGAGGAAGGCAACCAACAACCTTCCAGGACGCCGACGGCGAGTACCGGAGAAGGGTAATAGCAGACCTGTGGCCTCCATGAACGTTAGTCTGAGTTTGGTACATCGTTTGCCAAATTGAATTGGCTAAAGTATATAGTATTACTTAAAACTAAATACTTTTTGGTACTGCAGGCGGGGACAAACGTAGTTTTGGTAGATTCTTTGGCCATACACAACAAAGTGCTATCGCCACCTGCAGCACCAAAAAGTATTTGGATTTAAGTTATTGACACAGTACTTACAAGTATTGTGACACTTATTTTTCTCTTTTTAACCGACTATATAATATTTTTTTTACCACCATAGTTAAATATATATATATATTATCCAGTCCACTAGAACTTCAACTCAATCCTTACTAATATTCTAAATGCGAAAGTTTATAAGTATGAATGTATGGATAATTGTTGCTCTTTCACGCAGAAACTAACTGGATGATTTGAATGAAACTTTGCACACATTTTGCTTATAGCTTGAATTAAAAGATAGGCTACTTTTTATCGACATACCAAGCGGGCGGAGCCGCGAGTGGAAGCCATATTATATAAGTCTTTTTTTCTGCAATATGTTTGCACAAACCGGCGGTTGTTCTTGGACGCAGTGTCAAAGTGTGAACCGGGAAAATCGTCGGTTCGGGCCTCTGTGCTATTGACTTCGGCCCCACGCATGCCTTCCAAAAGTCTGTGACACTGCCTATAGGCCCGAGATATTGAAACAAACCACAGATAATAATTTGATTATTTTACATTAAATAGAACGTCAGTACCAATTTCACTATCCAGTGCTCCCATTGACAAAGACATGTGGCAACCATCCCAATCCTACTAATTATTTTTTTATAAATCCATAAGTTTGTTTCTCTATTGTGCTTTCACGCCTAAACGGCTGAACTGATTTTGATGTAATTTGGTATGCAGATAGTTTTAGACCTTAAGAAGGACATTAGCTACTTTCTATTGACGTGCCACACGGACGTAGCCGCGAACAGAAGCTAAGCAAGCAACTGAAAAATATTCCTACTGATTGGACACCTACCTCTCTACCGAAAACCAAGGAAAGGTCAGGCGGCTGATGTTCGGTTATTATATCGATATCGACAAATTATAAAATTCATGAGAGTTCAACCCTAATGGCAGCCATTTTATGTGCCAAATTTTGTGTAGGTATGCACGCATGTTTTGTAGGTATGCCGTGTCCATATATCTCCTAGGTCTTTGCGCGATACCTATGTCGCTAGGGTTGTCGGCTCGCCGATGCGTTGCTACCTACTACTACAAAAACATCAAAATTTCTGGTTTGTTTACATTTTTACTATTCTTAATTCTTCTAATCTCCTAACGCGTTGACATATGATTCAAACGGATAAAATAGTTTTAGACCTAGGCCTTTCATTTGACACCATAATCGTTAAAATATCTCAATAAACAAAAAGTCACATTTTCAAGTTGCTCTCGTAATTAAAAAAAACAAATTCCTTAAATAATTCAGACATGAGTCCATATTATTAGTAAGTATCAACAAAGTAACTAATTAATGTTAGTAATATGAAGAATGTGAAGGTTTATAGTTTCATAGTTTTAAAATAAATTTGAACTTACATTTTTTCATCTGCAGGTAATGAAAAAAATGACAATCCCTCGTCCTTTTGTCTTGACACACATCCATCAAATAAGCAATGCTTTAAACCAGACATTCTCTCTTATTTTAAACTTATTTACTTAGTACTTATTATAATAATAATTAAAACTTCCACCAAACACACGCGTGACACCCTACCAACCCTACAGTCGAATGTGGTCGAATGGAGCCGGCGCCATGCGAATTTGTAGGCATTTATCGCTGTAGGTACGGCCGAGTGGCGGGGCCCTGCTAATACACGCAACAGTGTGTCTGTGGATACACGTTGCGACGATGGCGGGGATTTCGCTCGGTAAAGTAATATATATAACTACGAAGGTATTGTCATTACAGAAAAAAGTTTAAGAACAAAATTGTTCATAATTAAAAAATCTACACTTCGATGATCGGTAAAATTTAATAAAATTGAATGGTTGGGGCGAAAATGACGAAAAATAGAAGAAAAAGTAAAATTTTTGCCTTGCGGGAGTAATAAGTTGAAAAATATTAATGTTATAAAAAAAGTTTCAGATAAAAAAGTTAGAAAATTTTGTTCGGAAAAGAAAAGGTCTCTACAATTTTTCGCCTAACACTAACCATTCTCGAGATATCGAATTAAACGCGTTTCCATCGAAATGACCTTGAGCTGACCTCAGTACAGCCCCTCAAATTGGAATTTATGCTCAGAATACACCCCCCTATCGATCCTCAAAATCCTCAAACTGTGTTCGCTCATGTTTATTTATTTCTTTGACTGTGCTATTAGGCACGCGCGAGTTTGAGTTTTGATGTATGAGATATGAATAGCTCAATAATATTTTGCCTATTAAAATGTATGTTTTATTTAGCTATGTTTTATTATGCTAAATTAATATAATATTAAATTAATATAATTATTATTATTTCAAAATATTTATTTTTTTTAATTAAGAAAAATATTTATATAATTATACAAGAAAATTATAAAACGATATTTTATAAAACTTTATACAGCCTTAAATCGTGCCCAGAAGGCTCCCATATTTTAAATTTGATATTCACAATTTTATTATGTTTATTTTTATTTATGTTGTATAATTAAGATGTCATTTACTGAGATCGAATGTATAAGGAAAAGTAGTTTTACCAAAGTTTAAAATATTGTTTACGGCATTCTGAAAGGTACTTATACCCTTCAGCGTTCGGCCGATTTTAGACCGAAACCGAAACTACGGCCGAACCTTCGGTCGGTCACTAATAACACAGCTAATAATGAGTATTCAGGTGGATCATCAGTTTACTTTGTTGATAGTACATTGTTAAGGATAATAATCTCAACGTGGCATCGCTGTTGGACACAATGTACGGCAGTACAGTGAGAACAACGTAATCGTTTCAGACATTAGGAAAGGTTACAAGTTAGTAGGTAGGAAGGAGATAATGATAACTCAATACAGACATTAATAAAACATTTATTTCTGTTAAGACAGCGGAGGTTTTTTCTTAAAATATAAGTAAGTAAATAAAATATATTATTAAGCCCATAATATCGTTAAATAGTAACGTCGAAAATAGTTCGCAAGTCTCAGGACAAGTTGTATGAATAAGTCTAGAGACTTTTATCAAAACTTTCATTTTCACGCATAGTATCTACTGAGATTTTTCTCGTACAAAATTAAAGTTAGGTTTGGCAATTTGTTCTTAGACAATTGCAAAATTGTTAAGAAACAAGATATATATATATATATATATATTTGTATCAAGATTCTTATTAAAATACAGTCGTCAAATGTTCTAAAAGTATATAAGATACCTATGCATGTTGATTTTATATTATAAAGAATCTCCAAAGTTCTTACGTACAATTGTATATTATCTACCATATTTAAAACATTTACAAAAAAAATGTGAAGCAAATATCTATTTCCCATGTTAATAGTATTGTATATAACATTAATGTATACATTTAATAACCCAGCCAATATCTAGGTATGGAAATAGGAGGGGTCGACCTGGGTAATTCTGATTTTTTGCAAGTACATTTTCATGAGTTTTTTTAAGCCACAATTCCAAAAAATCTAAACCCTGAACTTCCTGGCTTGCCTTGCACCTATGTGACCCGACAGTCGAACCTAAAACAACGAAGTCACTGTGGTAACGGAAGGTCCGTTACCAAAGAACAGTGAAGAACCGGCTAGAGGATAATTGAGAGATGTTGATATATATTCTCACATTCAAATATTACGATAATGTCTAAGACATATATTTTACGAGTTTAAAAAAAAACCAACCTACCTATAGGCTGACCGCTTAACTGAGACTTCGCCTACGGGGTACAGGGGCGCGGGGGTATGGCGACAACGGGGACTGAAACAGCTGCGGGCGGTGGGGGCACTTAATGAAACATACAGGAGATGAAATGTACCAAGATATTTCCTAAGATATGTGACATCATAGGAAAAAAGAAATAGTGATTTATCAAATGAAAAATAGTTAAGATACAAAATTTTAATAAACTTATGTACGTAAATAAAATAATTGAGAATAAACTATTATACTATTTTTTATCTAAACATATAATTAAATCGTAAGAAAGTCAAAACTTTTTTTGGGTCCAGTTTCTTTTTTCTAAAATTTATGTATACGTTAAAAGCCATTTGCTTGCACTGACTGTTTACTTTATGTCTGAAGATTTTTCGATTCATCTTGAGATTATCATTACATGTGTACCTCTCACAAAGTGTCTGCAACAGTTAACACATGCGATCGCTACCCATGTAGCGAACGTAATGAACAATCATAAAAATTTGCCCACCGCCCGCAGCTGTTTCATTCCCCTTTGTCGCCATACCCCCGCGCCCCTGTATCCCGCAGGCGAAGTCTCAGTTAAGCGGTCAACCTATAAATGTTTTCTAAAATGGTTTTTCACGGACTGAGGGAGTCATACCGTCTACTAGATGAGGATACTTAAAATTATTGAACACATATAAAAAATTAAGCTGATTTTAGTCACGCTAGACGTTTTAATCAGTAGCCAACTTAATAAGCAAATGGGATGTATGACTAGCAGGTCAGCAAAGTCACTTGCGACCAACCTCGGCGGAGCAGGCGAACCGTCGTTGATGTTGTTGATGCCTTCTCACTGGGAATGGGCGTCACCCCAGAGAGCGACCTTTTAATCGGTCCCGCTCGTGGGAACAAAATGAATTCAAACCCCTCAAATACCAAATCTCTAACTAAACAAGTTTTCCATCCAGGACTATCCAATAGACCGCGTTCCGCATCCTTATTTGAATCATATACTAACCACTTGCATGGCTGATGCACAGATACTCTGCAATATCAGTGGACAATAAGCTACTGATCTATAACTCGATTTTGAAAATAATCTGGAGATATGGCCTTTGTGGAGTACAGCTTGCAAGAGCAACATGATGTGTTTGCAACGGATGCAAAATAATATCCTCAGAACAATCTCGAATGCTCCTTGGTTTTCAAACACTGATGAAATTAACAGCCACCTAAATATCCCAACAATATCAGCTGAAATTAAAAAGTACAAGAAGCAATATGCCGACAGGCAATCACTTCACCAAAATCCGTTGTCAATTCAACTCTTGGACTCTTCTGGCTCAGTAAAAAGACTAAAGAGAGAAGATGTGCTCAAAGTGGGAGGACGTGGCACTGGTCGCTCTCCCTCCAATACCTCTCGCGACTGATTGCTGATAACAAAATTAAGAAATAAAAAAACTAAATTAAGCAAATCTAAACTATTAGTCTACAAGATGTAATTGTTTGAAAAATATGCAAACTAAACATACATTAAAAACAGCATTAGCGTACTGCAATGAATTGAATGGGTACAATAAAATATCTGCACTTTTCACAATCAGAAACAGAATTTATTCTATATTCTGACTTACTTAGTTTTTGATTCTAATTTGAACCCCCAGTATTCCAGTAAGTAGTTACCGTTGCCAACAAGCTGATACTAATCTCGATGCTCGTATAATAAATAACAACGATGCTTAAAAGTCACCAAAATATAAAGTAGTTAGGAATGTAGGTACGCATTAAATAGATCCAGCATAAGAAACTCGGCTATTTAAAATCCAAGTCATAGGTATTACATCATTATTATTACAGGCAAGGATGTGTCACTTATACGATCACAAGAACTCGCTATGATCAGGCGGCATCATTAAACTGCATAGATCTCCATTTTATAAAACCATCCAAAACTATGCCAATTTTTATAATTCGCTCATTACGATTGAACTATGCAGTTAGAACGAAGACCGCTGCGCTCGCGCCTACTCTAATTTATATCAGTCTGTGGTCTTTCTCTCATTTGCTAGCTTGGGATAAGTGCGCGACTTAGAAATCAGCTTTAGTTTCATAGTATAAATTAATTATTATTACAAGTTGCAAATTGGTAACAAACAAAATATTTCTAAAATTCACATGTTACATCCATCGAAGTTTACACCTTACAACTAATACATGTACTTCTTAAGTAAATAAACAATGTGCTAAAATAAATATTAAGATCAGTTACGGTTAAAAGCCGCTAATAAAAATATAAAAAAGGTTAGTTATACTAACCGACAGCTGTAAAAAGGAAAGACAACATGTTTAATACTGGAGATAAGATCGTTCCATCGAAAAGTAGCTACTCTTACATGTACGTATTGACTAAATATTGTAAACATTGACTGGTCTACAACAACAACAATACATTCATAAATGGTTAAGTATAGTATTTAAAATTGTGATGTTGTTCCAATGCAGTATACTACACAAAATAATTACTGCGTCATCGGAGACGTGTGATGCATCATGAATCGATATGTCGTCGATGTTGTGTATAGGGCATACAAATATTTGGCACTAAATAAAAATATTTTTATTCCTACTTAACTTATTAAATAAAAATCACTCGATTATGAAATTATTGTCATTAACCAAGTCAACAAATACGGCCATGTATCCCGTGAGATAGCTGTAGTATCTATCATTACATAAAATAAAATTGAAAATTTGCCATGTCTGTACATTGAAGATATTATTATTTAAGAAAAATGAATACGAGGTGTCCTTATGCAGTAGAAAACAAAACATATTTTTTTCGTTGTTTTTTTTATAATTATTGTCTTTGTCTGTCTGTATGTTCGTAAAACTACTGCATGGAGTTGGATGCGGTTTTCACAGTTACATGGACAGTGTAGCTGGAGGTGAGGTCTATCTTAAAGACAAGACTGGTATTTGTTTTATCTTTGTTTTTTATCCCTGAGGGGGTAAATTAAATTAGAATCTATTATATACACCCATATGGAAGCTGTGGTTTCAATAAATGCTATTTGGCATCTACCTCGCGTGTGAAGTTAGTCATTTTTAAAGGATATTACACGAAATTCTTCACTTTGCTTCCTTACATGACATGAATTAACAATTGGATAGACTTTATGAAAATTGCACTCCATAAGTGGGTAAATTTGGAGTTGATACCGCAATTTTGTAGGAAATAACATGGAAATATCGAATTCCACGCAAACGAAGTCGCGGGAAAAAGCTGGCTACCATATAAAAGTAGAGTAAAAATTTGTCAGTGGTCTGATCAACATTTGAGCTGCTCAGTCGGTTCTTAGGCCGCTACGTTCCGTGGCAAATGCCAGTATAAAGAAGATGGACAGAATAAATATTATTATGTTACTCGGAAATGTAAAAACTTATTAGAATGTGACAAACACGACAAAATTATTTACGCTTCCAAAACCCAATTCTTGAGATTCAATGGTAAAATTGACCAAAAATCATTGAGATTCATTGTAGAATGTATCACACCAATCGAGCGATCGTCGGTCGATTGCAAATCGGCAGAAGTGTTTGTTTTGAACTAACGTTTTACACCAATCGATTAATTTGGCGTGACAACACCTAAGGTTAGCCAAGAACCCTCCTTACAGCGCGTTTTCGCCAATACCTACGAGATGAGACCAGTTAATAACAAACAAACATTACATTGCAGATTGTACTGTATAGCTATGTGCCTACCCTATTGAATCCTGATGCTTGAACGCAACTAAGACTTTAAATGCATAACGATAACATGGCCGTAAAACATTAATATAATTAATATTGTAAAAAAACTTAAATATTAAGCAGCGTTAGTGACGTAATGTGGATGATACGTTCCAGATTTCATTAGATGTAAAATGAATCACAACATAGACTTCTTGGTGATTGTCACCGTTTATCGCCTGTAACGTCCGAGGTTGGCGCCGCAGTTGGGGCATTTGTGGTACACGTCCATGCAGCTATCAATGCAGCATGGGATCAGGCAGCAACCGAGCACACAACTGAAAAAAATAATTCATGTATTAACTTCATGTATGTTTCATACAGAGGTTAGGCTAAACTACCCCACATTACTCGTCACTGCTCACAAACAACCTAATCAGTTCCAGATTATGTCGTGCTATTAAGAATTTCTTGATGGAAAAATCCCAAACAATACTTTTGCCATACCTAAAGATCTCACAGTAAGTAGCTGCATACATAAGCTAACCACTAGGTAAACAAAACTGTATTTTCATCTGAATTATTCATTTATTCGCTGAAAATGATATCATACGGTTACTGCGACACTTTGCGGTCATGATTGTATGTATTATTATAAACTGAAGGTTGGATCGAATTGCTTAAGGCATTTCGCAATAATTCGGTATAGAAATGGAAAGTCCAAATCTACTAGACTTGGAAGTATAAGTTATTATTTATGTGCACGTCTTGGTAAGAAACAACGACAGCAATAAAAGTTTATAAAGGTTAATGTTGTTATGTAATAAGTCAAAGGTAGGTAAGAGATTTCGATAGTACAAACTACTTACCCTAAAACGCAGATCATTGCGCCGGATATGTACGCAATCAGCCCAGGCTTGGTCAGAGTTGCAGTATCGATTTCAGCCTGGCAGCTGGGGCAGATCATGTGAGTCGGGTGCGGTCCCACGGGCACCACTGTTGTCACTATCGGCGGCCCAGCAGCTGAAACAACACAGTCAGTCATGACTTCCACGGTGGCATCATCCAATTAATGATTTAATTCTACATTTGTATTGGCCTAGGGGTTCATGGGCTGCCGGGTTACGTAATTTTATAAAAGCTGCAACTTTTCCTATTTCTGCGCTTAACTGTATAAATATTGAGTTTGTTGTGTGTGTCAATGTTATGCCAAAAATATAAAGCCTAATTTTTCAATATTTTGTTCATGGTGATGGTAGTAATCACCCCTCAATGTCTGCCATGTGTAATGTTCCGTCCACACCTGGCAAGCTGGGTCCACAGTTCCACACCCGGCTTGTCAGGTATGAACGGAACATTACACTTAATAGTTTATTTAGAGAGTTGGTTTGTTTGTAGAGCCGTGCGTGTGTGTGTGTGTTTTAAAGCTCGAGAATACCACGATAAAAACGCTACAAAATCTATCTCGTGGTCTTATGCTAGCCCAGCTGACATCGCTCAATGTATGGTTTTTATTGGTCATAGCAATCACACCTTCGTATCACCGTACCGTACCGTTCGTAACCGTATGGATTTCGTTATTTTCATGCTATTTCCTACAAAATTGACGAACTTCGCATATTAAATTACACCCCTTAATAACAAAATATAAAATACAAAGATAAAACATATTTTAGTTTATATTTAGACAGCCAGCTGTGAAAACCGCATCCAATTCAATGCAATAGTTTATGCGTGATGCGCGTACGAACATACAGATAGACAGACCAAAAATCTACAAAAAAAATGTTTTGGCAGAAAAATCGACCTTATATATTTTTGAGATATAGCATTTATGTGATTCTTTTACTTTCTATTCAGATTTCTATCAACAAGGTCATTAATTTATGAGTATTATTCTACTTGTAATTTATAAAAACCAAGGAAAAAGTTAATAATAAGCTCAAAATAAACAACCAAACATTCTTCTTCAATTTCTTGCAAGATTCTAGTACTTATATAGTTCTATAATAAATAAATTTTAGTGATCTTCTAACTTTAAACAACTACTAGACCATAATAAGCTACATCTACATTTTATTAATAATTTGAATTTAAATGTATAGTTACATTTTTAAAATTTCGTTTGTAACGAAAATACCGGATTTAACAGAATATGTGTCAGATACTGTACAAATTCTGTATTTGCGCCACCTCTAGTTTGAACGTGAAAATGTGTCAAATCCATTGACGTATAATATTTCTATGGTCAAATCGCAGATTGGCTGATTGAGATTGATGTCTTGTTAATAGATTCAGTGCCCATTTTTTCACAGGTGGACCAAACAGACAAATATATTTTTTAAAAAGCTAATTTTATGATATGTTACCAATAACACCTTTAGATTGTTTATTGTATGTATGTCAGTTATGTTTTATTCAATAGATCAAGAAATGTAAAGCATGCTATCGGACAGTTGACTGATGTGTTGGTCTTAATCGGACAGTTGACAGATCATGCATTTCTTTAAAAATTTCGCAACTGTATATCCGATGTAGATCCTCAACCTACATGATAAAGTCACTAAATTGTATTGAAATCACATGAAAAAACCCTAAAATATTGTAAAGGCCAAGGATATTGGTGGTTATTAAACTTTAATATATTATATTATGTATATACCACGCACACAGACTCTATTTTTTAGCCTACCTCTCATTACACTCATTACTAGGCAAAGGCCTCCCCTATATGTTTCCAGTAACTCTCTACATACTGTGTAGTACCGTAGTACTGCCGAGCAGCTTGTTAAAATTCTTGAACCGTGTCCTGTACACTTCCACTTAGCTTAGTAGACTTAGATGGTCTAAACCGGTATGTCAGTCGTTACTCACCGGTTCGAACACGTTTATAGCATGTGGTGCGAATTGGCTCGCTGAGTATATATTCATTGGATTCTTTACTTTATGGAAAGAACAAAATCCATAATACGGGAACTCTGGCTGTGTCTCTAGAGCTGCGATGTGTGATGTCTCCAATCTAACAATTGTGCTAGTTTTGTTTCCCTTTTATACTATATTATTACTATGTTGTTTTAATTTGAGCTTATAGTTTATACATTTTTTTTGTTTACTATTATCCCCATTTAGCATTGTGGGCTCCCCTACCATAACACTTTTATAATCATCATGTTTTCATTTTCTTAAATGTGTATAATATTATTCTTCATATACAACAACATTTTGTACTAGATACTGCACCAATAAAAAAAAAATTGCAATATGAGCAATGCATAAGATCTACGCATGTTGTTTGAATTGCAAATAATGTTCAATGTCAACCACAGCATAAACAGTGGCCTTACGGTACATAATTTGATTCAAGTTTTTAAGGTCTTTATTACTTTGACTAACAGCAGTTGTCCTCATCCTCATGGAATTCCTAATTAATATATTTACCATTTCAGTTCAGCATAGTGTTAAAGCTCAGAGATACACAAATTTTCCCTCTTATTGCAACATAGTCTATTACTGCTCGGCTCTTATTGATCGTAGCGAGATGTTATATAGCCTTAACATTCCTTAATAACTTTGCTATCTAACATATATTTTTTTTTTAATTCGGACCAGTTTACCATTCTTGGAGATTATTACAACAAAACAACATAGTGGTAGTATATGTAATGAACATTCAAGGAAAACTATAGCTGCTACGTTTAGTTTATTAGTGTATATTATGTATTTATAAAAACCTGGTAATCATCCTGAAATTCCTAAATTGTGGATTACATCCAGCAAGGCTGTGATGCATAATCATTATGACATTGAAAGATTAAGCCTCCAGATCTGATGACTAAGTCACTAAATTGGCAACACTGGTTAAAATTTATCACAAATAATATTGCATAGTGTGTGAGGCCAAATATTGATGAAAATTATTGTCTATCTTAAATCATGAAATATAATCATGAAATAAAATCACAAATAAATAAAATGTCTAAATAACAATGTATTTCAACCTGGTATTGTTGTTTGCATAATACCTTTACCTACAAGACAGTTTTAAACATTTTTGTCTGTCAGTCTGTCTATCTGTCTGTTTATATTGGCTAATCTTCTCAATGGCTAGACTGATATCAATTATATTTTAGATGCAAGTAATTGACTACAATGCGCGTAATAGAGGCTTTTTTTATTGATATACCTACCACGCTAGCAGAGTTAGTTTGTTTGTATAATAGTGCTAATCTAGAGTCAAATTTTGCTAATTCTTTTTGTGTTTGATAGTCTAACTCTCAACAAAGGTCTTTAGATATATAAAATTACACTAAACTTCACGGGATTGGAGCAGTAAGGATGAACGCAGGTCGAGGCGCGGCAGCAGCTATTACTTAACACCAACCCACTACTACACACCAATTATTTTCTTTAATTATTATCAAGATACTTATTTAAGGAAATAATTATCTTGCTAATTTCAAACCCTGCTTATAGCACATAGATACTTTAGATGTACCTACCCTAAAAAAAAAAAAAAAGTTGTAAATCTTATTTCATATAATACTAACTTAATACACGTAAAGCATAGCATTTAAGTACTAAAATGATGTCATACTATATTTTTCCTAGTATAACAAGAAGAAAGACCTTCAAAATTGTTTGTGAATAATACAGCACAGCATGACCTTTGCCATTAAGAAATAATTAAACATCATCTGATTAAAGCAAATACAAATGATATAATATTATTGTACTTACATGCCGGGTACTGAGGTGTGTAGGGACTTGATGGGCCTACGCCACCAACAGCCTGTGAATAGCTGGGAGGCGCAGCTGGCGGAGGCTGGGCCGTGTGTGCATTGTTCCAGCCATATGGGGGAGGATTCCAGTTCTTCTCCATACCGAAGCCTGTGAAACCAATGTTATAATAACTATCGAAATTTTACGTATTCCACACACTAGTCACTGTGATGCAATATAATCTTGAGGCTTAAAGCTATTTTTAGGTATGACTCTACCAACCTATTTAATTATATCCCACTGGGTCGCTAGAAGGTCCAGCTGCTTAAAATATTTTTTTATCACCCACGCTCACTTCTAGTGAAAAATCAATACTGGATGTATTAAAGCAAATTAAAATGGTGGAACTTGTTTTTTTAATTTCTATTTTAGATCAACAAGTCAATAACGTATCGACTGTGACACTATTTTGACATAAGTTTTAGTATTGCCAATTTCAAGTATTTCTTGAAAAAGTCAATCAATCCGGATCTAAATTAAACTCTTTATGATGCTTTATTTACAAAAGGTGCTCCCAGACCGCGCGACTATTCGCCTAGATTAGCCTGAGCGCCTGTAGGTAACATTTACTACCAAAGAAGTTTAGAGAGCTACTTTGGTGCCACTTTTTGGCAAACTCTCTTACTCTGGGTGGCATAAATATTTCACAAGTGCTTTCATTTATTTTGCCCGTTTATATCTGTTATGTTTTTGAACAAAATCAAAGTTAATATTGTCTAGTTTGGGATGGGATTAACAAAAATAAATGACAAAACGTATTAAGTTTTTTATAATCAAAGGTTTTTTCATATACTAGATTTACCCGCGACTTTATCCACGTAGAATTCGATATAATAAGTAATAGTTGCTCTCGCTCCCGTGCAGTTAAGCGTAATGTTAAATATCTAAGAACCTTTATTGAGAGTAAGACTATCAAACACAAAAAGAATTATCAAAATTTGACCCGAAGTTCCTGAGATTAGTGCTATCAAACATAAAAACTAACTTTTGCCTGCGGTTTCGTCTGCGTTGTAGGCACATTTATAAAAAGTAGTCTATAAAAAGCGCCTTGTAATCAGTTACCTGCATCATAAAATTGATCAAAATCGGACCATTCGGCCCTATAGATAAAAAGACAAAAAAAATATCGGCTAATGACTTCTAAAATCAATACAAATAAATTAAATTGAAGCGTCTGTTTTTATCGTCATAATAACAATGTTTTTAGGGTTCCGTAGCCGAATGGCAAAAAACGGAACCCTTATAGATTCGTCATGTTTGACCGTCCGTCCGTATGACACAGCCACTTTTTTCCGTAACTATAAGAGCTATACTGTGGAAACTTGGTAAGTAGATGTATTCGGTGAACCGCATTAAGATTTTCATACAAAAATAGAAAAAAAACAATAAATTTTTGTGGTTCCCCATACTTACACCACATTTTTTTTCTACAAACCCATACGTGTGATTTATGGATAGGTCTTGAAAAATGATATTGAGGTTTCTAATATTTTTTTTTTCTAAACTGAATAGTTTGCGCGAGAGACGCTTCCAAAGTAGAAAAATGTGTCCGAGAAGTTACGGGGGAGGGGGAGGGCGTAACTTCTGAAATAAGGGAATGATAAATGTAAAAATAACAATAATACAATGTATATTACCATGCAAACTTCCACCGAAAATTGGTTTGAACGATCTAATAATTCGTTTTTTTTAATACAGCAGAGTTGTAAGGTTGAACGCCGGTCAAAGTGCGGGCGCAGCTACTACTTAATACAACGAATTCTACGTAGACAAAGCCGCGGGCAAAAGCTAGTTAAGAATATATTTGTTGACCCAGATACTACGCGAATCAAATAAGAACAGATGTTTCGTATTTTTGTGTTTTTCGATAACATTCCTGTGATGCCCTAGCGTTGCATGCAAGTGTCCATAGGCTACGGTATCTGCTTACCATCAGCCGGGCCGTATGCATGTTTGCCACCTCAGTGGAATAAAAAAAACATTCCTGTTCTTTTGGAAAAATTCCGTTCACAATATGGAACACTTTCAAAATGGCCGAGAAATCTGTTCTTATTTGATTCGTATATAACTATGCCCCTATATTCTTAGATAATTATCTTCAGTGACGATTATAATAAAACCATTCGTTGTTATGCCCAAAAACCTATGTCCCCAAGGTAGTTAAAAAGTTTTACTTTTTTTAATGACGATGTTAAGAAAAATACACCTCGAGAATGGCTTGGGCAACTCACTCAAACTGTGATATCCTTACAGGATGGCTACCTGTAATATATTACAGTTTAGATAACGCAAATGCATGTACTTCGCGTGTCTTAACCCCGACCAAGCGTCGAGGTTCAGTCCACGCGCGTCTTTTGTCAGAGAAAATCATAGCTCCAGTTGAACGTACTGGGCGGATGGGCATCGGCGGCATGCGGCATCGGTGTCTTTGAATCGGTTTGGATTTCCCGTCACTAAATTTCGGCTGTGACGTCACAATAGGTATTAAAAAGTCGGCACGCTTGGTTTCAATACAAATCGTGATACTTGCGCTGTTCTATTTATTTATGATTTTTTGATATACCTACATCACAAGACTTATTTTGTAATCCTTAGGAAACGCAGTTCAGTGATTAGATTACAGTAATAAAAGATTTTTTTTTATTTTTAGAAGTTTATTCAGGTAAATATCGATCAACAGCCAATACTTTATTGAAATAGTTCAACAAAATAATATATTTTATACAGTACATAGTTAAATAGAATGCATAAAACACTAGATAATAATAAGGCTATAAGACGTAGACATAGCATTGAATCCGTACTTTATGTATTATTAATTGGTAATTAACAATATAAAGAACACATAACTGTTACATTTTATTCTCTTGAGTGAAATACCCGCTGCTAGCACATCAACCTACCGCGCAGTGTATCCCATACACGACTTTATTTACGCAGCATAATGTTATGAACTACCATAATAGTAATAATAATAATATAGTATTTTCCTATAGCAGAATCTGGTAAGAGAGACTTCCAATAAGTATTAGCTAACCATAACTTAGTGTCTTTGCTTGGCAGTTTATATGCTGTAGTAGGGGCTTAAAGGAAAACTAATTAATCGAATAGAATAGCTACCACTATGATGGTATTCGTAATGCGTTGCGTGTGTTTTTAATACACTGAGTTACTGACGAGAAAGAACACAAAAAGGAGGCATACAATAGTCATATGGTGCGCCCAAACCGAGAGCATTCGCTTGAAATGTAACGTTACAGATTGGAATGTGATTTACAGTATTTATGGTGCATATTGCACAACCTGTCCATGAAATGTCACTTTATAGGCGAATTTTGGCAGTCGGTTTGTAACGTAACAACATAGAATCAGCAACGTTACATAACAGGCGGTCAGACAGCAATTTACAATTCAAATATTTGATCTGTGGATCAAAAATATTGTCAGTAACTGCAGTGGTTTTAAAAATTACTAATTCTGATAATAAATACCAGCGTCAGTACCTAACTGAGATACAATTTTCATTATTAGTCATTAGACATTTCTTTTGACTATTTTCTCTATAATCAAAGGTTGTTTATTTAACAATAATATATGTAAATATATTTATTGGTAGTCACTCTTTTCATTTCAAATAATGTACTTTAATGACCACGCTATATTTTACGCAGTTATTATTTCTTATTAACATTAAAATTGCCACGGCGTTATATTATTGCTGTAGTTTACCTATCTAAATTACACCTATGGACTCAAAAATATTTAACAATGCGAGCTCTCTTTTGATAAGGTCAAGTCTAAGATATTCATATATTGTATCGCGTTCATATATGTTGACTTTAAGAGCTTGTACAAATAACTGCGAATCGATGCGATGCGAATTCGCAAGGCAAAAAACTAAGCCGCAAATTACTGCAATGCGATTTCATACGGCAAGAGTGACCGAACTGAATGTAGGGAATTGACGATGCGAATTTATGCGAATCAATTCGCAAAATCTTGCGATGCATCGCGCTAGATCGCAGATTTTTATGATGCGACGTCGCATCGCAGTTTTGTGTACAAGCCCATAAACATTATTTTTACCCTACATAAAGTCAGGGTTACCTAGCAAAACTACTCATAAGCACGAGACAAAATTTGTTACTACCTACTATTACAAGGAGATATAACCAATAACATTCAGAATAAGATACCATTAAGATCAGTAAGTAACTTTTGTCTTTGATTTAATTAACATCCATTATCTTTTAATCAAGTATAACAATATATATTTGTTGAAGTCTGCGATTGATTTTAGCTACAGTAGAATGATAACGATAATGAAAAGTGTTAACATCAACAACTGCTCGAAGAAATTAATTGACTATGTTGTCTTGGCAGTGGAGCAGCTTGTTACAATCAAGTTCAGCAATAGTCAATATTTTCTACTGGTTGTTTGTATTTATGCATAACGTTGGGGCTATTTAGGATACTTTGTCTGTAGATGTCTAAAAAATATCCTAACTGTCCGCGTGCAGCACTGGGTGGACACGCAGCCTTAGACTGACCCCGATTAGG
The DNA here is from genome assembly GCA_905147285.1 of Hypena proboscidalis. Taxonomy (NCBI): domain Eukaryota; kingdom Metazoa; phylum Arthropoda; class Insecta; order Lepidoptera; family Erebidae; genus Hypena; species Hypena proboscidalis. Next base: position 9,511,061 of record LR990126.1, read on the forward strand.
CGTGCGCGATCGTCGGGTGGATGCGATATAGCGACATTTATCGAAACCGCAGGTGACAGTGGCGTAACTATAGGGTGGCAGGGGTGGCAAAATGCCACGGGCCCCCAGCCTAAGGAGGCTTCCGGGCTCAAGATGTCACGACCTCTAAAGTAACTAAATATAAATTATCAAAAAGAAAAGGTTTAAAGGCATTCACATAAAAATTGAAAATTGTTGATCGGAAAATTGAAAATTGTATTGGAATAGACAAGGAAAAGATAACGCAGCACGACAACATAGTATATCGCGAAAGACAATATTTTTTACCAAAAATTTGGCATTCTAAGGTGAAAATTTTGCATACCGGTACTGAATCACTAGTAAGATGCTTCATCGTAACGATTTTTACTAGGGCCCCATCCAATATTTTTACCACGGGCCCCCGTTGGTAAAGTACGCCACTGGCAGGTGACCTGTATAATTTCAACGAGTATTTTTTTCTGTTTTTGAAACTGGCTATGTATAGAACCTGTAGATTTAATAATTGTCGCTATGGCGCATCCACCCTGTATAATAAATTGACATATTATTGCTGAGAAAAATTGAATGTATACATACTCTAGTAATATTGTGATGTATTTTGCGTTAAATGCCTTTTGGAAACCAATTAACCTTATCAACCTATCACAGATGCTAACTGATTCTACTACTACTTCTCCTGAATAACCCCATTATATAATATGCTACACACTCAGTATTGACTGCACAGTCCATCAGTGGTCCAGGCTGATGCTATGCAGTCATGTTCTCAGATTCCGAAACATCGACAAGCTACAGTTTGCCGTCCACGCGCTCAGCTTTAACTGCGACAACCTGAATTATGGTAGCGGACTGCGCTGGAAAAACTGAGCGTGTGGACACGCTATAAGTTTCAGACTAATTAATAATAATATAAAATAATTTGCACAAGCTTGAGCTTGTAGCCGATAGGCCTTGCAGTTTGCACTGACTGTCTTGCAAGTAAAAGGGGCTGTGTAGCCGGTGCCATATTTAACATATTTTTTAACACAACAGTTAAAATATACTTTCATAAGAATATAATTTATTTATTTCAAAATATAGTTTCATTTCGCAACCACGTACTGGTTCAAACTGAAATTGAAACACAATTTATCGTTTGAACACAAACCCACGTGCTGCACAAGCACACCATGAACACACAACCAACAACTCATTCCGTAGCCAGGTGACAGCAGATTAGATCTCAACTTTATCTTATACTTATCTAACAATTTGAAAATTCTACCTAACACTCATTTCAAAGAGAGAAAAAATCTATATTTCATTCTACTAGACACCTAAAGGGATAATTATTTTTAAAGGCAATAGATAATTTTGAAGGCTACCTATCTAAACATTATTATTATTATTAATCTAATAAAATAATTTAATGAAAATATTGGAAGTTTTGGAGGCTACATAAATATGCAGAATATGTACTTGGCTATAAACTGATAAAATCAAAAATATTTTATATTGTTTCAGTCAAAATGATATATCCATCAATTATACATAACGACCAGCTCTTTTTCAAAGTGATAAATTACATGGAATACAATTATGAAAGTTTAATTCATTTATCTGCATACTGTTTGTTTAAAATAGTAAAGAAAAAGATAAAAAGTCTCTTTGCGTAAATGTCGACGCAGCTTCCGACTTTACGTCAGAAGTAAGATTGTATTTATTTTTTTGTCTAATTCAGGCCAGCCATTATAAATAATATAAGTCATTATGTTTAGTTGATGCATCACTTTGTTGTTTCAAATGATATTTGGAAGCGGTTGAGGTTCTTAAAATAGATCTTATTTTACAATTCACTAGTAACATTAGGCATATCTTAAACAATAGTAACAAGTATAATTGTAGATAACGTATACTGCCGCACTCGCCCGATAAATACAACTATATAGAAGCACGAACGATTTGGTGTGCGGCAGTCAATAAATAATGAATGTGTGTAAAACATGCTATTTGACTTGTAAAACGACATATAAACCGTTGAACACAACAATATATTTAATTAACCTAGAAAATAGGACAAGACACGATGAGGTTAAAAAGCTATAACAATTAAACGAGAGCTAATATTCTAATATTAAGCTGTTCAGCAAAGTCAGAGATAACTTGTGTACTCGGGGCCCCATTCCTTAAAAAACAATTGTCTAATATTTTAGACATTCTTATAGTAAATCGGTCTTACGTGTTCGAAGGGTGGTTTTTAAAAATAAGGAGTTTGTTTGAAATTAGTTATCGAATACATTTCACAATTTCTTACGAAAATATACGAAAATAAGTTTTTACATTCTATTTGTCCGCAAAATGTATGTTTTCGTTGGCTCTAGTAGACTGTATTCTGTTACAAATTCAGAGCAAATCCCTAAGGCCGGGCTGTTCGAAACCGTCTCATCCAGTCTAAATAATACTATGAAGGATGTTACCACACAAAAATACTGTTAACAAAAGAAGTAACAAAGAAACACAATAATCGAACAGAAAAGTTGAAAATGACGTAACTAGTAATTTTGAAAAAAATTCTAAACATCACCATCAAAATGAACTTCTATGTGACTAATTTGTGATTTTCACCAAGAGTTATATGATTTTTTTAAAAACAATAGATAGCTTCTTTACAGTACTAAAACAATAATCAATAATTTTTATAATAATCAACCCATTATTTCAAAAATAAATTAAAATGTACCAAAAAGTGACGATTTTGCTCGTAAACTGACGTCTTGAGCAAAAATGAAAGCCATACAATAATGAACCATATTAATAGGAATAAATTTCGTGGAATTGCCTCGCATTAAGTTTCCAAAACCATTAAATGTTCACCGTGTATTATCAGACTAATATTTTTTCAGTTCAAAGTCCAGTATATCTTTTTTAATGAATGTACTCTGAGGCTCGTCAGTGTCTTTTGTTCATGTTTCATATCGATCCCCTTGACTTCCAACCCTCACGTTAAACATTACATTTTTGCCAAACATCTCTTACACTAATCACAGCTCGGTTTTTACTTTGAGTACAGCAAGCTGCTCACATTCAAACTAACAGAACACCTCACATACATAAGTTGAAGAATGAACTAATGGTCTATGGATTTGACATGCAATTCGATGCAAGTTGATGTTGAACCAGAAGGGACTCTCGAATACGATAGCGCAAAGACAAACTAAAATAAAAAGAAACTAAATAAAAAGAAATAAAATAAAATAAAATTACATAATTTATTGTAATCACAGATGTGGACCAACGTCACGTTGGAGTGTCATTTTACTCTACAACCACCTCAATAATTTCCAACTAGCGCAACCAATAATTCGCTATAAACAATTATAAGCTTAATAGATTACAATATCCGTTAGAAAGCGGCGCGTTATTAAAATAACTGGAATATGTATGTCACGTGCGTAGAATAAATAAGACTTAACATGCACAGCTATATACAACGAAATGCAATTTGCTAATATGCTTAAATTAGAATGTGATGTTAGTTTGAGCTCGAGCGGGGTCGGGCCGGTGCTGAGACGTGATCCGCGGGGGCGGGGAAGTGCGGACGCCCATCACGTCATGTTGACGCCCAGCGACCGGCTGGCGTACTCGTACACCACGTACGAGATGGACACGGCCGGGATCACTTTGATGAAGTTTGGCGTTATGCCGCGGTAGAGCCCGCGGAAGCCCTCACGCTGAACTATCTCACGGAAGGTACCACGCATCGTGCCCTCCGCGCCCTTGGCAGCTTTTTCTGAAAACATAATACGTACACGTAAGGCAATGTAAGACAAATATATATGTTTACAATGGATTCGAAACTGAGACCTCGACTTAGCAGTGTACCAGTCGTGCATTACTCATTAGTCGAATAGATAAGGAAAATACCGAATCGATCTCTATCTTTGATAAAATGCCACGACGATTCGTTACGTAAGAGGATTAAAGATAAAATTATGACACAATATTTAAAAGTTTTAGACAAGGTATTACCTATCAGCAGTATTGCGTCGTTTTATAGTGAAGTCAGGTACCAAATCTGTCGGCCGTGACATTGTAGCACCATCTCGCCAAGCAATAAAAGCTTACAAAAAAAAAATCCGCAACCAAATCGGTCGTCCACGTTTACGAGCTACGATGCCACATATAGAGACAGACAGCGGTTAAACATGAATACCCCTTTATTTCCTTCTAAGAAAGCAAACAAACTGACACTTAGTTTATTGGCTTAAAATGTTGTCTTTCATTCGTTTTAGTAAGTAACATATAACTATGTAAATGGTTCAAACCATTTACTTTAAATAAATAAAATTAAAATAAATTATTATTTCTTAAATAAACATAAATAAAAACGACGCCCGCACTAGGAATAACTCATGTGTCGCGGGGGTGTTTACAAAACATGCATTTCTCACACACAAAACCAGCGCAGTTAAAAGCGTCGAGGTGACCGCTTTAACCACTACGCCAACCATGCACCCTCTCTCTATTTAATGCATATGTTATGAATTTATTTTGCGTTGTACATACATGCCATAATTAATGATATTTATGTTTTATCTTTGTTTTCTTTTTTTTCTATCATTTTGTTTGTTTAATTTTTATTTATTATATAAGTAACAGATTGTCATCCATGTAGTCACTGGGGGATTGGTTGAAAACCAGCGCTAAGCTTTAGTTTGGCATATGCTGAACCAATTCCCATTTAGGGCATACAGCCTTGTAAATTACTGTATTTTTTTTTATTTGTCTTAACTGAATTTATGTGTGTCTCATTGTTTCTGTTGGACCTAAATAAATATTTTCATTTCATTTCATTTACTTTAACTAAAAGATTTTTGTACACAAACTGCTTCTGATTTAGGTAAAAATATGGAGCTAATGAGTTTAGATTGTATTTTAAAGAATAAATGATTACCTTGTGCTTGCAATCGTGTTCGAATCAGCGCGAGGGGGTAGGAACAAACTTGGCCCAGCGTGCAGGACGTGCTTCCACAGGCGAGCAGCAGGAGCATGCCAGGCTGCTCGTTATTCTGCTGGTATTTACTAATGTATTTCTTCTTCAACGTCTCGTACACTGCAAGGTCGATCCCTGCGTAAGGCACGATCCCCAATATATTTGGAATGTAACCTTTATAGAAACACTTCAATCCTTCTCTAGCGTATATTTTTTTAGCGGCGTCTACTATTCCACTGTATTGGCCAGTCTTTCTTAACGCTAACCTCGTCTTCAAGACCTCGAGGGGGTAAATCACAGTTTGACTGATCGCGCCCGCTGTCGCTCCGGCAACGAACCGTTCGTGAATTTCTAAAGGCTCATTTTTGGTTCTTTCACCTTTTATTAACTTTTTGACTTGCTCATAAGCAGCAAATTTGAGCGCAGATTCTGGTGCAATTTTGATAACATTTATTCCGTTTCCTCTCCACATACCACCGATTCCTCCTTCACTAATCATTTTCGCAAGGCATTTGCTCATATTTTCTCTGGTAGGATTAACCTGGAAATACATTATTGCAGTCATCAGCTTATAAAACCTTATATTATTTAACTGGTAAATAAAGCCAAGTGCAAATCGTTGCAGCTTCGCAAGAGCCTAGGCGCAGAGCGTTTAGAAACTGATGCTCTAAATATGTGCATAATGAAAATTAAATTAAATGTCAGAAAATTAGAAAACTGGTTTAATTAAGTAAAGTTTTATTTAATTCTAGAACTTTTTTTTCGTGAATATTGGTTGTTTACCAGACTATGTGCCGCAAAGTTGGGTAATGTAATTATCATTTAAAACAGTTATTCTTCTATTGGAGCCGAATAGTTTACCTAAAGTTTGAACTCTTATGGTGTCAAAAAATGTTTAAGGACCTTTGTGCCCATCACGGAAAAATAAGCCAGTTTTATTGTGATTCTGAAATGGTATAAGCATACCGTAGTTCTATTTAAAACATTAAAAGTTTTTGATCCTTTGAACCGAGACCCGTTATTCAATGAATATATTAAACATAAATTACTGGCGAAGAATCAAATTACTCGATAAAGTGGCAGGAAAACAATTTATGACATTAACATAACATCACGCCTTTATTACCCAAAAGGGCGTTGCAGAGGTATATAACAACCCCATTTCATCATAAATTATATCACCATCATTAATGTTCGTGACGTTAATAAATCATATTTTTTTTTCTTTTAATTCTACTCCGTATATTAGAGGTTTAGAGGTTGAAGGTGTTTGAGGTAAGTTCTTTAATTTTGAAGGAAAATAGCATGGAAATGTTGAATGCCATGCGGACGACGTCGCGGGCAATACCTAACAAATAAAATAGGTGTGTACAAAAGAGGTTTTTTGCGTACCTGTAAGAATACTTTAAGTCTATCTAGGGGAGCTGTGCAGGTTCTGCTGACGGCGCCGGCGATGCCTCCAGCCATCAAATGTCGCCACCACTTTCCAGTTTGCAGTTCACTTTGTGTGAAGTCATCAGGTACGTTCATATCCTCGCCAATGTCCAGATACTGAAAACAAGAAAACAAATGTATTAATTAAAAGCTTAAGACTGACATTGGTTTTTCTTTGTTGAAGGGTCTTAATTGGAAGCAGGAGGTTGTGAAGTAGCCACTCCGTTCGTCATAATGATGGTCTGGCCCTGCACACAGCCCTTTGGCCTAGGAGCTATTGAAAACAACATCGTGTCATTCACCGTAAAAGTACAGTGCATTCTTAGTTTCAAAATTCGATGTGAGTAATTACTCAACATTAGTCTATATTAATGTATTTTACTAACATAAAATACATCATTTACGACTCCGTTCAATATAACCACAGATTTAAAAAGTACGATGGAATAATACTGCACTAAAGATACTCAACTTTTCGTTTGAGCAATTAACATAATGTATGACTAATTACACATACATAGATATATATAATAGATTAGATACTAAATACTACATTTCAATATACATATATCATGTCACGTTATTACACTGTTATTGGATCTTCTTTTTTTGGGTGTTTATCATCTTGTATTCGAGCTTTCCTTAGCTTTTTCTTTATGTTAAGTCGTTGAGCCTGCCGTGACAATTGCAAAGTAAACATTAGTGCTAATCCATTGTCGAATTGCATATCAAATCAGCTTGTTATAACTGCCACGAATCTCCGAACTCGGAGCTTACCATCAATCCATTCCAATCTATAATAAACGTAAGAAATGCCACGTATAATTTGCAGTTCATTGTTTTAGTGCACAAGAATTCCGTGTTGATAAATAATTTAAACCCTCCCCAGTACATAACGAGTCACATACTTTGATATAATATATTATGTTGCTATTAGAAACTCCATTGAGTTATTTGTGGTGTTCTCTTTTTTATCTATTCATAGAATTTATATGATCATTAATATTTTTACAATCTGATTTAGTGATTGATATGTAAAAGTCTAAATGACGTTTATAACCTATTAATTACAAGCGTCAATGACTCTTTTTTGTTTATGGTTTAAAAGTACCTATATAATAATGTGACCTTTTTTTGATAATGATATACAGCACGTTGCTCTAGTTTAGTATCTTAGCTAATTTGTGCGCCAAACTTCTCACGCAAATAATTCGAAACATATTATTTTTAGCCCAGACCACTGTCAATTTGAAATAATTGAATTTGAATATTCAATATAGTCTCGTCTCAACCACAAGGTAAGCGTCACATTTCTAAGAACCATGATTGATTATTATATGACTCCGTGCTCTATGTGAAAGTCATGCTTTTTACAAAATTGCAGGCAAGTATGAACCATACAACCTAAATTTTTTACGTAGTTAATATTATTTAATTATTTTTAATATTATAAATATTACGCTTTTATGGCTAAATCACTGAACTGATTATGATCAAAATTGGTATGGAGATAGTTCATAACCGGAGGAAAGACATACGCTAATTTATATCGATATACTAACTAGGTGGGCGAAGCCGCGCGCACAAGCTAGTAACGCTCAACCATCACTATTGAAAAAATCTGACCGTGGCGTGGGTTCCTCGCCTTGAAATTAAAGTGCGAGGCCGCGACTGTCTCGAGCCAGCGACCAGCGTTCGAATCCGGGTGTCGATAAGCCTAGAATTGCTCTAGAGTATGTTGGCATTATTTTTTGATGATGTTTACATCACTTCACTTGACGATCTACCTACTTAAAAAAATATAAATAATAACTATTACCATACTTTAGTAGTTTTCCTAGTATATACCTACTGACCTACTTTCGATCGTCTTGTAGTTAACGTCTGATGAAACATCGTTATGACCTTCTGCCCACAAAATTTATATCTCTTGTACAGTAATTATCATAGATGGTGTCAGTCACATCACACCTTATGCATAATTTATTTTGTTAGCGAGAGCTGCTTTTTATTGTTAGTAAGTTAAAATTTAAAACTTTGGGTGTAGTTAAGATTTCAAGGTTCAGAGATAGTTAACAATCAAGTAATTGCCTAATACCAGCACGCAAGGTTAATCATAAATAAATACTTTTTAAATCTGGCACTGAATCTTTCAATTGAGTGATGGAGGTTATCGACAATATGGCAGAATATTGCCATGTAATACATACTATACTTACTATTTAGTAAAAGGTGTCTGTCGACATTGAATTAACGTACGATATAGGAAGAGTTATGTGAAGGCTAAAGACATTAACATGCTGCCGGAATAATGTAGGTATAATCTACAATTAATCCAATAATACCTAAAAAAACCTAAATAAAATACTTACAATTATTCAGTAGTTCTAGAGCCACAGAATAATAATTGATGTATCACTTTAAAGAGTTACTAGTACATAAGCATAACGTTTTCGTCTGATACTTTGAATTGGTTTTCTTCTTACCTTGAGGGACGTCCTCAATCGATTTGCATCGATGAGACTTTGTCTGATTGGTGTGATCTTAGTTCTGGAGTCCCTCAAGGCGGTATGCTCTCTCCACTTCTTTTCACAAAAGAACTTCATGTGCGTAACATTTGTATACCGACGATCTACAACTATACGCCGGAGCCAGCGTAAAACATCTGTAAGGGGCGATCGAGAGTATATAAAGCGGTACCTCGAAACTATAAGACGCCGATATTTGGGTTGTCCGTAAATCCTTCCAAGAACCAAGCTAGTTTTTTAGGCAGCTCTCGCATGACGAGCCAAATCGACATGCCATCTGTTCCCCCGGTAGTCTTTGATGGAACCGCCATTCCTATTATCTCCGATGTTAAAAATCTCGGTTTATATATGGAAACCAATCTAGATTGGCAATCTACGTTTGCAAACATCAGTTGACGGGTTACATGCACACTACGATCTCTTTATCGCCTTTCTCCCAGTTAAAACCAAAACAATACTTGTGTATACTTTAATCTTCCCTGTTATCGATTATGGTGAAGTGAGCTTTCTCGACCTGAATGCAGATCTGCTCAATTAACTTGAGCGACTTCTCAATTATTGCATTCGATTTGTTTTTATCTCCGTAAGTACGATCTTGTATCTGGTTACCGCAATTAATTGAATTGGCTGCCAACGCCGCAATCTGCGTGCGTTGACATGTCTTTACTCTCCTTTATTATCATAAAGCTGCAGTCTATTTAGCGGCTGACGTACATAGGTACTCCTACCACGATAGAAACCTTTGCTCTTCTAGTAATCAACTTCTCTTGTGTCCCTCTCATACTTCCAGTCCCGTTCATTATTCTTTTATTGATCTATTCTCCTATGGAATGCGCTACCTTGATTCGAGGCAGAGTACGCCAGCTATACAGAATTATTTGGCAGAATCATCTGAATAACGTTTATCGATATGTCTTCTGTCTATTATGTATTTATAATATATAAATAATTTAATGTGTATGTAGTAAGTTTAAAATACTTAAGTACCTAGTATGTGTACTTAATCTTATATTGTATTTAATAATATCTACTTATGCACATGGGCATACAGCAACATAATTTCTACACCACCTTAAGGTCAACTGATAGAAAATGCCTTTGGCATTAAGTCCGCTCCGTTACATGTTTTTTTGTGCGTGAAGTTAAATAAAATAAAATAAGTAAACTTATAGAGCCTTTAATTTAAGCTTAATGATCGCCTAGTTAGGAGGACCTACGCGATCATTATTGCTGTTGATCTGCAAAAACTAAGCAAATATCACCAGTTTCTCAGGACTGACAACAGACATTTAACTTATTTAATGAATACGTTTTTTGTTCAGTGATATTGTCGTTAGCAAGTGGACGACCTTGGTATTAAGATGTCGATGGACCGTTGACTCTGAGCAACCAGTTCTAGAAGAATGGCTAGCCTATGTCAATTGATTGTTTAAGGGTTTACATACATACATTCGGGCCGTAAATGTTAGTATCACTGTTTCTTTTTCTTTCTTAATAAACAAACAAACATTAGGGCTCTCACGCAAGGTGATTCGTAATCAAATTACATTTTAAAATAATCCTTGATGTGATAACGTTACACAAATAAATCAATATTTTAATTGTTCAGCTTTACTTAGTAGAACTATTTACGAATAGTCTACTCGAATTATACAAAGATTCGATCGACAAATAACCCCGTTCTCCGGTTTTATCCATCTAGCACCTGTTAGCGTTGGATCACGGGTAATACTCCGGCTCACACTGGTCGGGAGCCGGCTTGAAAATCGGTTCTTATCGAGGTGACACGCGGCCGTACTGACATAGGAGGCTTAATGACTACATTACATAAATCAATATTTACATGAACTTCTTCCGCCATGACAGGAATCGTTCTGGTTTTAAGTCCACACGTGAATCAAGATTACTATCTACTTTACATTTGCATACCGAATAACTAAGTTGCTCGCGACTGTTTAATTAATTTACCTACCAAATATTTATAAATGACTCGAATTTGGTATCAAGGTGACTTCGAGGCTCAACAAAAATGCCACTTGTTTCCAAACTACATAACAAAATGTTATGCAGAATTTGAAATTATGATATTTAAGAAGTAATAAGAGATAAAATTATTAAGTAGGTACTTATGCCTACAACTACATGCAACGTGTAACGTATTGGATGGCAAAAAAAAAGTTAATGGGGCCGCGTCAAGAAACTGCGTTAAAAATACAAGTTAACCCAATATATAGTCTGGTTTATACTTAATAAGATTTTTTTTTGTAAACAAAGTACTGAGATCGTCAATTATAATGACATTTCTGTCAAAGATGGATAAAGAGCGCCTACTTGCAGTATTTTATTAAACACTGATTAGATAAGGATATGACCATGGACGTACGCAGTAGGGGGCATGCGGACCATCGTATGAGTACGGGTACTTCACTGCTCCTGTCGAAAACTTTTTTCGAATCATATAACTTAATTTTTCGTGATGTCGCAACAGTATAAGAATCTACAAAAAAAACTGTTTTTCCCGAAAATTCTAAAACAAGATACTTATTTTTTGATACTTAACTAACTCAAGATACTTACTACTCTACTTTTTGTGTTTTTTATTAGAATTGTTGACAAGAGGCGGCAATGACAAGACTACGATTGATAGATTGATGGGCTCATCTATTTTATGAATTAGAAAATTGTTCAGTACCAACATCAGCAACCATATAAAACCGACTTTACGCGTTAATAAAATTTAATAACACACCATCTTTTAAACACAACACATACAAGTACTTAAGGTTTTTTTAAGGCAGTTAGGCCACTCCTTAGTTTAAAAAAAGAAGTAGTTAAGCAGTTAAGGTGCTTGCGTGGATTGCTTAGGGCATCTAGTAGTATTCAAGTAGTATAATAAGTATATGTAGGCTCTGAATGTTACATTCGGCGGGGTGGCTCTCTCTAATAACAGTCGGAAATATTACTATTTGTAAATATGCTAAAAACGATGACTTGTTGAACATAGCAACATAAAAACAACAATATATATAATATAAAAACATAACAAAACATTCAATTAGTAATAATAATATGTATAGTTTTAAATTAATTTAATAATTTTGTCAATAATCACTGTGTAATAGTAATAATTGTGTAATATCGAACTAAAAATTTTAAAGTAATTGAATAACTGTAATATTATAATGATTATTAAAATGTGTGTGACATAATACTAATAATATGTAACTTTATATATGTAACGTTCTTGTTGCTAAGTAATTAAATATTTGTGTTACTACTAACATTTGCACACCAACATGGTAAAATATGGAATGGACATTCATGTAAACTAACACCATACTGTACTCATATTTGGCAAATAAAAATTGAATTGAATTGAATTGAATTGAATTGAAAAATCCAAGCCCAAAATCCCTTAGCCTTCCCTACCTTCCCTCTGCGTAAATGTCTGACTTAATGCCCCCTTGCCCTCCTGGACCAAAAACTGTGGATTCTCATGGATATGAATGACGCTGACCGACATTTAGTAAAATAATCTTTAAATAGTCTTTTCTTTTAAAATAACTAGTAGATAATAGCTTAGGCGTAGTATACTGATCACGTCTGCAGTGACCATAGTGAAATTTTACAATAATCTATAGAAGCCAATTAAATATAGGTCATCATGACATGTGTGTTGACTATTAGAGGTAATTAACTATTAAGTATCGATAATATGGAACGCATTAACCGGCCTGTCACGTGTCGATAACGGATATGAGAAACGTTTGCGATCAATATTTAGAATTTATGTACATAAATATAATATATTCATACGTTGCATTGAAATATAGCTTTTTACCTTATTTAGTGATTTTTAGTTCTTTTTGTAGATGATTGAGACTTTTTAAATATATTTTTTTAGTCAAGTTTTACTTGTACCTCAATTAAGACTCCTTGCCAAGCAGTTCATAAAACAGCTTTAGGGTAAGATATTTTTTAACTTTTAACTTGTCGTTCCATGTAGTAGTATTTTGTGTATAACTTAAAAAATACAGTAAATGGTCTTAAGGTGGCTATATTTAAAGAATTATCTGCGTACTTCTAATCGTTGAGGAGTTGTACCTTCCAGTACCTGTACGTAAGTAATTTCTACTATTATTATATTATTTTTTACGTTACAAAAGCAAAGTTAAAATGATTGATTTATAGCATTTTTTTTAAATAGTCTACTTTAAAAAACTGAAAATAAACTTGACAAAGTTGGCGCATTTCATAAGGATTCTAAAATGGTATGACACTTGTTAATATATTTCTCTAAATGTAAAACTTTTTTTTTCATTTACTAATCCCAGATCAGAATTTTTGAAAACTATCATAACTTACCCTAATACCCGCTTGCCGCATGACGTCCTAAACTGAGACATCCTGTATCCTTTTTCACGCGATAATACACTATAGTTACAGTATTTTTTGCAAATATTTGTAATGGATGACAAGACGTTAATTTAGATTTCAGCACAAAGAACCCAGCCGGTCGCAAAAATTAGTACGCATTATATTAAAAATAAGCTTGCAGCCTAGACCTTGTTAGTTGTAAAAATAGACCAGAATATTATTTGAGCAAAGGTTGCGCAGATTTTATAAAGGAAATTTGAAGTAACGAACAAACATTTAATTCATCATAGCAAAAATGGTGGACAGGAAAGCCAATGAATCACAGAGATAAGGATGTGTGTCCAGCAAATAATTTATTTGGATTTCCCCGACGCGACGTATGGTAATGAATATGGCTGACGACGAGCGCGTGTGCGTGACGCAATCTGCGCGAGCGCCGCGTCATCACATCGTCCCGCGCTCAGCAATGCGCATTCCTTAACAATTTTATGTTATAATAATATGTATTTCATATGGCTTATCTTTTTTTGGTGTCATACTATTTAAGAATCCTTATTCATATTTTTTCAGTTTGATCAGTCAAAGCTGGGCTATGAATAAACTTGGCATCTTTGGCAAGCTGTCGCAACGAATTTTAAAATGATTTAACTGAAATATAAAGAACAGTATTCGAAATGTTATGACAAAATAAATAATTAAAAAAAGTTAATATTTCTATTAATAGGAGCGAAAAAAAAAGTCCGACACAAATGCCCATAAAATTTTAAATAATATGGGCACTTGGATTATTTAGTAGGAGTTTGGTTTTGATAACGTGTGTAGTAACGATAAAGTTGGTATAGTTTGTTTGACTAACCTAGATTAGACGAAATCGTTTGTCATGTACCTGTGTGACTGGTGATATTATGATGTGAGGGAAAGCTTTGCTTGCATGAAATCGAACAGGTTATAAAATTCGCAGCGGAGCGTTATGAGGTTTACTAATATTATTAGATCTCTCATAATTTAAAAATCTTAGGCCAACATATTGTAGAATAGGGATACAATATTATGTATCATCATCATATTAAAGGGTCGAAGCCGGATGCATTAACTAGATAGGTAGTTCGACTGTAAATATTATTATATGATTTATTGTGATCTGGCTTTTAAATACAAAATATGTAACATGGTTTTAAAACAAATATTTTTATAGGTATGCTCTGCCGTTAATAATGTGATAATTTCCTCGACTGATTTATGGTACAACATTCATTGACATCACTTGCCATCACTGGGATGGCAAGTGATGTCATTTTTGAGGTTAAACGTCGTCATCAAGTATTATAGTACCTTCTATCAGAACTACTTAAGCATGCTCATTTTGAATGAGTTTGTCAGATTTTTTTGAAGCAAAACCTATTTATTGACTTTTAATTAATTTAGTTTAGTTAGTTGCTGTAATAATCATTTGAATACAGATAAAATGCTTTAATCATATCTTTGTATAAATTTTCAATATTATATTATTATGATGCTTATGTCAAGTATCGATGATCAAAGTGTCACTTATAGAAAAGCTAACGATTATGATTGTGACACATGTATTTTTCGAAAATTATTTTATGGCAATTAAAAGGTATAACTAATAAGTAGATATGATATGACAAACGTTTTTAGTATAAAAGATAATCGTGCAAGTAAATATTATGAGCTGGGTCGATTATGCAAAAAAAAGTACAAATGATTTTATGGAAAACAAGACAATACCGCTAGCAACATTTCAGGTTGGTATGTAATGTGCTTATCGAGAGCCGCGAGAGCGGTTATTACTTTAGGAGATAGGTCTTAGGAGCAAGCATGCGGCAGTTTGGCTTATATTACAAACACATTCATAAATTATGAGAAGTGGTGGATGGTGATATTTGACTAAATAGAGGCATACCATATTTTGTGGTCCACAAACCAAGAGTACAGCCCATGGTTAACTTTCGGTCTAACTAAATACATTAGACCGCAATCGTTGACGAAGTGATTGTCACAAGGTTTTATGAAGTAAATAATTCACGTTTTATTAGCCAATGTCACAGGCTTACCAAACCCATCATATTATTATTACAAAGGTGTTATTTTATCTGTCAGCAATTTAATAGAATCGCGAATCTTTGTCAGCAAAAATAATAGTAATCTGCGTACATAAATAAATAAATAAAATATTTATGCGTCAGCATAAGGAAAGATTATGAATTTCCAAGTAAGTGTATTATTTGCCAGCCATTCGCGAAGCTTTATGGTATCAATAAAGATGAGTACTAAAGTACGACTACGATAGGCTACTATCAGCAGTCCCAGACAAGTCCATTCGCCAAATCTAATACGTATAACCTGACCGTATATAAAAGTGATACCATTTAAATTTGAAAATATAATATACCTGTCACTTTCATTTGTGACTGATATATGGTTTATCCTACGGTCTCTATGATGCTTGCGGAATTGGACCCAAGTGAAATTTATATACAAGCAATATTCCTGAATGAATTGCCAAACATTTCTTAGACATTCAGGATTGTAAAATAAGGTCAAGATTTTCTTTTTATATAATCATTGAATTATTTGACATACATTTGAGTTAGTAATTTGAATAGAATGCGTGAAACACGGCATTCAACAGAAGTGAAAGTAATAATAAAGAAAGAAAGTTCATAAAAAATCGCACATTCGCAAAGTGATGACGACGCCCAGCATGGAATCTTGTCAGCTTAGATTATATTAAGCCGAACGTATTCACAAAAACGCCAATTCAATGTTTTACCTACAGACATTAAAGTTATTATTTTAATTGTAGTGATAAAGCAGGCAAATGTCATAACCTGCAAAATGCGGTTGCCTAGGCAACGAGAAAACCAAGCGTCTAGAGTTTATACTGAAATCAACGTTACTGAAGCATGTAGGATAACACCTACGCTGCTGTCACTTTAAAGAAGTACACAATTATATGGCTTATTTAAATAATTCTAATAAAGGTTAAAAAGTCAAAAAAGTCATAATTATGTATCACCTACAAACAGCGTCATCATAACCAAACTCCAACACACGTAACACGTGTTTCCCACTTTATTCCGTCAGTAGAGGTTTCCCGACAGGCCGCGAGCGAAAGAGATAGTATGCGTTCTAGTAGTAGAGCAGAGCTGCTACCCTTTTGTCGACAGTTTTGAAAGCGTTCCAAATATAATTACATAAAATTAAAATGTTCTAACTAGGTGATACCTTTAAAATCCATTCTACGGCATCACCGTATGATTCCATTTTCTTAGTAAGGGTTCAGTTAGTGAAACGATAGGATTATACTATGGACCCGATCCCACCGGAATGTAATTAGTGACTGGCATCGAGTCGATCCACTGTATTAGCTAGCCCGAATTTAGAATTCATTTACCTTTGCCAAACATCGACGGAAGACAATCAGGAAATCCTCGAAGACATCACCGGTCGTCACAGTTAGCTCTTCCATTTCTAGAGACATTGTATCTAGTTTACAGCAATGTAAATAAGATAAATATAAATTAACTATTAAAATTAAGATCACAGATTGTTTTCGTTTCTTTGGTTCTACTATAATTATATCAGATCGTACTAGTAAATTCGAGTGTGCGCTCAGCTTGCGCGACAACGAATACACGTCTAACTTGGCCAACGAACAGCCTCACACTGAGCGTTCGGTTTTAACTACACAGTATACGTCAAACGATAAAGTTTCGTTGCGATATGGAATGAAGCAAAGAACCGCGTTCCACCGGTTATGAGTTGGTCGCCGAATACGAGCCTCGATACCAAGGTACTCTTTAGACGCCGTCGATATCGTTGGCCACGTTTGAATAGTAACGCAATTGGCAAGAATAAGCGTTCAGTGGTATAGGTTAAAAACAGCTGATAGTGAAGGCGCAATACAAGTTCATTGGGGGCTCGCCCCATACGTAGTACATACGACGATTTGCGATAGCACGGGCACAAGTTGATTTCACCGCGCCACATAGCAACGATACACAATTTTACTTATTTGGTTATTCAATGTGAGAGAAGGTGACTTTGTCACGATAGATATTATATATAATTTTAGAATCTTATGCAAAACATTATACATACATAATACATCTACAGATTTGATGTCGAGTCAATAGAGCTATCAAAATAAATTAATTTTGATGAGTCAGAATCATGAAAATAAAAGATGAAAATGTGTTTCGAACGAAAATACATATCTTTGAAAAAAGCAGCAATCGAGAATACGAAGGATCGAGAGAGGTATGGGCGTAAGATACAGCGTTAGATGCGTAAGCCGGAGGAGCGGCCGTTGTGGCGGCAATACGGAGAGGCCTATGTCCTATGTCCAGCAGTGAAGACTCCAACAGGCTAAATGATGATAATGATGATAAGATTAATTTCAATTTCTGTTCTTATTTCTCTTTTTTACACGGGTAAAATAAGTTTTAATTTTTATCACGCAATCAATCCATCACTTCTTTGGTCGACGACTTTCCATTAGATTGCATAGGTATATATCGCATAACGCACCTAAGCCCTAATTTCGCCTAACTTCTTAAACCGCGATTAACGGAGAACTCAGATTCTATCATTTAATGTTTTAACGCGTCAGAGATCGACATGATATATCGAGACGAACATTAGTTCAGCATCAAATGTCGGTTTGAGACGTCTGAAGAAATTGGGGCTTAGCTTGGCTAATTAACATCGTTTCTACATAGTTATAATAGATAGAGATTCTGCAAATACGACCGGAGCCTTACTGCGGCATCTCAAAAAAACAGGCTTATCAATTCCTTAAGGGGAAGCTATTCAAGGATTCATCCAGGCTCTGGCAACAGAGTCAGGGGATGAATCACACCAAAAGCCTCATCAAGGGCATCTCGAACAAATACACTGCTGAGCTGCTGGCACTTGGTAGGAACAAGGTGTCTCTACAGGACACTGCAAGCTAAAAATACACTTATTCCTCTACTACTATCTTTAATAATTTGAACTGGCTGATGAAGCCATATTCCATAACCAGACAAAATGTTATGAAATAATAGCAATATGGAGAATTTAATGTGCGTGTATGAAAACTGTTAGAACAGCGGTTAAGAAAACTATTTTTCGACAAATATATTAATTTAACTTACGTATTAAATTTCAGCCAGAAGCACGTGTTCACTCATGATAAGTCATAGAAACCTGTTATTTCTGTGATTGCTGCAATTAACAACAATGCTGCAACGTGACACTTGTCTACACATACCTAGTTTCAACATCAACCATGAGAGGCACTAATGAGATTTTAATTTAATCCAGGCAATATTTAGTCTAGACCAATCTTCACTGCACAGGCTATAATCTCAGGCTTAAGGGAACAATACCATTCCGGTATTGGACTTTTAAGCCTGAGATGAGCCTTGGTTCGTGGGTTTGTGATTCGAAAAACTGTTTTAATATTTATGGTTCCCATGAAAAATATTTTACACATCGAACTTTAAAAACATAATTTTAAAAGACGATTCCTATTTTTGTTTCTGTATACACTTCTTCCCATTTTATTTGGGATCGGCACAAAACGTCTTTTGCTTCGTATTTTCATATTTTCATTTCATCCATCGACATTTAAGCTCATCACTTGTTCATCCCTTCTCATTAGAATGTGATGAGACCCTTTTCATCACGATATAAAATTGACAGCTTTAATGACGCAGTTAGTAACTTGACGATCTTCATGCATCCATCAAGAAATTGAAACTGAAGCGTCCACCTGCAGTCCTGCACCCTGGAAGACGAGGG
The DNA here is from genome assembly GCA_905147285.1 of Hypena proboscidalis. Taxonomy (NCBI): domain Eukaryota; kingdom Metazoa; phylum Arthropoda; class Insecta; order Lepidoptera; family Erebidae; genus Hypena; species Hypena proboscidalis. The sequence continues at coordinate 9,530,204 of LR990126.1, forward strand.
GTGTTCAGATGGCGATGAGAAGTAGGGAAAAGGCTTTCTACAAATTTAGAAGATGGTGTAAATCAGTATATTTGAAAGCTGCAAGGAATCGGTGTAATCTGTTAATATGCAACGCGAAACGCGATATTCTTGATAATAAGAACCTTCCTCACCTTCCGCTGAAATCTGGAATTTTTTCTGAACTCCAGGTATCGGCAAACAGCGGCGAACGCACTGTTAGTTCACGGTTGGTTTGGATAGTATCAATCATCATTTCTCCAGCATTCCTCCATTAGATCACCAAACTAAGCGTAAAACTGTGGACTTCTAAGCTGGCCTTACCCGCCCCTCCATAAAAACCTTTGAATTTGCTCCAGTTGCATCGGGTGAGATTAAAAAGATAATCCTTGCTATAAAGTTCAATGCCTGGAAGTGATACCATCAAGGACGCCAACATTCAGTACGTAGCGATGAGTCCACATCGTGTTGGCTATCACCTTGACGGTGGCGTTCCTCAAGGCAGTATTCTTTCTCCTTTGTTATTTAAACTATATTTATCTCTTTACCCAAAAACTTGAATGTGTGCATCACCTGTGTTCTATGACTTCGTACCATTTAATGTTACCCAGAATTGCTCCAAACTTCATAAGTTCTACGCAATATTTAACTTCAATTACCAATAAAGATTTTAAAATAATAACATTTGAAATGCATTTTAAAGACAAATCAGAACAACAAACACTGCCAAGAACATCACCTTAGTAAAGACGAGTAATTTGTTATAATAATGACAATAATAATATATTATAGGTATAATTATGTGTTTTGGTTATTTATAATATAATAAGGTCCCTATAATATAACTGTACATATATACAACTATATCGAGTAATTCATCTTTCGATCTTTCTTCACTCTTTTATACACCTACAAATAAATCTCTGCATCACCCTACGGTAGACTGATAGAGAATGCCTCTGGCATTGAGTCCGCCAATGTAAGCTTATGTTTATTTATGGTTTAAATAAATGTTTGCATGTCATTGATGACTTTTCATGACTTTGTTCATATCACTTGCCCATGTCACTTAAGCAAATTTCGTGCTGCCTATAACATATTCGTTCTTAATTGTATTCCTTTTCGTCATGCTACACATTTATCTGTATCATTTCTAAATAATGAACGAAAATGATAAAATGAACGTTTTTATTAATTAGTCATTTTCGTAGCCAACCGAATCTCTACTGAACTAATCTAGTTTGCACTTGACCAACCAGATTTTATACAGTATTCCTGTCTTATGATATGAGACATAATATAATTGGCCCGGGTACAAAATGAAGTTGTTATATCAATGTAGGTTAAATCTAGTGGTAGACGGCTGTTTAGGCGGTAGCTAAAACGTTTTTGAGGATTAAAAAAACTTTTTTTAATATGATGTAATTATAAATATGTAGAAACGCTTATTACCCAATTCAGCAATGATAATTAGATATGAGGTCAATGTAAATACTATTTACATTATATTATAATGATATAAAATAATACGTAGATAAGATGTCACTGAGACGAGCCCGCGTTCAAAGAGTTGTGGCATAATGGAGACTCGGTAAACACGTTAAATCTTATATATATACCTTTTGTTATACGCAGAAAATATTTATACGAGTCAACTTTTATCTCACAATATTTACATTACACGACGGTGATCACAAGCGGTCATTATAAGATCAGCACACCTTTTCGTGGTACAATGAACGAACATCTGCTACTACAAAAAAGTGCGCACATTTAGTGTTCTGCAAACAGAAACCTTAAACGCAGGCTTTACATCAAATCTAGTTAGTTAGCTATAAGTAATTTTTTCAAACGAGAATTTCATGTTTGCTGATAGTATAAAAAAATGTAAAAAAATATATCGAGCATTTTGCTGGAACATTGTTGCTAAAATTATGCAATATTTTCGTTTGCACTTTGGTGCACTCCGGTCTAATTCTCATCAATCTCCCATATAGTTATTTACAAAAAAATATACTATAAGTCAAAATAAAATAGGCTAAAAAAAAAATGTTATAATAATAACCTGTGTTGCAGGTGATGAAAGAATTTACATTTTAGTTATTGAATAAATACAATGTAATAAATTACTTATATTTATACCTTAATATTATAATTAATGTATATTTATTATACCATTATATGGTATTATAATCATAGATGTACATTCAAAATCTAAAAAGGAATTAAGGAAAAAAAACAGGTTCATTTGTAATTCGACGTATTCTTTGCAGGGTGTAATGATATGGCTCATATGCAATTACGCTGTTAAACACTAAAAGTATTTGGAATAATTTTAACAATTTTTGTTTGTCTACCCTTGCAAAATAAGATTTGTTAAGTGAAAGTTGCCACGATATCCGATATTGACCAAGTACAAGGATTGGTAACTATGCTGAAATTATCAATACTATATTATCTATTTGTCATTATATCATCAACTGGGTTGTTAAATATCCTTAAAATCCACTTATTAGACTTTTCCTGGTCAATTGTGGCAGTTTTAGCAATGAACATGGAGCGCTTCCATCAGAAATTTGGAAGTTTGGAATATCAAAATTATCTAGTACCCACTAGATATATTATGTATAATGGATAGTTAAAGTGATTAATTGCTTGAAATTTATAACTTTGACCAATATATGAGTAGAATTTTTTTTAATTACATTTATTAATTTAGGCAAATAAGGTTTGTGAATATTCCAAGTATAGATAGGATAGTATCCAGATAACTACATGATGGAAGTCATTTGTATTAATAAGGACTTAGCTTATTCAATAAATATTATTAATAAATATTTACACTGCTTATCAACTGTAAAAACAGCGTTTTATTTGCAGAAATAAACGGAAAACTACCGATCGATCTATCTGACTCTGCAATAAAACAACAGTAAACAACTAATTCTATCTATTCGTCATATTGATAGCATATTCGTCAAAGTTTATAGACCCAATGATACTATACCTGGTGTACTGCTACCGGTGTGCAAATTGTGAGCTAGCCCACATTTCCTGTACGCCTTTGATTGAAAAAGAAAGATACCTTGATCATTTTTGGCAATGTATAACTGATTAGTAGGTGTGGGACTGTGGGTGGGTAGATTCACCAATTTGATATGGTAGGTTCCATCGAATAGCAATTAGCAGTATCTAGTGCTAACTTGCATTCTGAGCCCAAAGTAATCGGAGACTTGTTTATACGAATGTCAGCGACGCCAAGCGTCACGTATCCGCACCTCCGCGCCCGTCACAATGACTGAATATTACGTCACCAGGCGACTTGCCAGTGAACCGGTATGAACTAGAATCTAGATGGAGAACTACAATCAAGAATTAATTATACAATTCGGCACATTTAATCGTTTTGGAGAGCTCGCCGCGAGGTGCGGTGAATGACGTTCACGTGGCGAGGAAGTGTTCAAAGACCGGTTCATGTAATGTATAACCTGCACTTACTTCCTGTTAGCAAAAATCAAATCACCCATTTTAATGTCATTTGCGCTTACAGGAAGTAATACATATGCTACACAATCACATGTCGATTCAAAATGAAGTTTTTTAGAGTTTCGTACGAGTTGAAATTGATATCGAAAACGTAGTTCCACGAATGAACTTATGCTGTATAAAACTCAAATTTTTAATGAAGATTGCTAAATACATATTTTGTACCTATTCAGAAGCTCTCCGCTGTAGCTCACATCATATAGATTTATCGAGTTTAGGCTTGTTATAGAGTAATTATAAATACTATTGTAAACTAACGGGGAAGCAGGGGGAAGGGTGTAACGCGAGAATGATATTAATAAATAATATTAATAATAAAACGTCATCTAGTCCCAAACTTAGCAGGGCTACTTGTACTATGGTTACTTGAAATATTGATACTAAAACATATTATATACTTTTTTTTGTAAATGCATCCTTATTATACATAGAAACCAATAACCCAGACCAAGACAAACCTTCATGTTCATGCACACAAAGATTTGTCTTGAGCGGAAATCGAACCCGCTGACTCTGCGTAGCAGGCAGTTGCTCTACAGACTCCGCTATTCGGTTGTCAAATGTCGTAAAATGACATTTTGCGTGTTTAGTTTTAAATAAAGAAAATATTATTATAATGGAAAAAAGTGTTCAGCGACCTGAAGAAGGTCGCTGGAGGGGACTGGATGCGGAAGGCGACATTGAGAGAGGCCTATGTCCAGCAGTGGATTGCGAGAGGCTAATTGAAGTGTTCAAAATGGATACAGATTCTTTTAATAATACCGGTTGCTTTGTGGTCTAGCAGTATAATTTGCGATCGTTTATTGTGGGTTCAGTTGCCGGGTTGGGCAAGAGTTATTCGAGCTTTTTCCATTACGAAATTTTCAGTAGGAGCACGGAGTGAACAGTAATTTACGAAAGATAGCGGTAGGCTCGTCCCTTAAACTGCCACTTTTCACTTGCACCCGCGATGATCTAATGCAGGCAAACAAAAAAGGGGTTGTAGTCGCCACCTACTGGTCTAAACAGTATAATTCAACAAGCCATTGACATGATAAGAAGAACTATGGTTTTTGCGAAAATCCGCATTTTTGTGACTTCCGCCTTGCACCCACAAAATGTTTATTCAATACGTTGTATTATTTGTTTAAATGACTATATCAATAAAAAAAATGTCCGAAAAACAAGATCTTTGGGAAGTGGTAGAAAAAACTTGTAATAGGACAATTCCGAGAAAAGCTTTGCAGTAAAAGGTTGAATTTTGATAACATAAAGGTTCCATGTGATAGGGGGTGAGCCTATTGCCATTCGCCGGCCACAATTCCCGGCTCCGTGCTGCTATTGACAATTTCCTGAAAAGTCCCAAATGAACACCTTTTAATCAAAGCAATTTGTGAGATTTGTATTTTTTTTTTAAATTAAATTTATTTATTTACTTACTTTCTACTTATTTATTGGATTTGACTTAATGGGTAAACCAAATACCGAAGAAACCAAGTTTTCCTTACAATTTATGTTTTTGGTTTTTCAATTTATTGTTTGGTAAGTAGTACCATTATTGTGTATTATGACATGACTTTCATGTTAGCATACTATGTCTTTATATACTTACTAGCTGCCCCGCGCGGCTTCGCCCTCGATAAAATGTTGCCCTCGAAAATATTTTAAAAGTATCCTATGTCCTTCTCCCGGTTCTAAGCTACCTCCCCACCAATTTTCAGCCAAATCGGTTCAGCCGTTCTTGAGTTATAAATGGTGTAACTAACACGACTTTCTTTTATATATAATTATAGATTATTGTGTTCAAAGGTTTCAAACATTATTTCAATAGGGAAGTCAATTAAAGAGTATCCATGTAGCTACTGAATCGAACATCTATGTACATAGCACCGGCATCCGATTCCAACAATCAATTTGCTGTAGTGCTCTTTCAATTAATTGACCCCACTGGAAAGTGGAAAGTTCTCAGACAATCAAATTAACTAGAACGATCACACACAGTATGACATGCGTCACAGTCACTGTCCACTAAAGAGAATTATGTCTGTGTGTAGTATATAATATAATTTATATATCTTTGTAAATGGCGCGCATCGATTTAATGATATTCGTGGCACCAATCGGTCACCTCTACAACTAAATAGAGAACACAGAATACCTAAATCAAAATTAAATTACACACATACATTGCGTGTTAAAACATTTCATATTCCGAACATTTTCAAAATTATATAGGGGCATTTGGGGTACTGTAGGGGACTGGATGCGAAGGCGCAGGACCGGGTGTTGTGGCGCAAATTGAGCGAGGCCTATGTCCAGCAGTGGACTACGAGAGGCTAATTGATTGATTGATTGATATGGGGTTGCTATATAGTCTTAACGAATTGGACTGGATTTTAGTTATATACGTATATAGAATGCCATTTAACTTACACAACCCAACTCGGGGCAATTTAATACTCCTTCGCAATCCGCCCGCTTCTTTAGCACGGCCTGCCACTCTTGACATTACGATTTGACTATAACGTTGTTGTCAACATAGAAACGTCAAAACGCAAAATGAATTGACGTTTGTTCGTTTTCCGTTTTCACGTCATAGCCGAATGATAATGTCCAGAGCAAAGACCTTATACCTTATAAGGTCTTTGGTCCAGAGTATCAAGCCGTGTTAATGAGAGTAAAGAAACAGGGCCATCCTGCAACGTACCTATGCACCCGGTTTTTATAACACGTCAAATAATTAACGCGAGTTTAGAACACCATAAAGAGTACAGAGGCTTCACCGACCTTGAAGATTGGTGTGTATGTAGACTATATAGTAATTGAAGGCCTGGAGAAAAACATAATAAAGAATAAATAAAAAATATAAATTAAAGATACTTTTTGTTATTATTGACATACCACGCGGGCGAAGGCGTGTGAAGTGAGCGTAGACCTCTTAGTAGTAAATTACCTTGACGAGCTTAGCAACAGCGAAGTGTGTAAAGAACAGCTGCTTTGGTATGGCCGTGACGTGAATTCTCACTGTTTGCCGATTTTTACATGGTCTGTTAGCTAGAACAGTATGTATTGATAAGCTAACAGCAGACACACCAGCTAGACCACCAAACAGGCCTTGGTGGTCTAGTGGTCAGCGTATGCGCCTCTCGCCCGAGGTCTCGAGTTCGATTCCCGGGTCGGGCAAAGTGTTATTTGTGAACTTTCCGTGGGGAACTTTATTATTGTGATATCTGAATATAATCGGTAGGTACGAACGGTATACTTTTCCTTCCTCTATTCTATAGGTTGCTATAGAAATAAGAATAACATAGATTATGTAAAAACTTTTGGAACAATATTAGTGATTAATATAGAATACAGAGACAATATGAGCACAGAATAGAGATAGATTTTAAACTGAGGGTAAGACAACGGGTACACAACAAGGGGTAGAATATAATAATTATGCTGTTACTGTAAAATAAGGCACATGACTTGTGGGGTTTCTCAAATAAACGATTCAATGTGTGCAGTATTTTTAAGGGTCGTAGTTTAGAAGCTGAGCGCAACATAGCCGCAAATTTTTCACCCAAAATGATGCGGGCGCAGTCGTGACGTATGCGCGCATCTTTTATGTATGAAAATATGTTAACATACGCCGGGCGTTGGCGCTGACACTTGCTTCGAAATGCAAGCTTGAATCTTTCAACGTTACTGTACCTATTTAATTAGGTGTCATTCGTTATTTCATTTGTTATTTTTTAACCCACTCCAAAATAGATGAGGTTCTGTATTCGGCGTGCTTATATTTTCTTGTGTATGTATTGGAAGCATTGTCTCTTCTAAATGAAAAAAAAAAAAGAATATTCGTCACGGTATATTTGGCGCTATTTCGAAGGAACCGCCCCGTAGCAAAAATCCGTGGCGTGGAAGCCATTAGACAGACAATAAGTTCACAAGCCAACTTCACATGGAAACAAACGTGACAGCTTGCCAAGTAGCAGCAATACGATACGGGCCTATTCTAAGAAGTCGTTATGGCTCGTCAGTATCTCAGTTCATGAGGCAGTTCACAACACAATAAGTATCCAATCTATTGTTTTGTCAAGAAAGTATAACATTTTACACGAATAATGTTGGGAGATACGACGATGTACTACCGAAGTTATGTAATTTTTTGTGTTTACATCTTTCATAACACTTCACAAAAATAAAAAATGTCTAGCGGAGATATCTTTGGATTGTATCCAAAGAAGTTTCAGTAAATTATCATTATCAGTAACGATAACGCCAATGGCACGTAAAACTAAATATTATGACCAAAATAAGTATATTGGAGGCAAAATTCTTGAATAGGCACATAGTAATCAATAATAATTAATAAGAAACTTTATTACCAAGAGACACATTAAGTACATTATTTTTAGACAGTTGCTACCAAACTAGGTTTTCCTGTTTTTTGGTTAGCCAGAATTGCTATTTTACACTAACAATTAATCACTAAGGTAGTGACAAAAATCTTAAAAATAAAATTTAAGAGATAAAAAACACCAGAAAGTAATGAAAAAATAATAATGAATAACAAAAGAAAGAAATAAATCAGCAAAGTGTGTGTGATATGTAGTGATGATGTGTAATTGAATATGTAAGTGTGTGTTGAGTTTGTTATAATTTGGTGTATGTGCGTTAAATATTTTTTTTATATTGAGTAATCAAAAATAGCGTTTAAATATCTAGTTACATGAGTAGTTTCCTAGGGCTGCGTACTGTATAGTATGAAAAGACTAAAACGATATCATTAGAAAGATGCCGTTATATCTTAAACAGATCATTTAAGTAACGTCTTCATGGCAATTCGTCCACGCATAGCATGGGTTACATTGTTATTATCCTTTGTTTTTAAAGCATATCTTACCAATACATGCTAAGCACTACCGGCACTTATTGAATATCTACATGATATAAATTTTTTCGTGGCATTCATACTAAAGTTGTAATATTATTTTTCATATTCACACTTTCTTCTATGAAGCTTACATGGCAACTAAATTCAATCAACACACCTGTGTCAGCGTCATACAATTTACGTACGCAATATTATAATAATAATTATGCTTATGAATAGTGTGGATGGAAAAAATAGTCTCTCTAATAAATTGACGGCACCTATTTATTATGCCAAATAAAAGTTCCATTAGTCGTCTGCCCATAAGCCACGAGGCCACGACTGATGATTTACCTACTCGTAGTTTATTTATATAATATGGATTACCTACACGGGGTACGCCTAATATATTTATTTATAACGTTCCTGAACTAGATTAAAAACTATTTCAAGAAATTACGAGTAGTTACTTGATTTGAACTGTGCACAGGATTTTTTTTCTATGAAAAATGTCAGTCCTGACCGTCCTGACTAATATTATAAATGAGAAAGTAACCCCGTCTGTGTGTGACGCTTTTACGGCTAAACTACAGAACTGATCACAATGAAAATTGGTATGGGGACAGTTCAAGAAGGATATATAAGCTCCTTCAGTACATCATGACCAAGAGCTTGAGTAAGGTCAGCACTGATGGCAGAGCGTTACTGAAGCTGATGCGGCTCGAATCAAGTAGTACTAGGCAGTCGTACAAACTCCGAATTGCCGCAATGCACAAGCTTCCTCAGTCCCGACTTTTGGCTATCAGACGCGACAGAGAAGCCAGTAGGAATACAAAAAGTCCCAGTCAGCCCAAAACCACGCGCTGTGGAAATCGATTGGTGAGGCCTATGTCCGCCAGTGGACGTCTCTAGGCTGATAAAGATGATGATGATGATTATGTAATACTAATATACTATGTTCTTACTATAAATACCACCTGCGACACAGGTTTATCTTAGTGCAGGTACCAAACATTTTTTCGCTCTCTTATTGAACTGTTTATTTATTGAATTGTTTAATTCTTTTTCTTGTAGGCAAGACCAAATGTCTATTTAACTGTGGAGGCTTTTTAAAAGCTATCTTTTCAAATTTATGTATTGTTATAGTTACATTTTGTTATAAGACTGTAAGCCTTCCTAAAAACAATAAAAAAAATAATATAATATTGATTATTTTATATTGATTAAATGATTGGTTGAGCGACAGGCTTCTTATATTCGTCATACGTGCGACGCGGGCTTAAAATTAGTACACAAGTAATAAAGATTGACTAGATGAGTTAAATTAAGACACTTTGTTATACGCCCACAGCTGATGAATGTTCCCGTAGCCAGAACCAATCTTCTGTCGAAAACACCCCTCACCAGAACCATTCGCATTGTGAACGAAGTTCACGAGCAACTTGATATTTTTTCGTGCACTTTGAGTGAATTCGCAATAGCTGTATTAAATATAGTTAGTTATGTTAGTAAATGAGAAAGAACTATTTATTTTTTATTATGTACCAATTTATGTACCTACAATTAGGATAGGTTAAACTTTAAAATAAGTAATTTTAGGTTAAGTTGATATTTGCACTGTCGCATTAGGTTAAGGCCTGTAATGATAGCTGTAAGGTTGTAATAAATAAATAAATAAATCTAAAAAAAATAAATGCATTGTACTTTAGGTACTGTACTTTCCTGTCTACTAATACAGTCTGCCAAACTAAGCGAAAGCTTGTATTATTGGTAATAGAGCGTACTATAATGTTTTGTGACAATGATCATAATAATATAATCATGAAGATTGTTAATATAAACAAGATGTTTATTTATGTACAGAAAACGTCAAGCTACTGCAAATACACGTACATGCTAAATGCATTGTCGTGTGTGTTATGATATGATAAACACAATAAAATTATATATTAAATTATGTTGGCGCCACTCACGCCATTCAGATTGCCTGTGCTGTGTCAACGAATTCTTATTATAAAAAGCTTGCAATCTTCAACCAAAACCCTCCTCTTTCCTTTTTTAATACCACTTTCTTCTAGAAAGGTCGAGCTCACGAAAATATATCAATCCATTGTACGTAAATTTAAAATAAGTTGTAATAAACCGTGTTAGTCACAACCGTCCTTCTTTTATTTATGTCGAATTGCTCGACATAAATTCCAATCTGAATGGCGTGAGTGGCGCCAACAATGGTAAATATTACACAATTATTGGTCGCATCTACCTGAATTGAACTCTTTTTCTATATATCAAAGTAATTATTTTAATCATGTTTCTATTATCGAGAGGTATTTTAATTACATGAGTCAGTCATATAGCCAATTTCTACAAAAGATAAACCGCAGATGAAATATGTTTCATACAATGGGACAGTTTAGTATTTATTGTATCTTATTTGCAGAAGTCATACATTATGAGAAAAACGTGATCTCAATGCTTCACTACTTTATACAAATAAAAGTAAAGTAAATGTATACTGCAGAAATAAAACTGATACCTACGGCATTTTTTTTAGTTTCATTTTCTATGGCAAAATTACAGTTATATATATAATGCAGGATAACAAATTAAGCTTCGGTATTTTGGACCTAATAGGCTTAATAACTACTGCACCTAAAAGTAATTAAAATTTCATTTCACAAATGAAAAGCTACATCAATACAAATAAATAAAATAGAAGTGTCTGTTTTTATTTTTAATGTCTAAACAACAATGTTGTTTGCACGATATCTTTGCCTAAATAAACAGTTTTTAATTTTTTTGTCTGTATGTCTGTTTGTATAGGCTAATCTTCTTAACGGCTAGACCGATTATAATAAAAGTTAAATGCAGACAATGCAGGTAACTGACTACAGGGCGCGTAACATAGGCTACTTTTTATCAATGCATCTACCACGCAGACGAAACCGCGAGAGCTAGTTAATTTGTATGTTTGATAGTGCCAATTTCGAGAACTACAGGTCTAATATTGATAATTCTTCTTGTGTTTGACAGTCTAACTTTCAATAAAGGTCTTAAGATATTTAACATTACGCTAAATGCCACGGGAGCGGAGCAGTAAGGTTGAACGCGGATCAAAGCTCAGGAGCCGCTAGTACTTAATACAACGTATTCCATGCACGCGAACGAAGTCGCGGGCAAAAGCTAGTTATCACTATTATCAGTGAGTAACCTACTAATAGGCTACATTTATGTAATGGACACACGGACTATGAATGTATAAATACCTAAACTAGACGAAATTTTGTTCTAAATAAACCAGACGAATTCGTATTTATATATATTTAATATTTGACCTTATCGAAGGATAACCAATGATATTCAGGACATTTATTAACGCATCGTTGGCGGTACATCGTCACAAAACTGACGGGTTCAATGAAAATATCACGATTAAGTGAAGATGTCACGTTTGGATTGCGCTGTGCCGACACGCGTGAGGACAGCTGGTGTCAGATCGGGACCCAATGGAGATAAACGATAGAATAAATTTACATGAACTTAATTATACATGTTTAATTTAAATATACATGAACTTAATTATACATTTTAGACAGAACGTCAGAAGCAATTACTACTCGTTCTCTTCGCGATGGCAAAATTCATATTTCACATTGTTCAAGCTCATGACAGATAATATTGTATACATATTAGTATACACTCAGTTTAGAATAGGCATGATAATTATGATATGTATGTATGATAGGTAGTTTATTTTCTTCTCTATAATTTTCAGTTTATTGTACATTTCCATTTACCGTCCAGTATCTCTTTTCTACCACTCAAAGGTTCGCTGGAAGAAAAGCCATTTTAGTGGTTAAGCTCGCCTTTGTACATTAATTTAAAATTGTACTAAATGATATTGTATTGTGTTTCTTTTCTTTTGTACAATAAAGAATTAAGAATCAAAAATGACACGGTCAAAACAGTCAAAAGTGGTTTATAAGAGGTATGGTGAAGTTGGCGGGAGAATTTGGTCAAAACGAAGCAAACGCGTAGTATACTATCCAATGATGCAACTGAATACATAAATCGAGCCATTTAACAACACCAATCAGATCACGTGAATGAGTAAATAGTGTAAATCCTTACTAATATTATAAAGGCGAAAGTTTGTAAGTATGGATGTATGGATGTATGGATGTTTGTTACTCTTTCACGCCAAAACTACCGGGTCGATTTCGATGAAATTTTGCACACATGTAGCTTATAGTCTGGATTAACATATAGGCTACTTTTAATTGACATACCACGCGGGCGGAGCCGCGGGCGGAAGCTAGTACTTTATATATTGCTCTTAGGCAGACACAACAAGAATATCGATAAAATATATTTTAGATTGTCGTTTTATCTTCGAATTGTAAATCATTATATAATTATCTTGAACGGATACCGCTAATAATAGATGAACAAACAATGGGCGAAAATAATTTGATTTATGATTATTACATGCTCGCTCACTATGCTATATTGTTACAAGCGACCATTCAAACATTTTAGTAAAGTAAAGTAAAAGTAAAAAGTAAAGTAAAAAATTATTTATTGCCACCAAACACATAAAAGTTACAGAAAGGAAGAAATACATTGAATAAATTACAAGAGAAAGATTAAAATGTTAAGATGTAGCAAAAGGAGAAGACTCGGCTATTGTTGCAGTGCGCAGCGAGCCACGACACCAGCAACGCAAAGGTACTTTACCCATTGTGGATTGTTAGCAAACAAATTGGTGTCAGTGTCATTTATCAATGAATCACTCAATACGGCTTCTGCCAATGTCAAGGGCATGTTGCACGTGACTATGCACGTATATACACGTTTTCATTGTTTCTAACTTTCTAGCATATGTTAGCAGTTTGTTACTCGTGACCTTGCTTAGAATCTTTGTTTTACCGCAGCATCGACAGGCGTTCCTAATTATTTTTATACAGATTTCCACAATGAATAGGTAATCAATTTTAATTGTTTAGGAGATTGACCAGCGTTTAAACATAAAAACATCACACTTATATTACCTAGAAGAGAGGTGTATAAGGGTCGTTACACACATAGGCGGATCAGTACTTTTATGTTCATTTTTAATTAATATATAATTGTGGGCCTCCCCGTGAATACATGTGATAATATCATATTATGTGACCTTTAGGCGCATACCTGTCTCTGGGCCCGGAGATCGAAATGCAGTGTTAGTGGTAGTGGTTCTAGTGGTTTGCGAATTTCCTCTTTCCTTTCAGTTCGTCAATGTAATGTAATTAATTTTGTTTAGTATCATAAAATTAAATGAATATTACCGGAGAAGATTACTCTGGTGACGTATGCGTGTGCGCAACAGGCGCTCGACAGCCGCGCCTACCGCGTTGATTGATGTCGCTATTACAGAATTACTCGCAGTTACGAACTGTACACGTACTGAATATAGGGCTGCCCAATTATTAAACACTAGCTTCCGCCCGCGGCTCCGCCCGCGTGGTATGTCAATTAAAAGTAGCCTATATGTTAATCCAGACTATAAGCTACATGTGTGCAAAATTTCATCGAAATCGACCCGGTAGTTTTGGCGTGAAAGAGTAACAAACATCCATACATCCATACTTACAAACTTTCGCCTTTATAATATTAGTAAGGATAACCAATGTCAGGTCTAAGTCAACGCTGCGAGGACTGATTAATTGTCAAGATAAGCAATGTACTGCGGTAGACTAGATGGATGACCTTTTCGCAGATTACGGTGTAAAAAAAATATTATCAACAAAAAAATTAACCGAGGAAAAAGATCTATAAAGTACATTTGGATGAAACAATAATGTAAAATCATTGTTCCATCTAAATTTATCTTACAATAATGCAACTGACGGTCTAAAGGAGCTTATGTTTCAAGAAATATTATAACCTTACTCCTAACCGTTAAGGAGTTGTACCTTCCATCATCAGCTCAGAAGTATACAATTATGGCTGCGAGACGCAAATATCTATATAGATTCAGAAAATATATTGAAAACCACCAATTTCCTATAACATTCGAAGTTTTCTCTCAATTTTCTTAGGATCCCATCATCAGACCCTAACATCCTTGCAGTGGGACCACCGTCAAGGTATACTCTTTCAAATAAAAAAAAAGAATTATCAAAATCGTACCACTCAATAAAAAGATATGCGTGGTCAAAATAAAAAAAATAATGAAAAAAATATACTCGATGAGAAATTCCTCCGTTTTTTTCATCGGTTAAAAATAATGTAGCTGAAGTAATGTTTTTCTTTTTCTTATCTGTATTTAAAACATTTTTATCAAAAGAACAAACAACAATCCACCTTCTTGTTAGAAATTTACATATCCATTTGCGATAGAAAAACAATACTAAACGGCAAATAACATAATATGTTTATGTGTGTAATCAAGGTCAAGACTAGGTACAGTGGGCCAACGAGTTAGCTATGCAGGGCAAAAACTTCTAAGTCATAGTAAAGACTTTCTCCACCAGTTATAGATAAGTGAGTTACATATCTAAATAGGGGGTATATTACACTTATTACATAATGTAATTCACACATACATATCTATTGCAGTCAGTTTGCACTATGGCGTAGAAGTTTTTGCCCTGCATACCTAATTGCTTGGCCCACTGTACATAACGTTTATTTATTATTATTTAAATGATTAAACGAAAAATCTCTCAAAATGTTGACACATCTCTATTTGAAAGCCGTAAATGTCAAAAGATCATGAGTGATGCAATTATGATATAATGACCCTAGTGATATCCACATATCTACCTATATAATTAATCTGACCCTAGTGATATCCACATATCTATAATTAATCCATGTGAAATAAGTTTTATAGTTAAGTCAACAAATTTTATATATTCAAATTTTGTAAATTGATTTTATAATTTTAATTTTGTTTTTATTATTTGATGTGATGACTCTAATTTTATTACCTTTTACACAATTTCAATTTAATTTTATCAATTCTATTTATATTATTTTAATTTAATTCATATAACTATTTAACCTAATGTAATAATGCCTGTATTATAATGTTTTATCATATTTTCTTGTATGATCTTAAATGTGATTGAAATAAATGATTTTATTATTATTATTATATTATTATTAATGAATAATAGCTAAAGTAAAACAGCTTATTATTAATTTGCATATACAAATTACTAGTATTCTTGTTAACCCCCTCCGGCGTAATTAGCTTGAGTTATGAGGAAGTTCACGTCCGAGGTGTAATGGCTAGGTTTCGAACGCATAAACCCTCGATCGTAAGACCGATGCCTTATCCACTGCGCCACGGGCACTTCTTTGACTTATTTTATTATTTATGTTTTAATACTTTATTTTTTTGTATTTAATGATTGTTCCATAAACCTAAGGTGGTCACATCCCTGACAGTGTAGCACTACGTCGTCACAAGAAAATTATCACCTTAACACATACGCCACTCACGCCTCTAAACAGGACCGTATTTGCATTCAAATTATTATTTATTTATCTTTTGGATATCCCACTGCAAGGTAAAACAAACAGATAACCGAAAGAAAAACAAACAGAATACACAAATATTTCAATAATATAAACGAGGTTTTACTGAACACTGTTAAAATTATTAAAAAAAAAAAACGACATTAAAAACGTTAAAGGTATAAGGGAGTCTGTCTAGGTGGCATCTAAGTGAGATTAACCGATTTCAAAATCATAAAATTGGGTGAAATAACTACCATTATAAAGACCACGATGTCTATACAAGTAATTTGTGACCGCTCCTTGCGAGTTGCCCCTAGTTTTAACAGGTAGGGAAAAAGTGTAATTTGGGATCTCTCCGTTACAAATTTCTCAGTACCAGCACAGAGTCCGAAATTGTGCCCAGTAGATGGCGATAGCGTCACATCGTATGCGTATCACATGATAAGATAGTAAGTTCCGGCACCGGAACCAAAACTTTCTGATATCCGAAATAAAATATTATCTTTAACCGGATCCGGAACCGAAATGAATGTTTTGGATAATATCGGATAGTTCGAAATTCTAGTGACACCCGATAGTGACGATTAGTGACAGTAACATCTGACAAATGTAAGGGCTACTGGATATTCTGTAATAAGATAATTATCATGATGGAAAAATAAATAGAAAGTTACAGGTGTAATAAGGTGTTTTGACGGGTTATTAATAGAAATGTACCGACTAGCCAGTAAGCCGATTAGACGGCCATTTACGCTAGTACAAGGAGTGCAATATAACTTGTGCCGCTATGCAATATACTGCATGTAGTGGAGCAACGAACAAAACAAAATAAAACGGTTAAAATGCAATTAAATTTAACCGAATCTAATGTTCTGCCTCCATAGGACACCATTACTGAAAACTCCGTCACCAAATGACGATCAGATGATGAGACAAAGTGTATGCAATGAATATGTTTGGCTATCTATATATATACTTTGACAAGAAAGTTCTGCAGTAAAAGAATTTAAAACATCTTATTAATTATAATATATATTAATATAATATATAAGCAGTCCTGTATCCAATACAAGTCCCACTGCTGGGCTCGGGCCTCTTCTCATGTTGAGAAAGGTTAGGCCATAGTCCACCACGCTGGCCGCGGCTCGCTGGTGTGTGCCGTGGGTTTGAACCCGAGACCTTTGACTTAGCAGTCCTACGGTCTCCCACTCGGCGATCGCTGCTCTTCTTCTTATTATTAATTATGTTTGTGAAAATATTTAAATAAACGAAGAAGTGTGGCTCTGGATATGTAGCATACGTTTCGCAACATCAAGCAATTCACCCAACCCCCTTGCTTCCGTCGAGTGATCGAGTCAATTGCATAAAGCCGTCACGACGCAGATTGCACTACTTGCACCGTAACCTTTTCAATAGTAGCTAATAAATAACGTATCGTCGTTCACATAAACACTAAGGGCCAGAGCTTACAGTTCACGGTAAATTTATTCCGACAAATAAATATAATTTAATATCACCGAATGTAAAAGAGATGCAATCAAAGCTTGAATTTTGTATCATTTCCCTTTAAGTGATGAGATGTTCAGTGACCGATTTAAAAAAAACTACAAATAAAAGTTAGCAACGGTGCAGTTAGGATCGGTGTAAGACCGGTGTTTCACGGGTAATCGAATTAAATAATCTTGTGATGAGATAGACATTATGTACACAAATAAAAAAAAAAAAACCCAATAAATTAAATTATTGAGCATATCTTAGTAGAACTATTTACGTAATGTCCACTCGATTCACACAAGGATACGCTCAAAAATTGCAAATCACCTACTTCTCCGGTTTTATCCATCGGACACCTGTTAGGGTTGAATTACCGGTAATACTTTGGTTCACACTGCTCAGGTGCCAGCCTCTACTTGAAAAATCGATCGTGTGTAAAAGCCCGATCCTAAACTTGCAGGTTGGGAGTGTATCGCATGATTGAAAGTGCAAAAGAATTGTTGACGAAAGGAATTTTTTAAACATCGACCATTTTCGAAAAGACATTTCTAATAGTTCATACATTTTACGCCTTAATTTCTTTATTTTGATTCCGTGGTGAAATACTTTATGCATACCTCTCAGTGTAGGGGCACTGAAGAGGTTATGTCGGACTCTCCAGGAAAGCCGGCCTACCGACAATAGCCACCACGATGTCCTTCTTCCGCATAATGACGGGCAGTTGGCACGCTTGACTTTCACGAACCCGCCGTGGACGGTCTTTGCTGAACATCCCGGTTTACGGCTCGCGGAGGCATACAGTCAGCCGTGATCAACGCAAGAACCGCGTGCAATGGCCATCAGATACCCCTAAATCTAACAACCCAATACTTATTACGACGAGATAAACGGGTGGGCTTTTGCACCTAAAATACTAAATTAAATTAGTGTTAAATGCAACTGACTACAAAAATAGCAAACAATGTCAGTTGTCAGTTATTGACAGTAACGTCATTTTATTACGTTTGTCGTAGATTGAAGCGTAATATTAAATAAGTTGAACCTTTTCTAAAATATAGGTAACACATGCAAAATGTGTTATCTAAATGCAACCAGTATTTTTCAGTCATCAGCAAGTTCAACAAAACAAATCCCAATAGTTAACTACATTAGTGCTGATCTTAGTTTAACATTATACGCAATCATTGTAAAAAAATCTCCATTAGCTATATGTTATACATCGTTGGATAGCTATTATTGAGCTGAACAAAAGTAACTATGTCACCAAGTTTTCAATGCTAGTCTGTTTAAAGATATTGCTTAAACTGCGATGTTTGACAAAGAATATTTGTGAACGGACTTTTCAACTTAAGTGTCATAGTAACTTTTGTTTAGTCTAAAAATACCTGTCTATCGACAAATTTTATGTAGCTATTGGAGATTGTTGAACAGAGATTTATACAAATATACTTATGTCGTAGAATGTGTTTGTTTGAGCACGTTAATCGCTGGAATCGATGGTTAGATTTGAATATTTATTTTTAGAATTAATAATTAAATTCTTAGAAAAGGCTATAAGCTATTTTAGACAACGCAGTAACCGACAGGAGCAAAGCAGTAGTGGCTAACGTAGGTTCCAGTTGCTAGTTTTTGAGAACGCATTGCTCAACACGGGCTAACATTTAAAGTAAACGCCATAGTTATTTTTATTCAGCTTAAAATTAGCTATTCAACGATGTATCTATCACATGTGCTTATTGCATAGTGGGACTAGATATCATACAAAAATAAGGGCTCTCCTTTGTACCGACATCAATAACAAATATGCGGGCAAAATAGCGATCTAAATATTCTACATGTTTGCTTCATTAAACACCATATCCCAGTATAAGTAATATTTTTGACTTGTATTTAAATACATTAAAATGAATGGTACATGCATTGACTCGTCATTGTCATTCATCATACATACACAACAGGTGACGAGTTGCAGCTGTAAAAATAGCACCTTATCTGTATGAACTCTGGTCTCTTGCGTATGTAATATTATGACGTCATAAGTTACGAATAACCATAATAAAGCATAGAGATTTAAAGAGCAAGCATCTCAAATAAAAATGTCCTACGGTAAGAAGTTAAATTATAGTGGCTGCAGCGCTTAAATATACGCCTTACTAATTGGTCGCTTTACTTCATGGTATAAACACGCAACGGTGTAGTCGCTTTACATGCTATTCGCGTTTGTTTTTTTATTTTTATTTAGTGACGTTGACTGCGAGTCATTTGATCTAAAGTCCGCTGCAGCGCTGCCATTGTCTAGTGCTGAGAACCAATCGTCTAACTACACAGCGGCGGACAAGGTCCGTCGTCTCCTCATAGATTAGACCAACAGAGCTGACACATAAATTTGTTATTCGGATATTGTGATATTAACAATTAGCGTTAGTATACATTTGTAAAATTATTTTTAATCTTCAAAAGGTTTTAAATTATTGAATATGCACACAATAATTTAGATACATGGTATTAGAAATGGAAAGAGGTATGAAATTAAAAAAATATATCATCTAGATAACGTCTATAAAACATGTATTTATTACATATAAATATATGTGTGTATACATGGGTGAATATTATATGAAGGCAGTGGAGCCTCCAATTTCGAGCCATCAACATTACGGATTTACGATATTTTTTCGCAAGGACAAAATCTCGATAGTCTAGTGGTTAGGTTAGATCAATTTCTCGGTCAAAGTGTTATTGGTAAACTTTCTGTTTCACAATAGCAGCACGGAGTTGAAATTGTGTCCAATGGTTGGCAATAAGCTCACCTCCTATGCAATGGGACCTAAACATAACAGGTAACTTGTGGTTGTTGTACACCTCTGCCACACCCTTCTTGGTAAAGGTGTGATGTTATGTTATATGGAGCAAAAAAGCAGGCAGCGTACCTGATATTAATTAATATAATATATTACTCTATGGACTGAATGCAGGTTTGCCAATGTGCAAAGGTTGGATGGGATAAAGATTTTGTTCGGAATGTGTTATCTTTTGTTTTTTTTTTCCTCTTCTTATCTTGCAGTCTTTCAGACTATAAGCAGATGTGGTGTGTGCTGTTTGGCGCTGCTCCCAGCGGAGAAAGCCTTTCTTTCTATTGGATTTATTTTATAGTAAGTTGTACCGCTAACTGGTTTGGGTGCTCAAAATGTTGTCTAGTGTGTTATCTAGTATTGATTTAGATGTACCACATCTAAATCAATGTAATAAAGGAGAACATATTTTTCACAATGTCATTTATATTGTGAACAATTTCCATCGAAGTGCCATTATTGGTCCTATTAGCATTCAAAAGCTTTTGTCACAACAATGTAATTACATATGTACAAAACTCAAAAATAAAAGTATGAATCACATATTACTTGTTATTACAAAATAAACTGCACAATATTACATTAGTGATAGTAACGCTTAATCATGTCAGCGCCATCTATGCCTCAGTTTATATAGATATCCAATTCTCATTTATGAAGTGTTAGTATTATCTATGTCACTATCTTTATTGATTTATGATGGGCTTGAGTTAATGTTATTGTAATGGTGAGTAGTACTCTCACTTCGGTCTATTTTTAATCATAGTCATATCAATACGTACCACCCAAAAAAATCATATTGTAAATCAATTTCACATGTCGCGCCGTCCAAATGCGATAAGACCGATATTTAGTAGCTATGTTTCTAGTAACCTTTCCAATTAATAACAATAAAAAAATAAAGCTAGCACTTACAGTAGAATGTCTCCAGAAGTGTATAAGCGAGTGAATGTCGGAGGCCGGCGCCAGCAGCATGTAGTCGCGCCATTCGTCGTAGCTGATGTTCAGGCTGCCGTCCTGGTCCATCCTGGGAACAAACAAATCAAGTGAGGGAGACAAGCAGACCCCGAAAGCGCATGCTTCGAAATTTATGTGAAAAGGTAGAATAATGCATTTTTATGAACATTCTGAGGCCACATGTACTATAAATTTATGAAGGTGGTTATTATTATTTTCTTTGAATTCTGTTATAATTTCAGTATTTTGTTTCACCTTAAGTTATAATCCTTACACATTGTCAATGTCATGTTATGGCATGTACATTCTATGGTGCATGCGGTCTAAAAGTGAATAATGTTATGGTGTTCGTTCGTGTAACCAGCTGTGAAATCCGCATCCAATTCCATGCAGTAGTTTTTGCGTGATGCGCGTACAAACATACAGACAGACACAGACAAAAAAAAATGTTTTGGCTTCTACAGCTTCCCTAAATTTAAATCCCTTCGTATTATTTTTCTAAAATATCTTAAATGTGGCAAATTTAAAGTTTTATTATATGTATAGATACATATTTGTAATGAATGAACGATGATTTTATTTTATTATATGAGTAGTATAATAGGTTAATGTCGATGGTTTAAGACGCACTTAAAATAGCTGACAAACAAAGGATAATATAAAAAACAAGATATTGAAGATATAAATAGCAAAATTAATATAATAGCAATATGAAAATGAAATATAAAAACACAAACGTCAAATAAAAAGCATTTTGTAATTATACCGCAGTGAAGAACTCATTTTGAAGGAGTTACATCCGTACAAGATACTTTAATATCAGCAAGTTAAAATTGTTGGTTCTTCTCCTCAACGAAATAAGTTGCTAATGTCATGGCAAGCAATATTTTTTTGTTCTGTGTCGCTTGTCATGTGCAAGGAGCTCCTCAGCAGGAAACACCTCATCCTTTACCATCTGTCACCAAGATTCTGATGATGATGTGCACGAAGAATGTTTATAATATCATTAGGTACAATGGGGTTTTCAATCAAAAACCTAGGTTATGGATCAAGTGCCATCGGATGGCAAAAAACTTGAAGAATGCAAAAAACTATAACTTCTTTTGCAATAAATTCGGTAACTTCCATGTCGGAAAAAACATTACAAATTCAATTTTGAAACTGCACGATCAAACAGCCGCGTTGTTCTAGTCTAGTGGTTAGTGTATGCCACCTCTCACCGTGAGCTCTCAAGCTCGATTCCCGGTTTGGACAAGATGTTGTTTGGAACTATTCAGTCAGGAAATTCAGAAACAGAATGGAGTTGGAAATGTTCCCGGTGGCGAAACTCTTGCCCTATCGAATGGGGACACACCTTTTTTTTTTTTTTTTTTTTTTTTCGCGGGGAAATGCTTTTACGCATACCACCCCACCCGTGGGGGGACGGGCAGAGTGGCTATGTGGGACTCCCGTGCCTACGATGTTAAACGGCACAGAATACCCACTAAAACCCCGCGGTGTGCCCTCGTCGCCGAAAGATGGTGGGTCGGCGAGCCCCGGATCGATCTTACATCCACGGGGCTCGCCGCGGCGACCGTGCCCAGTCCGACCACTGACTGGGCACCCGACTCTACTCAGTCCTACTCTCGTAGCGACGCCCCGGGCACACCCCGGGCGTCACTCCGTCGCGGAAGGCATCAGCGGGCGGCGGAAAACCCCCTCCACCGCCCGCGGCCTCGCTTAGGGCGGCATTAGGCTCGCGCTGCCAACCCTTTTTGTAATATAGGCGTGATGTTATGTAAGCAGTGCCGGATTTACCTTAGACGGGGCCCCAAGCAACCACTGATTTTCGGGGCCATCGTTCTAATATAACCCCCTCCCTCTATTTTTTTTAACTATATAAACAGTTGTTCCGACGAAGATACTAACATGAGCGATCGAAGCGCCAACTTCGCGCATGAAATACAGTTTCGAACTAATATTAAATCATTTGAAAGCAATGAATAATTGAAAATGTCATTTATTATTTTATTAAAAAAAAAACTAATTTTTATTAATTTTGTAAAAATGTTTTAAAAAATTTTATTTTCGGGGTCCCGGCTAGCAATTGCTTCCTATGCTTCCTGGTAAGTCCGCCACTGTATGTAAGTACAAATTACATAGTAGTACCTACTCGTAATACGGTTTTGTTATAGATTTGTATAAATCTTAGGTAGGTTCATCATGGTCGTAATTATGCAAGCATGCATAGATATAAATTATATTGCGGTATAACTAACGAAAGATGTTCAGAAATTAAAGTGGTATGCACTAGGTACGAGTTGTAGTTAAGAACGGCGCAGTTTGTACATTGAAATTCATAAGTACATCCCCGAAGCAAGCGAAGGGCATAGGCACATATCCTTTCGCGAAGCGCTTCGTCGTATTTTTGAACTCTCATAACTTAATATGAAGTATACCACATCAACATTTATTGAATATGATGCCAAAGGTGGACATATCAAACATAATACAGTTTATATGGCATAGTTCTTATACAAGGTGAGGATTATACTTTTTTTACTTTTTTTTTTCTTTATTACATTTTTTTTACTTACTTCTTTTACCTAATCCAATAATATGATATCATTAATATCTATGTTCTTTAGATTTTAATGATATTTTGGAATAGGCATGTGGGTATGTGAGTTAAAAAAACTGAAATCTTCGAAGCTATACCCCCCGTCCCCTATTCTTATGCCTAATCTTTTCTATTGAATTGCCGCATCGCGTACAATCAACGTCTTTCAACAGCAATACACTTACATGACAGTCGCATTAAACTGTAATTTACATGTTACGTGTTGTAAGATTTTCGCAGAGACCGTAACATTGACTTGTAATAAAATATTTATTCGAACAACTTGTACGAAAGTCTCATCAATCACCAATAAGGCTGCAAGCTCTCTGATATTATACGGATTAGTGGCCTATCCTTGGAAACCATTGTACGGTTGAAAAACAAAAAATAGTTGTCTATTAGTAGATAGTCTAATCACTTTACTTTTTAACCGACTCACTAATTTTTGCAAAAAAATAGACGTTTATTTAGATTATTGTTTGGCGCCGACTCAAAATTACTTCAATACCCATGTCCTAAAATGTTCACTTATTTTTTACTTTTTAGTTTGTTTTCGTCGGTTTAATTTATTGTTGAAAATAATTTTATCTACTAGCAGATGTAGCAGTTACGTCAATTTTTGGTCAAAGGTCAGTGTGCGTGTATGATGTATACAAATCCTTGCTTTCTGTTATTTCCATGACGATGTTTCAACATTAGCATTATGTATAGCGAGTCTAAGCCACATACTACTCGTGGTGTCTCGACTTACCACCAGAATATTGGCCAATCAGCTTTTCTGAAACATTCCATTTTTCATTGTTTTTGGTTGAAAACTTGAAAGAATATGCTTTTTGACCAAGAGTATTTTACGGGAGTATTATGAATACTTCAAAACACATTTAGATGAATATTCGCCGAAGCGTAGTGCTGGAGTGTAACAATTTTATTGAAATAGCAGTGCAATAACCGCAGGGTGTTAATACAATGTTCTTACCTTTTCAATAGATTGGTTGCTTCGTTTCTCGCTATTGCAATACCTAGGTCGGCAAATGCTGAAATAAGTTCTTCCAGATCCACTTTTCCTGTAAATGAGAAATAATAAAGGTAAGATGCATGTTAAGTATAAAAAATTATATAATATTATTGATAAATGAGAGGGATTATAGTTATTTTATGCAATAAGAGAGCCAAATTCGTATTTCTTCGAGTGCTAATTTTGAGTGTCAAATAAGCGAAAGGAGATTCTACTATAGAAAATAACGAGCGTAGCGATTGAGCGTAGTGAGGGACTCAAAATAACGAGATGTAAATAACTTTGATCTTATGTCGCATCGAAATGGCGAGCAGTGAGCAGCATGACAAAAACTCGAAACGGGGTCGAGTTTTGCTCACTTCTTCTTCTTCGTCGTGTCGATGGCTGAGTCAAATTTTATTTTGACTGGTGGTTCCATCGTGGTGAAAGGATTAGCCAATTCGCTTTAAAGAACTCGCGAGTTGCCCAGGGTGCGCCGGACGTAGGGAATCGTTGTGTACGTCACTCGGGGAGGCTCCTTTCATGCACGACTCGAAGAAAAATTAAGTTTTCTCACTGTTTTCACACAGCAAATAATAATATTTTCGAGTTGCTGAAGTGAAAAGAAAAAAAAAGCCAGTTTGCAATACTTAAGTTGCCGGTTTATGGTCAAAACGGCCACCTCTCCGTCACCGTCACGAACCGGGATTTTAAGATGTAGAGAGCTTAATGAATTCACATAAAAGTCTTGTTAATCGGAGTAAAGAGTGACTCCTACTCCGAAATCCGAACAAACGCTCCAGGAAAAAACCATACAAGGATAAAAAAAATGATGAGGTAGCTGAGTGAACGCCCTAGCACGACCTTGATAGTAGATGTGATTCAACTGCCTCCATATTAACACCGCACCCTGCTGTGACATGATCGTTTGACGTAATTTTACCATAAGCGTCAGCTGTGTTATATGTGTACGTACGGTTTTATCTCAAGTGACATTTTTACACTTTATTTTTATTAAATTACATTGTCATGGTCCACGACAATGTAAACCGCAACCTTATTTACCATCTACCTATTGAAGATCGCTTAAAACCTCAATTAAGAGACAGAGGAGAAAAATATTGGTAGGACCGAGTGGTCCGAATTATTTTTGTATTGGATAGTTCATTTATTGAGACATTCTGCGACGACTAATAGGAGCGGAGCTGCAATGAAGTATGTTACAAAAACTGGCCAAATGCGAGTCGGACTCGCGCACGTAGGGTTCCGTACCACTATACATCTAAATAAATGGTTTTCTTAATTCTTTATTACATATATTGGAGTTGATTGAATGAAAGGTAAAATGCGGTTTACGGTTTATTACGTATTAAAAATAAACTAATTATTAGATCTCGTTCAAACCAATTTTAAGTGGAAGTTTGCATGGTAATGTATCATTATATTATTTTTACATTTATCATTCCTTAACTTTTTCCACTTTGGAAGCGTCCCTCGCGCAAACTATTTAGTTTAAAAAAAAATATATAAGAAACCTCAATATCATTTTTGAAGACCTATCCATAGATACCCCTTTAATGAAAAATATATATATTTACGGCAAAAAGTGGCTGTGACATACGGACGGACAGACGGACGGACATGACGACTCATTAAGGGTTCCGTTTTTTGCCATTCGGCAAGGGAACCCTACAAAGGAGACAATTAATACGCTAAATGCAATGGAAGCGAAGAAGTAACGCCTAACGCACTTATAATAACACGTGGACGAAGTCGTGGGGACTAGACACTTAAGCATAACTAGAAAGAAACCAATAGCTGCTGCTGATTATAAAATAAATTCATTTGAAAAATGTTCTTTCACAACTCATATGCATAGGTATTGTTGTGAAACTAATTTAAAATTGTAATGTTAACGCATTTACCATTTTTCTAGCCAAAGGCGACCATGTGTCTTTGCTTATGAATTAAACGAAAAATATATTATAGATGGCGAGTTTCCAGAGAATATCCTAACCGAATGAGGTCGGCGCCGAACATTGTTGCGTAATAAAATTGTCGCCCATGTGTTTACTTCAGCTCAGAGAAATAAGCCAACTACAGGCGTCATGTCAGGCGTCCCCCGCTGCCAAATATGAATGCCCGCCGATCATACACGTCATATAAAACTAGTTATCAAATCCTATGATTTGTTTCTAGCGCGGCACAATCTACCCCCGCTTCTTTGCATAGATATTTGCGTACATTTCGTGTCCATATTGTTTTTTTAGTCTGAGGTTTAATGTGATGCATTAACGTCGCTCTCAAAGCAATAATATCATTTAGCCCGGTAAAATAACAATTATAGCCAATGTGCCATGTCATGTATGGCTATCCTCTGAGTAATGTTATGATTAAGAAATGATATTGAAGGAATAACCACTTTTCAATTATTCATACTGTAATTCCGGCTTTAATTAAAAGTAAATACTTTTAATTCAGACTCGAATTTTTGTAATCTAATATAATAACTTGAAGTGTACTTAAATGAACGCCAGAGGATCCGTTTCTTTTTGTATGGCGAACGGCCTCGGCTTATTTACCATAGTAAGATAACGTACACTAATGAAATATACATCAATTTATTCCTTACGGTCTCTAGATAACAGTGGTAATATTTGCTTCTCAATGTCTAACCGAAATATTGAGAAATTAGTTGGAACCTAAACCCTACAATCTTTGTTTTTTGATTGCGTCTACAATTACACTATTTTTGTGGAAAGTCAGGAGAGTGCTGTTTAGAATGACAGACTTTCTTCACTTACTAAAAGCAATCAGTTAACGCTTTACTTGTTTTTGTTTTAAGATTAAATTTCTACAAATAAAAAACCATACTAAGAATACTATAGGTATGCTAAACGCCGACATATTTGTGTTGTGCCGGTTCTATGGCAAAACCCTTACATTTCTCAACTTTGACGTGAATTTTGCAGTGTGACTAATGTCATTCAAAACGTATAGTTCTCTCTAGTTAAATGCATGCTCTCTAGGCACTTGTACGTCAAAATGCACTGATGCCGCATGACGCACAAGCACTTTTCATAGAATCCATGAATGATATAGGTTTTACTTTGGTTATTTTGTTGAGGAAAGGTAATTGGAATATAAATAATAGATGATACGTGTTCACGCAAACTGTTTGTATTCACGACTGACTTAAGTGGTGGGCGCAGCCACGTCGCTAGTTTGTTTACATTTAAATCTATGTTTATGTTAACATAATAAAATATACACTGTACCTACACCATTCCCCCCTTTTTTTAAACAAAAAAAAAACTAACAAATATTTTATAAGTAATTAAAGGGTTAAGCTAACATATTTTCTTAAAACACTTTTCTTTATCGCCTACCTTGATAGTGAAAGTCTTTCCTTGTCTTTTTACGACATTGTATGGACCGTCATATGGTGGTTGAAGACACTTACGCATTAAATCAATTCTAACGAACACACTTTTACACGTATTAAGATCGTTGGATATAAATAGCGAACGTGAATTACTATGACATGGTGGTCGTGGTTTCAATTTATTTATAGAATCTCTAAGTACCTGTAAATATTCAGAGTCTGACATACATATTATACTTTCATCATAAAAATCACCCGGCAATCGAATCGTTTTACCGTAGGTCAACTCAGCTGCGCTTACTCCGCTATCACTTCTGATAGCTGCACGCAGTCCTAATAATGCGATCGGAAGCTCGTCCACCCAAGACTTGTCATCTTGTAAACGTGCCATAAGGGATACTTTTAGTGCTCTATGCCAACGCTCAATGACGCCGTTGCTTTTTGGATTATACGGACTTGTGCGTATTTTATGTATACCTAAATATTTCATAAGGTTTTTAAACATATCACTCTCAAATTGTCTACCCTGGTCGCTTGTTAGCTTTGAAGGGCATCCAAAACGTGAGATCCAGCATTCAAAAACTACTCTAGCCACGGTCTCCGCTGTAATATTCTGAATAGGAACCGCCTCTGGCCAACCCGTTGTCCGATCTATAAGAGTTACGCAATATCTATAACCATCAGGTGATATCGTTAAAGGTCCGACTATGTCAATGTGTAGGTGCTGAAAACGTTCAGCCCGTTCAAAACTACCTACACCGGAAACAGTATGTCTATTGATTTTTACTTTCTGACAAATAGGACAAGTTCTAGCCCATTTGGTAACATCTCTATCCATGTTCGGCCAAAAGAACTTTTGTTTAACCATCTGTTTAGTACATTTAATTCCAGGGTGGCTAAGGTCATGAATTGAATGAAATGCTATTAATCTAAAATTTTCTGTTAAATATGGCCTAATTCTATTCGATGAAATTTCACAATATACTTGTTTATCACAACCTGGTAAATAAAATTGTTTAAACTGTAAATTACTATCTGGTACTTGCAATGCCTCCCGAAAGTATACGTCACTAGATTGGGTTTCTGCTAATGCCGCATAATCTAGTATCGTGGGACAACTTACTGTCTCTATCCGAGATAAAGCGTCTGCTACTACGTTTTGATCACCGCTGATATACCGAATGTCAGTACTGAATTCGCTTATGTAGGAAAGTTGACGAATACGTCTAGGACTTTCTTTATCGCTATTTACTTTACTGAATGCGTATACGATAGGTTTATGATCTGTGAATATCGTTAATGCCCGACCTTCCACTAAATGTTTAAAATGTCTTATTGCCATATATATAGCCAATAATTCACGATCATAAGTAGAGTATTTCATTTCCGTAGGTGATAATTTTTTAGAAAAATATCCAAGTGGTTTCCAATTGGTATCTATTTGTTGCTGTAAAACCGCGCCTACGCTAGTATTTGAAGCATCACACATCAAAGATAAATTAGCATCAGACATTGGATACGACAATGTAACGGCGCTTTTTAAGCTCACCTTACATTTCTCGAATGCCTCGATGGCCTTATCAGTCCATTTTATCACGGTTTTGTCCCGCTTTTTGCTATTATGCAGATAACTATTTAACTCTGCCTGACTATCGACTGCATTAGGTATATGCGAACGATAGAAATTGACCATACCGAGAAAACGACGCAATTGTTCGATATTTTCAGGTTTCGGAAAATTTACAATTGCCTGTACCTTATCATCGAGTGGACGAATACCGTCTGTTGACACCTCGTAACCTAAAAAGTTTAATTTTGATACTCCAAACACACATTTGGAAATGTTAATTGTGACACCAAATTCGTTAAACCTTTGAAAAACCGCATTTAAATGCTTTTTATGAATTTCTTCTGATTCCGATACTATGCACAAATCGTCAATATAATTATATACGAAATCAAAACCATTAAGAACTACCGTATCCATAAATCTCTGGAACGATTGCGCTGCGTTCCGCAAACCGAAAGTCATACGTGGGAATTCGAATAATCCGAAAGGAGTAATGATTGCAGTTTTTTCGATATCTTCTAGGGCTACAGGTATAAAATGATATGCTCTATTTAAATCTAACTTACTGAATACAGTCTTATTACCTGCAATTAAATATTTAAAATCATTAATACGTGGAATGGGATAACGATCCGGCTTTGTTATTGCATTAAGCCGCCTATAATCCCCACACGGTCTAATATCTCCATTTTTCTTGGGTACCACGTGAAGCGGGCTCGCCCAAGGGCTTTTGGAGGGTCGACAAATTCCTAATTCTAACATATTCTGAAATTCAGCCTTAACTTTTTTAAATCTATCCGGTGGTAGTGGCCTTGCCTTAGCGTATACCGGTGGTCCTGAGGTTTCAATATAATGGCACACCGAATGTTTAGGAACTTCCTTGAAAGATATTGGTCTGGTAATGTCTGGGTATTTTGATAGTAATTTATGCCACACATTATCATTTATTAATGTTTGAACTAATGACTCACATACGTCATGGCACACAACTGAAGCGATAACATTTAAACGAGTAACTTGATCGATTAACTTTCGCGCGCTTAAATCAACTAACAACTTATAATGGGTTAAAAAATCTGCCCCTATTATCGGTTGTTTAACAGCCGCAACAATGAAGGTCCATCGGAAAGCTCTTCTTAAACCAAGATTTAAAACTAAACTACGTACACCGTAAGTTTGTATCTCGCTACCATTAGCCGCATACAGCTTGTAACTATCACTTTCGAGTTTTTTTGATTTAACGTTAACAACCGGAATTACTGAAACATTTGCACCCGTGTCAATCAAAAACTTAAGTCTACTATTACTATCTAACACACATAGGCGATTATAGGTATTGATACAAACCTCCGCCACAGGCTGTACCGCCGCTAGTTTTCCGTCGGCTTCGCATTGTCCTTTGAAGTTTTCCAATTACACGGCTCCACACACTTAGTAGATTTGGATCTAAATTTGTAGTGATAATAACACAGCCAATTAGGATCTTTCCGACTTCTACTTACATTTCTAGAGTGTGAACTTGATTGTATATTCCCGGTACGACGTTGAAATTGCCTACCACGTCGTAGCTCTGCAACCTCGAGGCTAAGTTTTTCTACTGCCGCTGCTAAATCCGACGTTACGCTGTTGTCCCTGGGTGTGGAGTTTGACGTCACCGCCGCCACTTCTGCTGGACGGGTCGCCTCCATCACCTTGTCAGCTACCACCGCCAGATTATTCAACTCCTTGACTTCTGTGACCGCCAGTACCGCCTGAACTGCCGCCGGCAGGTGACTGTTCCACATAATTTGCAGGGTCGAGTCTGGCATTTTTGCTCGTGCCAAATCTCTCATACGCCTCAAGAGTTGTGAAGGTTTTTGGTTACCCAGCTCCATTTCTCCAAGTAGTTTCTGGAACTGGCGAGTCTCTGATTCTTCAAAAACTTGTAGTAGTCTGTTTTTTAGCGTGCCGTACTTTTTAGTCTCCGCTGGGGCCAAAAGTAAATCACTTACTTGTTGAATAGCACTTTTGTTCAGCTTCGTAATGACTAAGTTTTGTTTTGCAGCCTCACTCAATCTCTGATTTGCTACAACTGCCTCAAATTGAACGAACCAGAGTCGCGGTTGGTCCGCCCAAAAATCAGGAACACGCGAGGAAACCGTAATACTAGCCAACGCCGACACATCCTCGATATGTGGCTCATTGTTCGGCGCCTGTGCTTGTATCACTGGTGTGTTCACTTCTGAGTATACTGGAGTAGCCATTGCCCAAAATTCCAAAAACTAACTATTATTAAATAGCACAGTTTACAGGGGTCACCAATATAGGTTTTACTTTGGTTATTTTGTTGAGGAAAGGTAATTGGAATATAAATAATAGATGATACGTGTTCACGCAAACTGTTTGTATTCACGACTGACTTAAGTGGTGGGCGCAGCCACGTCGCTAGTTTGTTTACATTTAAATCTATGTTTATGTTAACATAATAAAATATACACTGTACCTACAAATGACTACATGACACTGACATTTGCATTGACATTGAGTAACAAATCTTTCTCTTTCTCGCCAAAGTAGAAAGATTAATATATTGTAAAAAGATACAATGAATAAGATATAACGGTATATGTTATGATTGATCTAGGTGCTCTTTCATCTGAGGAAATAGCAATGTCAATGCTGTTGCATTATGTTCTTTGATGATTACTACATAACAAAACACATTGATCAATATTAATATAAATTAAAAAAAACCGTCCAAGTGCGAGTCGGACTCGCGCACGTAGGGTTCCGTACCACTACACATCTAAATAAATGTTTTTCTTTATTCTTTATTATATTTGAGTTGATTGAATGAAAGGTAAAATGCGGTTTACGATTTATAACGTATTTAAAAAAGAACTTATTATTAGATCTCGTTCAAACCAATTTTCAGTGGAAGTTTGCATGGTAATGTACATCATATATTATTTTTACATTTATCATTCCCTTATTTTAGAAGTTACGGGGAGGGGGGTGAACACATTTTTTCACTTTGGAAGCGTCTCTCGCGCAAACTATTCAGTTTAGAAAAAATATTTGATCTCAACATTATTTATTTATTGTATTCGTGTTTGAATGATATAAATTATTTTTTTTCTTTATTAATTTGTTTCTTTACATGATTGTTGCGTTGACACACACACACAACAACATTATAACAATGATTTACTGAAACTCAACACAATACTGATTACTACTACTTATTTTAGATTTATGATTGTGGTTTACAGGTGAGGTTGAACAATAATTTATTATTTTAAAGTACAATACCATCAAAGTATGTAACCTT
Source organism: Hypena proboscidalis (assembly GCA_905147285.1). Taxonomy (NCBI): domain Eukaryota; kingdom Metazoa; phylum Arthropoda; class Insecta; order Lepidoptera; family Erebidae; genus Hypena; species Hypena proboscidalis. Next base: position 9,563,260 of record LR990126.1, read on the forward strand.
TCCTAGGAAGTGAAATCAAAAGTATATTGGTCCAAATAAAATGGTCCTTTTATTAAAATCTGTTTACGCGATAACTACTTTTACAATAGGGGGTCAATTTACTTTCCTTCATAACTCTCAAGTCAAAACGTGTTTCAGATAGGCCAAAGAAAAATATGAAATAGAAAAGAATGATGAATGTGACAACTAGTGCATCGAGAGCCCAGTCCAGTGGTTCCTGTGGAACCAAGTAGAACCAATTCCACTGTACAACAAGGTCCCGGTTCTGCACACCCTGTCACTGACCACTGTCATTTATGCTCTTTGCTCTTCCATTCTGAGAAGCCTTGTCCACGTCTTTGTCTTTATTATCCACAAACATTATAAAGTAGGTGTATACTGGATAAAATCGGAAAAGCTGAGTATGAAAAAGTTACATAACAATGGATCCTCGGGCTAAAAGTGCATAACCACCATTTTAGCAAAATTTATTTTTTAACACAGACTTAATTATTTTTTAACTGTTCCTCCATCAATATTTAGTCTTTTAATTTTTTAAGACCATTTTTTAAGAAATTGAAATTGTTTGCCAGTATGAAATGAAACTTATTCCAAATATTAATTCACAGAGTTCTGCATCTCAAATAAGTAAGAATTATGGTACCATCATATAATAAGAGTTATGGTTTATTATTTATTTTCGCCAAAAATAAAACAATATTTATATTCTGTTAAATGTGTTTCGGTGTATATCCCCTTTGAGCCCTGAGGTATTGATATTTGGGTACCTACCATCTTTATTCCGGTCCAGGTGAGAAAATTGGAGTCTAAGATTCTTTTCATGTTCACGCACATAGTGGATGAACTCTGACAATGTGACGTCGCCACCTTCCTTCCAGCCAGATTTTGCCAAAAATTTCTAAAAAAAGAAATTGAAATCACAACACTAATATTTATACAGATAAAAAAATAAAGCAAAAATGAGTGCTGTGCATCTTATGGATATAAATAAAAAATTATGAAGTTAGTCCAATAGTTTTGAGAGACAAAAGAAACAAAAATGTACCCTATAAAATATTAGCTTAGATTCTGCCATACAATTGCACTACTATAATAACTAACAACTGGTTAACAAAATCTCACCAAAAGTGATTATCACCAAGACCTGCATAACTTGCTAAACAATAGACCAATAAGGCAGCATAATTTAATTCTGTCTGTATTAAGAGGAATCTATTAAACATTATATATTGATTATATATAATATTTTGCCATTTATCACACCTCAGATGGTGATTCAATTTAGGAATATGTTGAACAGACATTATTCAATTTATCCTCTGCCTCTGCAGTGTTAAAAGTTATGATATAATCATAGACATAGCAGGACAATTAACACAGCAAATGCCAAGGAATGGGCAGTAGTATTTGGAATGCAGATCAATTAAAAAAAGAAACAGAAGAGACTTTATTAATAACAGACTATACTTTACATAATATCTCCTATAAATGATGGATGCATATCATCTATAGTCTTATGAATAAATAAATCTTGACATGAGATACAATATCAGTGATTTATCTGTCTAGAGTAATTCATCATTATTTGAGACAGTTACATTTAAAGCATATTTTGATAGCCGTAGGTCTAGAAATTCATATTTTTATCAATTATGTGGCATTTAATGCAAATCAAAATAGAACAGATTGGTCTGCCAGAATGAATGTGTTCTATTCACCCTATTGAAAATTTTATACATATTTAAGAACATGGAACAGATTAAAGATATTATCTGTTCTCATTTAATTCGCATGGTATTTTTCTGATAGATGGAACTTAACAGTTTAGAAAAGAAAGTACTAACTAGGACAAAATAGGTTTAAATAAAAAAAAAGTAACTGGCCATCGTGTCATTAATTTACAATAAAAAAGTAAATGAGCTCACGTGTCGCTGAGTAAATGAGCGTATCGTCGGAAGGTGAAACCGTTAGCTGGTGAACAATAAAATAAATCGGAAATGTCTACATTCTAACCTCTGCGTAACTCCGGTTAATGTGCGGTGCCAATTCCTTGAGGGCCACGGACAAGTCGTGAATGTCAATCTTCCCATTTCCATCGTTGTCTAATTTAGAAAACAATACTTCTAATCTTTCTTCGTCTTCTTTTGGTAATTCCTCTAGCACCAAGGGTGGACGACAGTGAACCATGGTGTCTGAATTTAGCGTAAGTACAATTTGTTAAACAACGAGCTATTGTATTTGTTTCATAGGAGTAAGTATAGGTATACATTACTCTAGCTTAATTTAATATCGTATTAAATTCATTTTAACTAGAAATATTGCACTCGTTTCTCATTCGGACGTATTTGACAGCAACTTGCTGCCGCACTGCTACACACACACAAAGAACGACACTACGTAGAGCTGCACACACTCACATTACCGAACACGAATAAATGCGATATAATATACTGTGTCCTACTAACCGTGAAATACATCTTTGATTTCAACTGGTAAGTAAAATTTAGACTTTACCACCTTCAAAATAAATATCATTTGCACTGCAAAACCCGTACTGTTATTGTTCATGTGTGCTCTAGTTCACTACTACCACAATAGCTGTGCTAAGTACTACGGTTAAATTGTGGGCCAACGCCATCTATCCATTTATTGTAAAACTTGACAAAGGTCGTGATATTGATTTTGTACTGACAGGAAGATAATATTTTTTACGTAATAGTTTAAGTCTAATCAAATTACTAGAAATATTTTAAGTGTTTTGTCTGTTTGACACATGAATCTAGGTTTGACACAACCTAATATAAAAAAATAAACTAAGTTTCAGGCAGATTGATCTTACAGCTGGTAACATTATCGTTAACGAGTAGTAACAGCGTTGCCACATCTACCAACTTTACCTCAGATTTCTCAACCTGACACTTTCGGCTTAAAATCTACCAACTTTTCAAAGTATTTCGAATGTAAGCATGTCGTGTTAATTGGCTTTTCAAATGTTTTGTTCGGATGTTTATGCCTTGTATAGGTATTATAGGTTTTATTACAACATTTATATTAAGTTTTTATATAAAATTAAATGTATTTTTGAAAATCATGAACAATCATCCTTTCAATTACAACTAGATTCTGCCCACGGCTCTGCCCGCGTGGTTTATTGATAAAAAGTAGCCTATTTGTTAATCCAGGATCTAAAAAATCTGAAAATATAACATTTTGTAATTTGTTTATTAATTAATTATTAGCATATGATAAAAAGGTATTATCAATTATGTATATCCTAGTGAACCCTAAACCGGAAGGGGTTCAGCACTGACCATCCGCGGCGGGTTCGTGTCGTGGAAGTGTGCGCAAGCGTTCCCACTTCCCACGTTACTACCATTATGCGGGCGAAGTAGGTACATCGTGGTGGTTTTAGTCAGTAGGCCCGAGGCCAGCTTCGCCAGAGAGTCCGACATAACTTCGTCAGTGCCCCTTCACGGAGAAGTATGCAAAAAGCATTGCTCAACGTAAAAAAAAAAGGATTGTCTTATAATGAGGGAACTCCTCAACTCCTAAGAGCAAAGATACGAAACTTTACATAGTTATTCAATTATTTGAAACGATTTGATGCTGCGGCCACGAGTGTCTTCTCATGAGAGAACTCCTCGACGCTTAGGTGCTTTGATACGTGTTTTTGCATAGAGTTCAGTTCTTGTGGTGCATGAAAGGAGCCTTCCCGAGTGACGTACACAACGATTCCCTACGTCCGGCGCACCCTGGGCAATTCGCAAGTTCTTCAAAGCGAATTGGCTAATCCTTTCACCACGATGGCAAGTCGAAATAAAATTTGACTCAGCCATCGACACGACGAAGAAGAAGAAGTTCTTGTGGCAATACAAGCTTTCATTATGATTGATGATTGATTTTATAAACAAAAAATTGAACCGACTACGACTTCCAGATCTCGAAATCATTGTAATAAAGCCATAAATATATAGTTTTTAAAGTCGGTGCTTCTAGATAGCAAATTGGGCAAATTGTTATTGGGTATTAGCACGGATATCAAAATTTATTTCTGGCGTTATTTTTAGGTATATCCTACATGAAAGTCGGCTAAATTTTTTATTTTATATTTTTGTGTTTATAGCAATTTCAGAGAACAAGAAGGGTAGCTACTCCACCTCTTAATCATACATACATAACATAGGTCACCTTCAACCCAAAATAGCTTGACCTGTAAAGTATGCTTCGATTCAGCTACTTCACTTAACTAGGCCTACCTACTGTCCTACTGAACTCGCTGTACTGCGCGACGAAAGTCATTAACCGACTTAAAAAAAAGGAGTTTCTGTATTTGACCCGTGTATGTATGTATGTAATATGTAAAGGAGAAAGCCCATCAAAAGATGGGCAATAGTACTGAATCAAAGATTTTTGTATCATCGTCAACCCAACTGCAATACATTCTATGATTCGTTTAAATATTTAAGGCAAAATAGCACAAACATCAGTTTCGGCATTGCCGAAATATTTAATAAACAATAGTAAATGTTTATAAGATAATTTTGCATTAATGAAGCGATTTAGTTTGTTTATTTGAAGTCAATTACAAACAACTGGTCGAATCTTGGGTCTTATTTTAATGAATACAGGGATAACTGCATCGATGGTCTAGTGGTTAGCGTATGCGCCTCTCACCGCGAGGAGTCGGGTTCGGTGCCCGGTTTGGGCAAAGTGTAATTTGTGAAGTTTCTGTTGGGTAATTCACAATAGCAGCACGAAGTTTGGTGGATGTCGATAGGCTCACCTCCTATTCCATGGGACCCTAATGTAACAGGTGGAGTATGGGTGTTGTACACCTCTGCCATACCCTCCTGGGTAATATAGGTCCGTATGAAATTAAATTAAGATAGATAAATATTATCAATCGTAATTAAATTTTGAATGACAACGACGCGATGACATCTAGTGGATGAATTGAACACAACAGCGACATAATAATTCTATGATACGTGGCAAGCTAACGTAACTACAGATAAAAACAACAGATGGCGTTATGGTAGTGAAAATTAAATTAAAATGTTTATAATGTCTTTTTATTATACAAAACTCTTATTAATGCAATTACAATTACACGCCCTCATACTACCTTCTATTATTGTTTAAGAATGGTCAACAAAATAACATGATAAATGACAATAATAAAATAGTAGTAATGAAAAATTAACCTTTTTAATTTCCAAAATAATCTGTCAAAAGGAATAATAAAATTTATTTACCCAAAAAATGTGCTTATATAGAATTTCCATAGTATTATATTAGTCGTGATCGTGACATAAGCTTTTATTAAAGAGTACCGTCCGTAGGCATTGTCTTTTGTATGTTCTTGATTTTCTCGGCAACTGCTGGTCCGATATCAATGCATTTTTCGGTATTTTACTTTTTATAGCTTAAGAAAGGTTTAAGTATATAATTTATTAGTATCTGCGGTAGACCTTCGGAGACAGGAAATGGAGCTCTTCGAAAACCAACAGCTGATGAACCGTGTTTTTTGCAATCGTGTGTCTATGTACCTATTGTTTTCACCACTACCTACATAACATAACTTACGCTTATGAGGAGGAATAGACAAAATAAATATACATATTTAATTATAGGTCCCGGCTACTGTCGTTATAGATGAGTGCTGGCGCGGCGTTTAGAGCGTTTAGGGCTCATTTACGGAGACGCGTGGCTTCGCGCGTCGCGTTGGGCGACGCGGCCCGCATTAAATTCAAACGTATAGGCGCTCTTTCAAGCGTTTACGGAGAAGCGGGTTTTCGCGCGTTTGTTTGAAATGGAGCGTATTTTGTGGCGGAACACGCGGATGCCAACGACGCGTCGGTAGCAGCGCCGCACGCGGCGTCGGTCGCAGCGCTGCATGCGGCGTCGTCCGCTGCGGCCACCGCGGCTTTCTTGTATCCTGCCAGTCTTGCTCGAATAGTAACAACGAACAAACGTGTGTATTAAGTGGTTGTAAATATGGGCGATTTTATAGACTTATTTTTTCTTGAAGATAATAATTACTTAAAAAGTTTGTTATTTACCGTTAGAGCAGAACCTATATTTACAGTAGCAGAACGGGAACAATTTGGAGAGTATGCAACTCTTTACCACTCAGTAAGAGCAAAAGGTTATGACATATTTCATGGATATACACGAATGTCTGTTAAAGCCTTTGATTATATATTAAATAAAATACAATACCGAATAGCAGCTCCTAACAGCAATATTTGCCCAGAGGAAAAACTATTCATAACCCTTGGGTAAGTAAAAAACATCATTAAGTTTTTAATTTATTTAATAATCAGTATTATCACATATTTTTATGAACAGTTTAGTTTAAGTAATTAGCTGTTACATGTTATAAAAAAATATTCATTTACAAAAATATTTATGTGTAGGTATCATTATTCTTAAGTATTGGTTTGATATTCCTTGGGGTTATGTGTTTCTTCTTCTTGATTTTCATTTTCTGATAATGATAGCTCGGATCTGGACACAGTTATTGACGTTGCGGGCATAACGGTTGCGTCAGAAGTGAAATATTGTGGTTGAGATGAAGTTGTTGACGCAGAAGGCACATTGGTTGAATTAGACGTGAAATATTGGGGCTGTGGCTGATGTGTAGTGTAATCACCCACAGATAAGTTATTATCAATGAACATATTATGGGCATACTCATTGTAAGATGACATTTCTAACATTATTTCTGTAATCTTATGACGAAATCGAAGTTTTTGATAATTTGATAGCCTTTTCATTGATGGCAGAATGCTCATCAAAAACAAATAATCTTCATCAGTTCTTAATTGTTCTTCCTTTTTAGAGTCTGCAATGCGTGATTTAAGTAAAGCAATTTTCTCTTCTTCTAATTTCAGCATTTGTTGTCTTTGTTCAGCAAGACGAGGTCTTGTTGAATGTGCGCTTCCATCAACTGACAATGACATGTTGCTTCCAAGAGATTGATTTGACGCCAATGTATTCTCATCGTCTTCTAGTAAATTATGGTGTGAGAGCGATGCTGTAGGTGATCCACTACGAGCCGACATGCCATCTTCAGATGAATTTTCTAGTGGCAAATTCAGGTTACCAGAACCTTGTTCTGGCATAACTTCATCATTAAGGAAAACCATTGAATTAAAAAATTTCCACTGGGGAACCCATTCCGTTTCTTCTCTTGAAGCGCCAGATCGCCTAGTGGGCTTTTTTTTTAATTCCTTTCTAAAGTTGTCACGAAGACTTTTCCATTTTTTTTTAATATCATCCACTGAAAAACAGAAAATAAACTAAAAAACCAATAAGAAAGATTATGAGCAGCCTGTATTTAAAAAAAGGTAGTACTTGTTAAAAAATATTTTAATTGAACTTGTTTTTATTTCAGCTATCTAGCCAGCGGCATTCAATTTAGTAGGATGGCATATCAGTATCGTATGGGAAAATCAACTGTATCAAAGATAATAATCGATACCTGTCTAGCAATCTGGACAGAGTTAGTTAATATTCATATGCCACAACCAACAGAAGAAGACCATAAAAGGATTGCTAACGACTATTTTAATCTCTGGGGATTTCCTAACTGTATTGGATCAATAGATGGAAAACATTGCAAAATAAAGTGTCCATCAAATACAGGATCTAGTTTCTACAATTACAAAGAATATTTTTCGGTTATTTTACAAGCCATCGTTGACGCTCATAAGAGATTCATCGCAGTGGAGATAGGTGGCAGAGGTCGACAAAGTGATGGTGGGACATTTCATTACTCAGTAATAAATGATCTGATAGAAAGTGGCAGATACAACATACCATCGGACACAAATATACCAGAAACATCTTATTGTTTACCATACGTACTTATAGGGGATGAGGCGTATCCTTTGAAAACTCATTTATTACGTCCATTTCCATCAAGAAATTTAGATACCCACAAAGAATATTTTAATAGCCGTCTTAGTCGTGCTAGAAAATGTGTTGAGTGTGCCTTTGGCATAATAAACGCAAAATGGCGAATTTTAAACAAACCTATAGAAACCAATTATGAGCATTCTTGTATCATTCTTAAAGCCATATGTGTTCTGCATAATATAATACGAGACGTAGATGGAGACATCGATAAGGAGTACAATAATACAATAGGGATACAAAGTAGTAGAAACCGATATCATAGAAGGTACAACGCAGCTACCACCAATGCAACCAATGTGCGTAACACATTTAAGTCTTACTTTTGGGAGAATCGATTATAAAATTAATAAACGAGTACTGGTCATGTTATATAAATTTTTTTATTAATCTACCTACCTTCTTTACCAACAATTCCAGACACTTCTGTCCACTTTCGTTTCACCACGATCCTATTTTTATGTAGTGGATGACAAGCTTTCCACAACTCGGGTCGGTTTTGGACTGCTGTTATGAAAAGTTCTGTTTCTTCGTCATTCATCTTGCATCACAAAATATACACTCGCTCGCTTTCGTTACCGATTGCAAACTAGCATGCGTCACGCGACGACACGATACCACATCCCCCGCACCTCTCCCTTCCGCTTACGACGCCGCTTACGACGCCGCGTGCGCCGCCGCTTCCGACGCAGCGTGCTCCGCCACTCTACCCGTCTTGCATCTCAATCATGAACGACATCGTATATTGCCTTATGTTTGTATTTGCGCGTGCTATGACGCGGGCCGCTACACACACCGCCTGTCTATGAACGGACAAAACGCCCCACGTGCCGCAGGAAGCCACGCTACACGCGCCGCGCGAAGCCACGCGTCTCCGTAAATGAGCCCTTAGTGTGTTTTTGCACAACGTCCAATTTTTATCCGATCCGAGTCGTCATCACAATCCACATCATTCGGACAAAGTGCTAAAATTCGGACAAAGTCTCAGCACTTTGTCCAAATGACAGGTTAATTGTTTGGGCGTAAAATAATTATTTAAGAATAGGATGTAGTGTGAATGCGCCCGTAACCACAACAGCAAAGGAAACATGTCACTAAATAAGTATAGTATATTAGTTTGTAGTGTATTGTAGGTGTATTAAGTTGCGCCATAGTCGTTACTCTGTGGCCATAGTGCCGTTTGGCAATCGAATGAGAGGGCGTCTCGAGCGTCCCCGCAGTCACCAGCCTAGATTGCCACTGGTATGGTCTTGCAGTGTATGTCTTTGGAGCAAGCCTAAATTCACTACCGTCCTCTTTCATATCTAAACTTCCCATCTATATAATGGCAAAGAGAAACAAGAGAACCAGTAAACAGCAGCGGCATTGCTCCCTGTCACTAAAAGTGCGAGGTGCACTTTCCATTTCCTACATACGACGATTGCACTCAAATCTCGACGCAGTCCACCTCAAGACTGTAAAAATAAAGGACACGATCACGAAGTACGAATTGAAAACCTCCTCCTTTTTAACCGACTTCAAAAAAAGGAGGAGGTTCTCAATTCGGTTGTTTGTTTTTTTTTTATGTTTGTTCGCCGATTACTCGAAGACGCCTGGACCGATTTGAGAAATTATTTTTTTGTTTGAAAGGATATACTTCTCATGTGGTCCCATTTTTTTACAGTCACGTTCTGATGATGGGATCCTAGAGAAATCGAGGGCAACCCTCAAATTTAAAAGGCTTCTATATTGTTTTTTGTATATTATCTAAAGCTGCTCGGATATTTGCATCTAGTAATCAGCATTTTATGTTGCTGAGCTGATGCTGGAAGGTACAAATCCTCAACGGTTAGGAGTACGGGGATAATTCTTTAAATATAGGCTCCTTGAGGCTGTTTACTGTATTCTTTCAAGTTATACACAGATGAGGCGAGACGTTTAATATTACTTATGTATATGTATATCTATATTCGATGATGGGATCCTAGAGAAATCATGGGTAACCCCTTAAATTTCAAGGGCTTCTATATTTTTATTCGTATATTACCTAAAACTACTTGGATATTTGCATTTTCCGTCGTCTCCTCATTCGAGAAACATTCTTGTTCGGTCTACCCATCACTTAAAATCGTAAAATAAAATCATTTTTAACAAAAAAAAAACCGACTTCAAAAAGTGGGTAAACTAAAAAGCAAAAAATAAATTTACTTCGCACAAAATAATACGTTTTTTCATTTAGTTAAATAGACATTATTGAATAATTATTTTATAATTCTGAAGTCGGTGTCAAGTAAACAACAATCTGTATAGATAATATCAATCTTTCTAACAACTATTTTCTGACTGAATATTAGTTCTTAATTATCCGATTTTCAGAATTATAAAATAATTATTCAATAATGTCTATTTAACTAAATGAAAAAACGTATTATTTTGTGCGAAGTAAATTTATTTTTTGCTTTTTAGTTTACCCACTTTTTGAAGTCGGTTTTTTTTGTAGTTGGTTTAAGATAAAAACAGAATATAGAGCACAAAATACTTGATCTGCTCTGTTGGAAAACCTTTGGTGAAATAATCTACACGGTCATAATATTGAATATTTTTAACATAAAATATTGTTTGATTTGACACTAATTGCCTCTCTTAATAAAATTGTGTGTTCTTGAAATTTACTTCTAGTATTACCAATAATTCCTACAAGTGGCGACCGTGACATATACCTATTAGGAGCGAGCAGCAGTTAACGTACGAGTACGTTTAATAGAAGAGTGGCTCATGATGATTTACTCGTATGTCAGCGGAAAAATAGTTTGTATAGATTCACTTTTAGACTTTCGCGTTGCATGATTAAAATAAAATTCAACGGGAATTAACGCAATCCAATTTGCTTGCGACCACTGCCATTGTAATCGTTTGCCGAAACGACAAGTGCAAAAGATAATTACCGCATGATCGCGTACATTTCCGTTGAATTTTAGATAGTTTGACTGACGTTTATTTGTTGTACGGTGTACAAACGCCTAATAAAGTCAAATAGTCATATTAGCAGCAGCATGGCGTTAGGCGTTAGCAAGCTATAGTCAGTCGGCGCGAAGTCTGCTTGTCGGCAGCGTGCAAGGTGTCCCCCATTCTTGCGGTCAGGAGGCGTCAATCAGCAAAGCATACTGCAGCAACTTTACTACCTCTGACTCGCGGCAGGATAGAACTGACTCCAGCTTTAATTTTTTTGCAAAATATTTGGACCTGGTCGGTATTTCTGCGGTCAGGAGGGAAGGTGTGGATAGACCTGTTTACGTGCGCAGTTTATTCGGGCAAGGACGAGCACTCATACTCTAATGGGCGACCAGATAACACAGATTGTAACATCTCTAATTTTCACCTGTGGTAAACAATAAATGAATTTGTATTTGTATTTGAGATACTAAACGTATTATGTGACTTTTAGGTAGAAGAGATTGCCAAATTGTTCGATGGCATGGTACCAGTGCCTGCACTTTATTGCAAGTTTATAACCGAATTAAGTATCAAGAGGAAGGTGTTTGAAACTCCGTCCCAAAGTGGGATGATATTGGAAAACTACTTTAAATTCTACACGGTCATATTTTATTTCTAGTTTCTGCGTGTGGCGCTGCCCTCGTAGTAAGTATGTCGCTAAAAAGTAGCCTGTCTTTTTATGTAAGGGTTTTGAGGATTTTATTTAATATTCTTCGTTTTGACACTAATGATCTCTTTTGATAAAATTGTATGTTCTTGAAGTCTAGTTCCTGTAGTTTGTACCAACCATTTCCAACCCTGCTAAAAATATTTCACAAAATAAATAGCAAAGTAATTTTAGTTTAGTGCATTACAGTTTTATTAAAAAATAAATTTTATTATAGTAATTTGGGCTATGAAGTTGTTTCTACAACATCAGTGGCGTGAGTGCTAAGTGCGTTTCCTAATAAAACCCAATATTTTCCCACTAGAAGAGATGAAAAACATTATATTATGCTACTCCCGAGGATTGATATTTCGTTTTAAATTCGCTTTGCCGAGTAGTCAAATATCAAACTTGCCTCACTAATACCATAGCTAAAAATGTAAAGGAGAATGATGATAATTATCATGTATTGTATCTGTATTAACGTAAAGCGACTATTGTCAGATCTATACGAGTGGCTGAAGCTATACGTCACTCACGAAAAACGTTTATAATATTTATAGTTTTTTGTTTGCCAGCAGAGGTAAGACAAATCTAACATTGAAAGAAAGTTAAACAAAAACGTAATCATGACACCGGTTTGGTTTCAGTTATTTTGGGGTGCGTTAACCGATGACAATAAGTCACATTGACGAATATTGTCACGTAGCTGACGATGACATTGACATAAAGGACCGTCACCCTATTATACTTCATTAAATTCACTCAATAACAACTTTATTTCGCTAAGTAGGTCTTTCATTCGCTATCTTTTTCTATCACCTTTCATTTTTAACACGAGTAAAAGAGATAGCAAGGGACATTTGTCAAAAGCCGAAGCAACTGTCGTCGGATTTCAACCAATAAATCCGTGAGGATGGGATAGCTATTATGTCAGATATGACAATACATACACAAATTGACGCGGCCGAAAGTCTATAAACTTTAGAAGTTAATACGGTGCTGCAGTCAATAATACGCAAGATAATTTCGCTCTTATTTTGCGTTGCACAGGGTACTTAATTGTCAAAACTGTCTGACATTGCATGTTATTGAAATTTGGACCTTGCTGCGTTATAGTCAGAGTCGGACTTTTTAAATAACCACTAGCTATTGTTCAAAAGGCGAAGCAAAAAAAAATTAAAGGGAGTGCACAAAAGCTCATAAAAGTTGGAGATTAATCGGGATTTGGGTTCAATAATACACACATGCCACGGCTGACGTGCTCTTCGTTTGTCACTTACAGTGTCATAGGGGTAGATACGCGCATTTATAATAGTTGTGTAGCATTCTAATTTTATGAAATAACTAAGTTACAGCGTTACAAATGCGAAGTATGGCTATCTTACTTGAAAGCTTTTTAAAATAGGTAGATTAGATATGAAATTATATGGAAACATCATCAATTTTTTTTTTATTATTATGATTTTTTTAGAACCATAAAAAAGCTATCAATTGTTCTGAAAATTCGTACAACTCTCGCTGAAAATTACGAAATAAGTAACATAAGAGTTCTTTTTGATGGTACTGTTGGCAACTGGTGTGGTGACATTTTCTCAATGATTCGTGATGCTGTTTGTCACACAATAACCGGTGTTAAATCTTCATAAACGCGGTACATAATTTTAATTATGAGGAGCTACTACGAAATGATAAAATTTGCCATCAGTGTCTGAAAGAATGCCTAATACTGTAACATACAAGAACGGTTTATCAACACTTCACAACTTGATAAAATCTTTTAGGTTTATGCTGCTTGCATAAAGGTTACCTTTCGAAGTGTTGGCAAGCTTTGATTATATAATGTCCTCTGAGTTGGCAAGTTTGAGGTGAAGCAAAAAGAGCCATTTTTTAAGTAAGGAATCCAAAATCGAACTTATAGCTCGGTTACGGAACGAAAAATGAGGGCAATACTGGGCGAACGATGTTTTATAAATGCGACATTATTTTGTGAAATAACTTATATTTATCGAACTTTCATTTGATCTTAACCGAATTATTACTAGTGGATTTAAATTCAACACAAATAAATTCGTTGAATTTCTAAAACAGGCCAACGTTTATATTAAAGCTTGTAGTATGCTTTGTACAATAATACCAATGTCTATTATTTGTGTGTGTGAGTAAAATCAAAATAGTCAGAAGTAATACGCAGTTGCCAGAAATGTACATTTATCACACTGCCGTAATTAAAACTTATATTTTGTACTTCTTGAGGGATATTTAAGAAAACAATTTTTTGCCATAAATATTTATTTTGAAACTTAATTACCATAACGTTATTATTAATATATCTTCATATTTACATTTACAACATATAACTTGCTAAAATTTTGAAAGCATATATTATTATTACTAAATTGCTGGTGTAATGACTAAAATATTACATTTGTAAAATATATAAATGTTACAGTGAAAATTATTAAAAATTACCGATGATACTTATTATTAGATACCTCATGATTGGCTAAATGTGATTATAATCTACTAATTTATCACTTGTACTGGTAGTTTATTTTGTCGATCCAGGCCTTGGCGAGCATTTCGATCGAGCATTCCACCTAACCAAATTATAATACAAATAATTTTAAATCTCCACCTCTCCTCTCATGCTCGACTGAAAACAAAGAGCTTTTTAGCTTACGCTATTTTTGACAATATATTACATTTATATACACGTTTACCTCGCCTTTTGGTAATTATTAATAGCCACCGGATATGATTAATAAATTTCAGTTTATTACAATTATCGTAACATAATCACTACCATAATAAGTACTTTTAATACATTAACACCCGACTAAAGTATGAAGACCAAAATATATGGAACAGAACTCATTCAAAAGATTGTGTTACATTAGGAATATACATATAGGTGTTGTGTACATCTTAAATAAATGAGATTGGAATGTAATATTTTGACTAGATAACTGTAAGCTTGGACTTTTATTAATAGATAGGTACCTAAATCGATGTGTACACAAAATAAAATTAATCGTCTACAACCTATGTGTATGTTGCTTCTTCAAAAAAAGATTTTAAGGTACCTCCTAATATTCAATTTGGACAGACTTTTCGGGTAGATCTACGGAGAAATCTACTTAATATTATAAAAACCTTACTGTCGAGATAAGTCTCAGCTTATTTTATCTTCTTATTATTTGTACAGCCGCCTTTACAATATAAAAACTTTCAGCCGTTATTCAAGTAAGTAAGTATAAAATGTTGTGATTACTCGTGTTATTCATAACGTACTTGCTATACGAACGTCCAAAATTTTAACTCCTTTATTTTCTCGCTAATAAAACTAGCGAGATCAATCTTAACATCAACTACAAATCAGCTGTTTTTGGTCCATTGAATGCAGACGGATATACGAGAAGTATGTAGTGAAACTTGTTTTGATAATACGATGGTTATGAATAAAACTAGGGACTTCATACAAAGGATCATGTAAGATCTGATAATATAATTGGTGAGAACCTGGATAGTTGCATAAGCTCCTTAGTCAGCCTGCTTGCCGGTCCTGTACATATCGCCAATTATTCTCTCAATGGGAATTTCTCCTATAGTAGCCCTGAAGAACAACTCCACAATGATTTGGCTGGGTACAGTGTTAAATATTGTAATAAGCTGCAGTAGCTTGATTGATCTGGTCGGCTCCATTGCATATGCGTGTGTTGTGTACTAGAAAAAAAAAATAATATTATTATTTTACAAACATTTTAGACAGATATTACATATTATGTTAAAATTGCTTATAACTATTGAAAAATGTAATAAAAACACCGGCCAAGTGAGTATCGGTTCCCGAAGACGCCCATTACACTACATGGGACTTAAAATAAGCCTACTTTTTGTTGTTTTTTAGGAATATTGTAAGTAGTATCTGTTGCCCGCAACTTCGTACCATCTTGTATTTTATGTTTTTGAGACTTTAGTTCTTCTTCCTTAGAGCTTGTCCACGAAAGCTCCAGTATCAACTGTCATAAAATATCTGATGTTATTATAATATAATTACATTAATTGATCCTTACCGTGTTTAATGCTATCTGAGCATGCTCTTGCAATAAAGCTATAGATTGTAAATCCTGAAATCTCTTCAGCTGGTTCCCTCTATCGTTGAAACACGTCCGGAACAATGCAACCGCTCGAAGACAAGCAAATTCATTAGAGTCTGGACGAATTTTGCCCAGTTCAGCCAACGCAGCTTCGTACGCTTCCACATCTCTGATGCTGATCATTCTGTTTCCGTGCAAAAATATCCGCAAATCCATTGGATATAAAAATTGCGCTGATCCAATAATAAACAAATCCTTCCAAGATTCTTCAAGTAAAAGCAGTCTATCCGGTAAAGATAACGAATCAAAGGATGGAATATTTTTTGTCCATTTGACGTTCATAAAAAGCAATCTTGCAGCGGCTTCGCACATGGCATCAGGATCGCTAGGATTGAAAAGGGGAGATATAATAGGCGGCGGAGAAGGAGCTCTCGGCAGACGAAACAAAGGGTTGTTCATCAGTGCTAGAGTGTTAAAAGTATAGGGTATAGCTCTGGGTGGAGGCGGCAGCAAAGGGCTAGGTCGAGTTGGAGTAGCTGCTGTTTGGGTGTTTATACCGATTTCAGTCGGTGTATTTGGATCTTTGAGGAAAAATGCCATTTGACGTCTAATTGTTGAGTTCCGTGGTCCACGTTCGTGTTGGACCGCTGAAACAAACAATATAAGATCTTTTTAAACTTTTATTTTTTAAGGATAAAATACACTGGGTGCCAGGCATACGATGCTCAGTAGTCGGCCATTTATAAACAATTCAAACATTTTCATTAGACAAGATATACAATTGAAGACCAAAAAAAAGTGGTTATTTTTATACGGATTGGAGGCATTGCAATGAGACCCCTCGTATTATATTCAATGTACAGACATGTGAAATTAACAATTTTATTTGTAGTATTTTTATAGATGTATAGATTTTATTCAAAAATTGTTCATCGATGATACTTAAAGTCTATGAATTTTAGTCGTATAAAAATGTCCGAAAGAATAACTTACCATCTTTGTTCATTCCAGCCTCTAGACATTTAGCTAGTCTACAAGCCCTGCACTGGTTTCTATGCGCTTTATCCACAAGACACATGCCTGGTGTACGGGCCTTACATGTGTACCGTCGGTCACGGCGGACGGAGCGCTTGAAGAATCCTGCACACCCATCACATGCGAATACCCCATAGTGCTTGCCCGAAGAGTGATCGCGACACACCGCGCATGGCACGTCGTACAAAATGCGACCTTGTGGAGAAATAATAAAGGTTAATTATTTTAATTACGTAATGCCTAACCTTATAAGCTGTTGCCCGCAATTTCACCCACGTGGAACGCCTCATAATTATGATCCACGGTTTTACTACTACGCGGCACGCGGCCATCGTACGTTTTTTTTCAACGCTGCTATTAGTCGTAACGTGGTGTTAAAATAGCCTATAGCCAGCCTAATTTGTCTCAATAAATGAGCTACTCAACATAAATTACAATGACGGACACTTAAACTGCATCAAGGGTAAGGGTTACTTTGAAAGTAATATTTTTAGTAAAGGAGAAGGCAATAGTAGCCCTTCTAAACCTATATCATTTGGTCACTGGCGGCGAGAAAAAGGCGCTAAAATTACTCATTGCCTTTTTTTTGTGGATCAAACCGAAATAATTTTCACGGGACCAAACTCCTCTACATAAATTATTTTCAAGTAAAAACAAAGTTGTTTATATTTTGTTGAGTCTTTTTTCCCCGTAATTTATCACTGACTTAAATAACTAAATAAATGTTTAAAGAAGTTTACCGTGAAGCGTATCTGTGCAACTTTTGACGCGGTCGTGGTACAATGGATAAGGCATCGGTCTTACGATCGAGAGTTCGTGGGTTCGAATTCTGGCCATTACACCACGGACGTGGCCTCCTTACACAAGCGAAATAAACTTAGCTGGACGGGGTTAACAAGAATACTAGTTATTTGTATTTGCAAATTACTTGTAAGCTTTTAAACAAAAATAACTACGAACATTACACTCCGCGCTTCGAGAGCGATGCTACGCAATTATCACCTTAATGTGCGTAAACTTCTCTGACAGTACATAAGCATCATTAATAAATCAAAGTGCCAGAGCGCTGATCATTGTATTACGATGATTACAAAAGAGTGGAGCGGTACGGGCCGACTGTTCAATGCTCCGCCCATTAGGGAGGCCCTTAACTATTAAAATTTATGGCTTTAGTATAGTCAGTCCTTTACATTCCTTACTATAATTTCGTTTAGTGTGTAATGCTATGTAATAATGAAAAACATATTTTAATCGTTTTATTGCTGACGTGTCCAAAGTGGGCGGGACTTAGTAGAAATATAGTATCTACTTGCTTTTGGCCATGCGGTTGCAAGATTTTTTTATGGAAAATTTTCTTTATTATAAGTACCACAGTAAAGAAATAGGTTACGCTAACGTCAAAGTCAATGGTTATTTTATGTACTTACAAAAAGTAGATATATTATTAAATTCAAAATGAAAAATATCATCTAAGAACGACTTTATAAATCGGCCAAGTGCGTGCTAGGCCAGTGCTAGGGTTCCATGGTCAGCCGTTATAACATAATAATAGACTCAAAGCAGGTTTAATATTAAATTTTAAAGGCCTTTGTATTTCCTTCAAAATATTCTAAGTAACTGCATTTTACTTTTTGGACATTTAATCTTGAATTAACTAAGTTAACGTAGCCGCTATAGTTTTCCTTGAAAGTTCATTATACATACCAAGTTGTTTTGAGATTTTTTAAACTAACGGTTTAGCTTCTAAAACAAAACGCCCTACACAAACAATAATTTGCTTTTTAAAGTAAATTATCTTGCAAAGGGACCTCTAAATCAAATAATTGTGTCACCAATCACCAACCCCTTTATGTTTTTAAAAGACCTATCTAACGAAACCCCACACTATGGGGTACGCGTTAGGAAAAAAATCGAAGAATTCGATTTGGAGTCATCTTCATCTGAGAACTTTAACAAAAACAAATAGCACATATTGACTAGATTATATCATTCTAATTCCTAAACAGAACTCAGTTTTGTAGATATACGAAATTTACAATCAAGAAAAACACTAGGTATTCAACAAATATAGGTACACAACACACTTATAGCATTGCAGTGTGTGTGACTGCCAAGAAAACATTCTACTGTCAAAATATTATCTGCACACGGATCTGACTTTGAATGAACAACAGGCATGCTATTCACTGAACTTTCACTAAACGATTGGCGATGTCGGATTTACTTATTTCCCTTATTTCACGACGGTTCCGTAGGTACCCACTATTGTACGCGCAAACGTCAAAGCAAAACATCTCATTAACGCTTCAATTGACATTATTTTTTTCAATGCGTCTTCTATTGTGATTACATTAAAATTAATTAAACGCATTACATTACAAAATAAAAATAATAAATAGCATACCTCGCCAATACCATACATCACAAGATTAAACCATACGGGAATGAGAAGTATCAATAAACATGATATTATTATCTGAAGATGATAATATCTCCATATTTCATAAACGCATCTATCATAAACATTTACGCCTAAGCGCGTGAGCGCCTGTTTCATCAAAAGTCGAATAAAATATACTCATTGAATGAACTATAAATTGACCGAATTACCTTTATGATATTAAGATATCCGTTTTAAATTGTGCAGTACCCTAAATCCAAAAAAAAGTTCCCGATCCCACGGGCATAGACAATAGATTTCATTCAGTCGCGACCAGTCGAAAAGGCATAAAGGCAAAGTGAATAAGACGTCCTATTTGTATGAATACCATACACTTGTACAGGAAGCGTGGTGTCGAATGAACGGAGTGGAAAGAATAAAGATTGTGTGGAGGATGGGAAAATGCTGGAGATATATAATTGCAGGTTTCTGAATAACGACTTTTATTGAGGGGCTAACGTTTTGTTTTGATGTTTTTTTTAAATACCTATAATTCGTGACATATTATTTTATGCAATAGATGAATCTATATGTTACCATCGCGAGTTTATATTACCTGTACATATTGTTAAGACAAAGAAGAATTTTATTAATGAACTTGTTACCAAGCCTTATGAACATAGCAGCGAAAAAAGGCGATTTTGTGAACATTTCGGCAATGATCGATATTTAAATATCTAATTCTGTTCAAAAAATTTTGCATTTTCCAAGTCGGCGTGATACCCTCTACCTGCAGGTAAATGAATATATATCCATTAATAATTATATATATCTATTATTTTATTATACCTACCCTGTATATTACAGTACATTCCAAACAAATTCTATATTTAAGAATTATTAAAAAAATATACCTTCACTTATACAAGTTAGTTATCAAAATTATTTGAAAATATTTTAGTTCATTACCTTTTTGAACGCATCAAACAAAGGGAGAGGGGGCGCAATATTATTAGAGCTATCGCTTCCAAATCATCCTTAACGATTTTTATCAACCGTGCGAACGCTCACCTGTGTCTAAATGACCCGACGATGGTCGCGTGATCGTGAGGGGTCAAAGCAAACCCAATGGTTATTAATCAACGATGCTATTTAAATTCGAGTTTATTTGACATAAGAGATTCTGGTGTTCCCACATTATTTAATCTAGGGTGACTAAAATGTTTACTAGCTTCATTTGTATTGTAGGTATGATGTGAATTGACCAATCAAGCTACTATGAATGCTACTTTTTATAGTTTTACAATAGAGTAGGTAAATAATATTATGAGCCATTATAAATATTATAATATACTTTTAAAGGTTGAATTATGATTTTAAGTTAGTGTTTTATTAGAATTAGAAGCTCATTTGGTAAACGGAAAATAAAGAATTTACTTAAATGCTGAGAGAGATCTATCTTCAGGATCGGGTCAGCAATCCGATATCAAAATTAGTTTTTACTATAAGTACTGACCATGACAAAACTGTGGTTTCAATCCGAGAAAGGTAGAATTATATAGAATGGCTTAGTTGCCTATTTTATATAAAATCTTAGCGTGTCGCCACCCACATAGGTATATAAGAACAGAAATTATGTATACATTTTTGACTTTCTTAGGTGCATTTTTGACATCAATAGGTGAATTTTGACATTTATAAATGCAACAATTATGGATCCGTTGGAAAAGGGGTTTGGGAAAACCGTCACACACGTAGTCGACAAACGTCACATGCACTGTACCTAGTCAAAATAATTTTGTATAATCAACATTCTTGTTGAATACACAAAAGTTTAGGCACGGTTAAAGGTTCATACGAAATACTCAAAACCTGTTGGTTTCGACTATTTAACTAACCTTTTTTTTTTTTTTTTTCGCGGGAAACCTAACCTTTAACAAATGGAGTTTATAAGTACTATAAAATATACTAATAAGGGGTATCATTATTCGAGAGGGCGTTAGCGGGAGGGGACGGGGAGACTCTGAGAGCTTTGACAGATGCGCATCCGTGGCTCGTGGGAATTCACCGAATGAGCTAAATAATTGTCGTCACGTCATCTCATTCATTGCTAATTAACGGGCGGTAGTAAACAGTGAAATTAAAGTGCATTATTGATAACTGTATGGCGAAAGTACCCTGCATGACATTACACGCACGGCGTCACGCAACTCTCAATATCCCAACAAATAAAACTTGTCTACAAATAAATAAAATTAAATGTTTGTAATGTTATAACTATGTTTAAAGGCTGATACGACTATTTAAGCGACGAACTATACCTATAAATCAGTGTTAATTTTATTTATCTGTTTTTCTGTTGGTTTGTTTCGGATGATATTTTAAACGGTTAGAGTGATTGCGATAGAATTAAAGAGGTAGTCAGTTAAAAAGCGCATGAAATAAACACGTTTTTATTGATTTTCATTTTCATTTTATTCGCGGGTGAATCCGCGGGTGAATGATACTGTTTATGGTTGATCACGCTAATCTGCCTGCCGCTAATGTGACTTTGATAGTGTAAGGCCCTTCCTTTACTACGCGACGCCATTCTCCTATTGTCCATGTTTTTTTCGTACTTACATTGCGTCGTTACCACAGATATAGATCTACATAGATAACGCAAATGCATGTACTTCGCGTGTCCGAACCCCGACCAAGCGTCAAGGTTGGTCGCCGCTAACTTCAGTCCACGCGCGTCTTTTGTCAGAGAAAATCATAGCGGACGGTTCCAGTTGAACGTACTGGGCGGATGGGCATCGGCGGCATCGGTGTCTTTGAATCGGTTTGGATTTCCCGTCACTAAATTTCGGCTGTGACGTCACAATAGGTATTAAAAAGTCGGCACGCTTGGTTTCAATACAAATCGTGATACTTGCGTTATCTATGTAGATCTATATCTGTGGTCGTTACTGTATACGGATATCGATATCCGACAAGGTACGGACGCGTCCACTAGTGGACGAAGGGGCTAATTTTTAAATAGTTTTATGATATTTAACATTACGCTAAAGACTACTAAAGATTAAATGTGGAGCCGCGGGTATCATCTATTAAGATTATAATTTAATTAAGCAGTGTATAAAACGACTTAAATTATAATAACCTTTTTAAAATCTGAAGACGGTAGAATAAAATGTATGGATTATGTGGGTGATACCTACCTCTGCCACACTGTACATGGGTACATTAGCTAGCTGTGATGACATGTAAATTCTAAGCCAAATGTTATCTAACTTATTTAATCTAGGTACTTACTGGACGAAGCTTGTATCGGCTGCATGTCCATAGTATACGATTTATAACATTATACCTGCAACAATAACGTCATTTTAGTTCAATCCTTAATAATATGAGTAGGTAAATGTTCACACAGGAACTGTTGCGAATTACTCTTAAGTAGATCGTTCGCGGTTCTGAAGAGCACTTGAGGTTGAATGGTAGGAAAGGAATCAATCAAGAATAGCAACAAATGTAAGAAAATAATGTGCTATTGTGCAGAACTTAGTCGCTGACATCTTTAGGGCACAAAGCTGAGTGCCACTTTCATTTTTGTTCATTATTGCCATTGTTCTAATGGTTACTTGTTATAAACGGCTATTGCGTCGAGTGCCATGGAGTGGTGGTCGTTTGATTCATTGCGAATACTCACAATCACCCTAACAAATCATCGTGTGAACAAACCATTTTATTCGTACCGATTTTATTAGGAGTAGGTATTAGGAAGCAAATTTTAGCCGCTTTTGATTTTATTACCACTATTAATGTGGCTCACTGTGCGCATTAGAAAACAGTAAGCACAGTGAGCAGCTGAGTGTAAAATTTTAAGACATTCCAAAAAAAAATATTTGAGTTAAAAGTAAAATATTCCCAACGAAAAAAACCGATACAAAAACCAAGTGCCTATATTGCCACGAATATTTTTTTATTGCACCGTTCCCGCTCCGAGTAATCAGACAATTTACCCACGAAACAACGAAGTTAAAATAATACGAAATAAATATTAAATGCCTTTGAGAGGCCAGTAATGAGTCCATGTTTGTTATTTATTTGGTAAAACTGTATGATTATTTAGATCAGTATGAGGAAGTACAGTAAAATATGTACATCATCTCCAGGACTGTCAAAACATACTTTTCACTATTATGGATGACATTTATCTTTTTAATAATAGGTAGGTCTGCTCTAGGTAAATATTGACAGATACTCCAATGCTCACAAGTTATTTTGTAAATAATAATCACAGTAATAATATAATTTGCGATGGAGAGAAGGCGCATTAAACAAAAAAAAAACAAAGTAAGTATTTCTGTAACAAAAAGATTCCTAGAAACAGAAAATTATGCAAAAAATGCATTAGTTTGCGTAAGCCATTGAAAAGAACCAAATATACAGTAGCCAAAATTCTCACTGTATTATTTGCAATTCCGTCGGTCACTCAGAAGTTGGGATTGCGTCTTTTTGCACGCATAATTACGGCTTTCCAAAACAGGTAATTACGTACAGATAATCCTGGTAAGTATCAGGACAAAGGCTGAGATGAGCCGGGTCGGAAAGGCCCGGTGTGCGCTTGAGGGTTGCACACAATACAACGACCAATAATAACATCGGGAAGTCGGTAGCTTCTTGCTTTCAGAATTGAGATAGCTAAAAAAACGCTAATACGTTTTTTGTTGTGTATGGGACTGGCTAAAGAATTTGCAGCCCATTTTTTTTTGACATGACTTTTAAGCAGCTGTTGTAATAACAAACAATTTTATGGCGTATTAATCTGTAATCTTAGTATGTCCTACTTGTCATAATATCCTATGATTAAAATTAGTTTGTTGTTACGTAAATTTGAATCACACACGCACTTTACGCACAGCATAGTAACTATAGTGATAAAAACAAAGAGGTCACCCGTCAAGGAGGAACAATTACTTGGCCGTTTTCCATACAAAATTAATATAGGCTTAACTTTAATATTATTTAGTATTAATCCATTAATATAGACAAATCATATCTAAAAAACTAAAATGCATGTTTGTTGGGCCCCATTTTTCAAAATTATTATTTTAACCTATTAGTTTGTATACAATGTAACTCAAATAACGATTAAAACAATATTGACAAAATGGCCACAAACAACATAATTATGATATTGTCTATAAAAATCGGGAGTCTACCGTTGAGTGTTACATTAACAAATGTATCCTGTCACATACCTATAATAACATAAAATAAGAAGAATTGTACCTATGTACCGCGAAGAGTTGTCGTCGACTGACTTACACTGTATTATAAGATTTTCCTTGTGATGTAGAAAGGAACGATAAGGCACGCTAAAAACAATTAAACATTAAGGCAATAAGCGTGGCGAGAGGCCGTTAATATAAGGAACTTTTACAACTTGACAAATAAGCGAATATTTAATTTCGATATTAACAGCCGAGTTATTGTTTTCTATCGAAAAAATAATTTAACGCAAGGCGAGATAATATATTTTAGTAATAAGTAATTAAAGTTCTTTATGTCTAAAATAGCCTCTTACCGTAATTTTCATATATTTTCTATATAATATATTGATTTCTCAAAACCTGTTTTTATAAATATGCGTCAAAAACATCGATAAAAAAATAAAGTTATTTATAAAAATAAAATTCGTATAAATAAACTTTGAATTGAATCCAAAATATTTGATGAAACTTTATTTGTCAATTTTGAATGATTTTTATTGTAATTTTTTTTTTACCCTTTATATTACAGTTTAGAAAGTATGCGGTCAGCATATATGATATACTTTAGCTGAATCGGATCCAATCTGCTTTCTGCTATTATACTGCCCGTATTTCTTTATTTGGCTTTCTTAAATTGTGTAATATCACTGAAATATTAAGCTAAATTGGATTGGTGTGGCAACATAAGGCAGATAATATATCTGTTTTGTTGTTCCCAAGTCCAAGAAGATAATTATATTAATATAGATATAATATATAGAAGAATAGATAGAATTCTTAAAGTATTTAACACTTCACACACATCTTGACAACTTAGGTAGATCTAATAAATGAGGATTTTATTATGGTGTCGTTCGTCTATCTATCAATAGATAATAATAACATTATTATAGATGACTCCGTTCTTATCAAAATTAAATAACAGCAATTCTTTATGTGTACCGTATTCTTATAAAATTTATATATATAATAAAATGTATAATGGTGTACTGAAGCAAGACAATTCTAATAAATAAATCATCAACATTTATTCAGAAATGTATTGATTTAGTGATCCCATAACATAACGTGCCGACACTGCCGACGGTATTCAGAATGTAAAAAATGCCTTTATTTGGCAGACGCGTGGGTAAACCGTGTGCTGATCATTAATTGAAATTAAAACCATGTTATTATTAGATCACCTTTTAAAAAAACATTACTCTAATATCTTAGACATTTTCATAGTAAATTAATCTTTTTATGAAATTGAACCTAGATATTGGTTTATTTACGGGGGATAGGCACGCGATTGACCGCGATCTCACACTATGCAATGGTAAGTGACGATGCGGTATACGGCGGAGCACGCTTTTCTCTAGGTATACTCATGCGAAACACGGGCAAGGCTTTGTTTGTACGCGCATCACGCTAAAACCACTGCATAGAATCGGATGCGGTTTTCACAGCTATGTAGCTGCAGGCCGGATATAATCGCTAGTACGTAAAACTATTAAGAATATATATTTCTTAGGTACGTTGGAATCTTTTTACAGATATGTGTGTGTTCTACGATAGTAAGTGGTCAATGAAGATCAAGAACATAATAAATCACAAGATAGCCGACGCGTCGCTCTGTTTGAGGACTATGATATCATGCCTCATGTTCCGCTTATAATTAGATTTAACTGGCTAGATTCAGCGTGGCACGTCGCATCTTTGATTTACTAAATTTAATATTTAGAGAGTATTGTTTCACAAATGTCGGAAGTATCACATTCCCTTAAAAAGTGATATTCTTTAAGCCACTGCCGTGACAATGCCCGCATGTATAGTTTACTTGGTAACCCATTCATTAGATCAGAGATGTTACCTACCGCAGGGATTTCATGGTGGTCGTGACTCGTGATCTTAGAAAATTCACCTAGATTGACAATCCGATTTCACAGAAACATTTTTTCCTACATTGTTTCACGATTGCGATATTTTTTGGCAAAAATAATAAAATCCTAAGTTCTATATTACATAAATATTATCATTAAAAAAAACAAGAAATTTTTGTAGACTTTCCGCTCCAATTACTAGAGATTTTAACGTCTTTTAATTACTCTTTGTTCAGGTTTCATAGGTGATGGTCCAACAAACGGTATGATACCTGCTGGTCCAAACAAGCAAATCGTGCAATTGGTTTTTAAACACGCAATTCGTCTGGCACTTTGTCAGCATTTGTACGTGTTTGAACGTATTTCTTCTAACAGACATTTTGTTCAACACGTATTACATCAACTCGTATTTAGTCCAAAAAACAATTCGCCTAACAGACAAAATGCACCTTATAACCGCGTCTATATTCAGTAGGAAATTGGGACTCCTTGATCACGCGACCCAGCAGCCCCAATTTATATTAAAAAAAATACTTTATCCTTACTAATATCACAGATAATATAATACTAGTACTAATATTATAAATTTTAATGCAAAACAAACTCTGTCTGTCTGTTACGCTTACACAACTTAACCGACCTGAGAAAGGTCATAGGCTTCTTTTTATTGACATGTCACGCGGGTGAAGTCGCGCGCGGAAGCTAGTTAGTAATAATTCGTATACGATAGTCCGTGGGCCGCCAACTATTTAGGTAAATTTTTCTCTCAAGCTACACTATGTGGAATGATTAATTTTCCATCCAAAGGTTCTAAGTGAAATCTCTCAAAACTAAGAACAATACTTTCTTTGTACCAAATCGAGTGAATTATTAGTGAGTTACACATTTTGGAGCTCAGATTTTTGGATTATACATCCCAAACAAAAGTTGACGCATCATTAGATTCCAAAATAGTATGACACTTATTCATTTATTTCTTGAAAATAATGGATTGTCCAGTACATTGAGGTATTGCCAGCTATAATGTAAAAAAATATATAATTACATCATTGTTTTTCTGTTACGAATTCACGATTACTTGGCACAACTAGTAAAACTATCACGATGAAAATTGTTGTCTCTGGAATGACGAGGAAACCAAATATGATAAATAAATTACAAATTCTACTGGTATATGTAAATTTCAACCATATTGTACGATGAAAAATAAACCTGCAGTAAATAATCATATGTCGAATGATAAAATCATATTTAAATCGTATTAAATTATCACCGGTAAACTTTGTAAGAATTATTTTTAGAATAACGTTACATGATATTAGTTATAGGTTTAATTGTTGTTAAATGTTTTGTTTTAATATAGTAGTAAAATATTGTTAAATTTGTTAATTGGGGTTTGTTCTAAATTGTGAGATAAATAAACAAATAAAATAAATATTTTTTAAATGACAACTACAACTTGTTATATAAAACTACTACCTGTAAAAATATTATATTTTTACAGGACTGGTAGAATAGTTGCAAAACATGCATTTGTTGATTGGACTATTTTGTAATGTTGTATTATGCATTTTTTCTTAGAACCCTGATATCATTATAAAATATTGATATAAATTATAAAGTATTTTAGTTTTTTTTTCTTTTTGTTTTTACCTAATAAACTTCGAATTAACTGGACCGGTCTTGATGTCCTTTGAAGTATCAAGACCTTAGAAATGAGGCAGACTACTTTTTTTAGATTTGAAGCTATTAATATAATATAATATATGGACATGATAAATATATTCGAATAATCAGATGACATTTTGATGCAAGGTTAATCTCACCAATCGTCGCAATTTCAGTTAACATTACAGTTTCCGATTCGTTTCAGAGTCACTACACACTTATTGAAAAAAGTTAATTCTACTATTTATTTTCCATTATTTACAAAAAGCAACACGAACGGCAGCGGCATTTTTATCATAATACTCATATAAATTAGGTCTTTATAAAGACATGTATAGGTGTGAATTATTTCACAGTACGGCTTAATATTACGACAATATTGGTTGCAATGCAAACAATAGATACGTTCGCTTTATAAATAACTCAATGAAAACACCTTCGCAAATCGACGCTGAGCAATTTATGTACAATTTTTTTGGCACATTGTTAATTGATATAATTATAATAATAAAAAAGAAATTAGTAAAAAACACTACTCACTTAAAAAATTGACACTCAAATAATTCACTGCCAAATAAAATGGTAGATTTAAATAAGTGTTTACGTCACGGGGATGGTTGTCGATCGAGTGACTCTCGCGCAGCCTCGCTGGGGATGGAAGGGGCGCGGCGCGGAGCGGCGAGGCGGCATGCGGCACCGCCCCATCCATTTGTTCGCTTCAACTGTGGACTGTGGTGTCATTCATACTTTTAGTGATCTATCAATAATGTTTATGTTGACAATGGGTGGTTTCGCTATTCTCTGTGGTTGGAACAACTTTAAATAGCTAAAGCTATACCCACCTAAATGTGTTTCGTATTTACCATTAATAATTCGAATATATAATATATATATACCTACTATAAATATATCAATACATTCATTTCATTTCAACTCCAAGGAACACTTAGTTTCGATTAGGTTAGGTTGAATGAAATGGTGACAGGTACATATTAGGAACAAAGTGTGATAGTTGTGATCCCTGGATGCCCCTTAGGTACAAATCTTAATCCCTCTTGATGACTTGATTAGCGGCAGATGTTGTTTAGAGGAAGTGTGCAGTGACAAAACAAGACGAATTTAAGAATCACCTATGTTTGAGCCTGTAAACGTATCGTTTACCCATAGTAAAAGCGTAAAAGTTTATCTTGCTATGGGCATGAGAAGAGAAGGAATAAAAGTCATATGACGGAAAAAGTGACCAGTTTTAATCAATCGAAGAATATATGGTTGGATTGTGTAAAAAAAAAAGATATGAAGGTGATAACGAGACTCTAAGTAAATTTAAATTAAAAGTTAAGTAAACAGTATGATATCTACATATATATAAAAATGAAACCCGTTTTCCGTTGTCACGACATAGCATGAAAACGGCTTGACCGATTTGGCTGGTTTTTTTTTATGTTTTTTATTTGAATGAGCTTATATGACTGAACAAACTTGTTACTCAACTCGTAGCAAGCTCTACGAAGTCTACGAGACCCGTAGGGTCAATGCAGACGCGCTACGGCCATGCCATGAGTATCTACACCACACTGAACAATGTTTTGTATTACCAGTTTACAAATAACATTACCCAAAGTGACCCAAATGATCTAACCACCATGATCAAAATCCCAGTCCCAAATATGATATTATAATGAACGATCCCCTTTTTTCATTATTCTCTTCTTATCGCAAAACAAGATTCGGTGTGTTGCGGCTTCAGACTATTACGAACTAAAATGCATGAACAATTTATACAGAACAAACTAGCCGCATAAAATGCCATCTTCCGAAAACAAAAAAGTTATTTTTTAGTAAGATATTATTTTATCCAAAATTAACCAAACAATAAGAGATAGTTAGTAGCTTGGGGGAAATAATCTATAGAGGACGACTTATACACGCTAAAACGCGACGTGCAATAATTAACGGATAAACCACCACCAGTGTCAATTATTATCTCCCACGGATATGTCATTTGAGTGAATTTAAAAAAATATTTTGTGTAGTATAATGCCGTGTAATTCTATGAAAATATGCAGGAATTATAGAGAAACTCCAATAACAACGGATCCGAACTCCTACCATCGGTAACTAAGACAAAATGGTTGTGGATTATGTACCTACAATACCGAGTGTAATCAACAGGCCGTCTTAAGTCTATTCTGCGCTGGGGTGCGGGACTCAGCCTGCGCCCTCGTTTTTTTTTACTTTTAGTGTAGTAATGCGGTATGACAAGCGCCGAATAATAAAAAAAAATATTATTGTTGAAGACCCTTTTTTTTTTGCTTGCGCATACATATTTGTCGTAAGTAACTTGTATATAAAACTGCAATGGCGTTAAATTCAATTAAATATCCAAAAATTCAGCGCTCGAAAGGCGCCTCTGGGCGCACTTCGCCCGGGTGCACCGCACCCCTTGCACCCCCTGGTAAAAACGGCCCTGGTAATCAAATTAACTACAAATATTTTACAGGGTGGGTAAACAAACATGATTTAAGCAAAATTTACACTTTTTCGAGCTCAATATATTTTTTAAATTTACTGTAAAAATTTTCTTTATTCATTTTTGAAATTTCGATCAAAACAATAATTTGCTTAAAAATATTACAAATAATATATATCTACATTGCATTCATAGTAGGGTCTACGATTATTTGCCCAATGTGCCAGAATTTTAGGGTCTAAATCTTACTACGATTACCTAAATGCCTCTAGTGCCAGAATTGCAGGGTCTTATTTTAACACGGAAGACTAATATCAAAGCAGAAGTTTTGAGAACAATTTCGATAAATACTAAAACTGCACTATTGGAGAAATGTGTGTGTTATACCTCTGCCACAGACATCTATCTGAGTAATATTGATGTCACGTTTGTCACGACATTTTTGTTGCATCGTTCGCTTCATGACAGTCCCTCTAGAGAGCACTTCCTCTAGCTGAAAAATTATGAGGCCTCGAACTGCGCCTCGGCAGGTCCTCCGGTAATTATCAAGGAAATGAAGAAGGAGAATAAAAATATTTTCGGGGGACTGTTTCTATTTCACTGATAGCTTAATGACTGACACATAGAACCGGTTCTCTGCGGTTACGATGAACCTGTTCGGATTAGGCATTTTAAGGCAGGCAGAAATAATCAGAATATCGTTTCCATTTCTTGAATGTTCCTGTTGCCACTGTAACCGAGAAACAGATCTGAATTAAAAAGTGGAAACGGTACTTTATAGTCGGTAGGCAATTTGGTATCAGTATTTTCTTTAAATACTGATACCAAATTGCCTACCGACTATGATCTATGATGACTATGATAAAGTGCTGTCTAAAATTGAAGTTTGCGACGTAACATGTAACTTCTTTTTTGTACCCAAATAAGCATTAAGATAGATTTTAGCAAATTTAAGTTATAAAACCGGCTGCAGTTGTATGAAATTTAGCGATTCTTAATGAACGAAGAAGTTTTAACAGTCAAATTACACGTGGACGGAGTCGTGAGCAACAGTTATGCCGTCGGCATAGAACTGGCCATTCTACCAGTTCTATTTTGACAGGTACCTATCTATCTGTACCTAATAAAAGAACCTACCTAGAAAATATCAAGTTATCAAAACCTGTCAAATAAATTAACGCGCAGTTCGACGTTTCGCCGTTTCGGTTAACCGAAACGCCATCTCTTAGGTATAAAAATGCTGAAGTAATTGCTACATCGATCTCTTAATACTTTTTAATAATAAAAATGGCAATAAAATAAGATTATTACTTTGATTTATATTTTTGTTAATAAATAAGTCGGGTAAGTTGTTGGCGATAGGTAATTACCAGTTCGATAAATACAAGTACTACCTATGTGTATCTACCTAATAAATAGAATATTATAAAATATCAATGTATTTGTTGTTTCTCATTCACGCGCAGGTGTCGACCCGAACGTTGTGTCGTCATTACATAATTTTAACAAAAATAATTAAACAGTCATGAAAAAAACGAAAAATCACAAAATAACACAAAAAGTCGGTTCAAGAGTTTATGAAGTCGGTACTACCTAAATCTGAGCACCGACTTCAAGAACTATTTAACAGACTTTTTGCCATTTTAAGAAAACATTTTATATTATTATGTTTGTAGTAATTTAGTGTTTATTTAGTAAGTTATTTAGTTAATAATTCAATAGTAATTAATATTATTATTTATGTATGTATATTATATATAATTTGTAGGTGTATGAGTTGTAGCACAATGGAGTGGCTACTTACTTGTAGGTTTACGGAACCCTTAAAATGACTAACCACAGTCACAAAGGCACCCCGAGAGGTATCACAAAGGGTTCTTTCCAAAGTGGCCCTAAACATTAGAATAAAAGAAACCTTTGTTGTAGCTGACTGCGATTGTCCAATCAGAACGCGCGGTTTGATGTTGAGTTTTATGATTGATGCACACTATTTAAAAAAATGAACTGACTCCCTTCTGTTTAATTGTTTGTAATATCCACTATTGTTTTTGCAATGATTTTATCAGTGTTTTTGTTATCGAGAAGGTTTCTTTGCGAATATTCATATCTTCATTTGTATAGAAAACAAAGAACCGATATATATCTCAAATTAACGAAAAGGGCATCGCACGACCGCTCGTGTTCTGTACATTTTAGATCTAATTTAGAAACTTGAATTTCCACCTCTCGTTTCACCGTGGCGGACAAAGTTATTTGGAACATGTAAAAAATATAAAATATTATTTTCAATAGTAGGTAAATAGTCTTAAAATTAGACCTTTAGGGCCACTAGCGTGTTCCAGGGATAAAAATAAATACGCTTACCTAACCCAGCCAGCAGTAAAAACTTATTATCTTAACAAGTGTAACCAGCTTACTTATTAAGTTTTTAGGGTTCCGTAGCCGACTGGCAAAAAACGGAACCCTTAATGAGTCGTCATGTCTGTCCGTCTGTCCGTCCGTATGTCACAGCCACTTTTTTCCGTAACTATGAGAGCTATACTGTGGAAACTTGGTAAGTAGATGTATTCGGTGAACCGCATCAAGATTTTCATACAAAAATAGAAAAAAAACAATAAATTTTTGGGGTTCCCCATACTGATAACTGAAAATCATTTTTCATTTATCATACCCATACGTGTGGGATCTATGGATAGGTCTTCAAAAATGATATTGAGGTTTCTAATATATTTTATTTTTAAACTAAATAGTTT
Source organism: Hypena proboscidalis (assembly GCA_905147285.1). Classification (NCBI taxonomy): domain Eukaryota; kingdom Metazoa; phylum Arthropoda; class Insecta; order Lepidoptera; family Erebidae; genus Hypena; species Hypena proboscidalis. Next base: position 9,596,325 of record LR990126.1, read on the forward strand.
GCGCGAGGGACGCTTCCAAAGTGGAAAAATGTGTGTTCCCCCGTAACTCTTAAAATAAGGGAATGATAAATGTAAAATAATATATATGATGTACATAACCATGCAAACTTCCACTCAAAATTGGTTTGAACGAGATCTAATAATTAGTTTTTTTTAATACGTAATAAATCGTAAACCGCATTTTACCATTTATTCAATCAACTCCAATTAGTGTTGCCCAAATTCAGTCTTGGTCTTGCAGTCTTGGTCTTGTTCTTGCATTTGTTGCAAGACCAAGACCAAGACCAAGACCGCCTAATTATAGCAAGACCAAGACCAAGACTAACCGTGCAAGATTTAAGCAAGAACAAGACTAAGCCTGAGACTCTTGCGTCTTGCAGCTAGGACTGAGCGCCGTTTCACGGAGTAGGTAGGTATAACATTTTGGGGTATAGGGTATAGGTACGCATAGGGACTCTATGAGACGCAAAAAAACTGTTTTAAAGAATATGAAAAACTGGACCTATGCGCATTACGACCAATACCATAAACATACATAGCGAATGAAAATATCCATTAAAAGAAAACAGACAGAGTGCATTCATAGTTTTAACCATCGGCACTTTGATTATGCGCGGCGCCTTGTCGTCGGCATCATCAAAGGTTTTGTACTGACTTCTCAAAGACATTTTGCAGCTTTTCGGCAGTACATGGTGACGATACACGCGCCGGCGCGGCGGCTTCTATTGAAATCACATATACAAACAATCGTCGCAGCCGCGCCGAACGCACAACATTTGACACTATTTGATTGCCGCCACAGGGCCTAGGTATACTCACACAGGCTCACGTTCCGTGCCGCCTATGCCTTGTACATGCATTGGCGCCTTTTTACCTTGCAGTCCCAATTGTCTTCGCGATTTCGTGGTCCAACAATGTAACTGTGCTTCCTTCATCATTCTATTATTCATCAAAGTCAAGCAGAGTACGCATGACCTTGTATCGCTGTCGCTGTGTTCGATGCGCTTAGTACGAGTGTGGGCGGGGCTTGCGCGGGCGCAGCGGCGACGAAGGTCGGCGTATCGGGGCGGCCGGTTGGCCGGGCGCTGCGCTGGCGTCTTGCTTGCGCTCACTCGATGGTTCGTGATGCATACATACGTGCGCCGTGGTTTCGCTCGTTCGTTCGGCGTGTAATAATTTATGATGCGGTTGTTCGCATCCGTTATTACCGCACTTCTTCAATTAAAGCACAATTTATTTTGGCGTACTATGTTCCATCGTTTGTTCGTATCATAGTTTAAAAACTTAGGTCACTTAATCAGTACGTGTTCTGCTTTACACACAGGGCACTTTTTATTATTTGAATCATTCGATAAATACGTACGTTCATGGTTTCTACGATTACTGCTAGATGATTTTTCTTCTCTTCGTGATAATTGTTCTGGGGCTGCGTAGGGTGCGCGCTTGTCCGCTACGCATATAGCTCAGTTGATAACCATGAGGCAGATGATTTTTCGAATTTCTCATAAAATCTTTAGACATTTATTAATCTGGTTGGTCTTTACTATGGCTATGTTAATTCAAGCTCAAAATGTTCCTATTCTGATACGTTTTTCTAAGATCTAAAGTAAACTTTAATAGTCTAATAGGTAATTGCAAGACCTGCAAGACTCTTCTCAAGACCAAGACCAAGACCAAGACTGGGAGCGCAAGACCAAGACCAAGACCAAGACCAGGCGTATTGCTGCAAGACCAAGACCAAGACTGGCTAAGTCTCGTCTTGTTCTTGCATTTGGGCAACACTAACTCCAATATAATAAAAAATAAAGAAAACCATTTATTAAGATGTATAGTGGTACGGAACCCTACGTGCGCGAGTCCGACTCGCACTTGGCCGGATTTAATACCTTTGAACGCGCATTTTTAGGGTTCCGTAGTACCTACAAGGAACCCTTATAGTTTCGCCATGTCCGTCTGTCCGTCCGTCTGTCCAAGGCATAGCGACGAAACCATTGGTGCTAGAAAACTGAAATTTTGCATAAACATGTATGTTAACTATACAAAGAAAGTCGTAGAATAAAATTTGGAAAAATATTTTTTTTTCGGGTAGCTCCCCTACATGTAAAGTAGGGATGTTTTTTTTTTGTCGCCTACCCCATAGTGTGGGGTATTGTTAGATAGGACTTTTAAAAACGTTTAGGGATTGCTAAGACAGTTTTTTGATTTGGAGATCTGTTTGCGAGATAATTAACTTTAAAGAGCAAATTTTTGTTCGAGTAGAGCGTCCCCCCCTCTAAAAGCTAAACTACTGGATTCCAAAATCTGAAAAAACTTGTGTCGGTAGTACATGTAATGAACTTTAAAGGAAAACTATAGCGGATAAGTTCACTTCATTAGTTCTAGAGTAATTGAGGTCCAAAGTGTAAAATGCAGTTACTTAGAATAATTCGTGCAAATTACAAAACCTTTGAAAGTAATGACTTGTATGAAGATGTTACTTGTTTAATACAGATAGTAAATCCCTTTTAAGTCGAAATATGTTGTTACGACTAGCTACGGAACCCTACTGCGCGTGGCCCGACACGCACTTGGCCGGTTTTTTTATAAACCTATATACATAAATAAACCTACATATTACAAATTTTATTATTTTACCTACACAATTATTGCCTTTTTTCGTTTAGGTATAGTATTATTACCATAGAAGTCAATGATTATTACATTTATTATTGTTATTTTTTACAATGAGGTAAACAAAGAAAGTTCGCAGTGAGTTTCAACACTGTTGTCATTTACGTGTTCTGTAATTTAATAACTTTTTTTAGTATTAGCACCAACCTTCTTAGTGTTAGCTCCGATAGCATAATTAGATTAATCAATGTACCTACGAGTATTTGCACGTTTATTTTAACTGATTTATTACTGACTGACAGACTGTTACACCAATTAAAGACAGATTAACATTATTAAATTAAGGATAAAGATCATACAATATAATTAAAAAGAACATAAAAACATAAATAATTCATCCATCTCTTTCACAAAACCGCAAACACACTGTAAACACACTTGGCCATCCCTCTGCAATTATTTATTGTTTAATAGATCACTCCTCAGTATCTTCTAAAGTCAGGTATAATATATCTCAAAACGGACATCTTCGACGAGATTGTTGCATAGTTGTTTAATATAGTCTTGAATATTATCACAGATAATATAATACTAGATATTGCCCAACGAAAGTGAACTTATTTCGATTTCTTAAACATAGGTACCAAAACGCCTCACTCAAACACCAGTAATTTTGACATTGAGTAATTTTGTATCTAATGAATGAATATTACCTAGAAGGATGTGGCAGTAGTGTATTTCACCCTCACTTCACCTGTTATGTTTATGTCCGATGGGATATGAGGTGAGCCTATCGCCGTCCACCTGGCACAATTGCAACTCTGAAAAGATGAGACCGTAGCTTAGTTGGTAAAGCGCCTAATCGGTATCTAGAGGCCGCAAGTATAAGTCCTGCCGGTCCTAAAATAGTTCAACTGTTTCTTGGTATAAAATCATATAGTCTTCCTAGATTCAAATGTTTAGTCCATCTTCCCCTTCATAGGTCCTAGTGAAATTAACAGAACTATGCTCATAGAAATATATACTATAGAAATGGCTTGTCCGAACACATTGCCCTTCAAATTTGACATTATGAATAGCAGGATCAGTAACGCCATCTGCATTGAACTACCATGTAAATGACTTTGCATTCACGCGATGTGAACCTTGTAAGGGCGTGATGAAATTTCGTTAGCATTTTTTTTGCCGAAGGTACAATAAAATTGTGATTCTTTCAATAGTGTAAAATATTTATTATTACAAAATTAAAAATACTCCTATTATAGTTATATTATTAAAAGAACAGTACATCACGGGAATTCTAAAAGTAGGTCATATTTTGTTTAAGGAATAAAATAAAATGTTTGTTTCGAGAAATATTTTTTTACTAGCTTCTGGTCGTAGCTCCGCCCACGTGGTATGTTTATAAATGACTAGCTGACCCGGCGAACTTCGTACCGCCTTAGCGTAAATTTGATGCACTACTTTATTTTGTATAAAAAGTAGCCTATATGTTAATCCAAGCTATAAGCTACATGTGTGCAAAATTTCATCAAAATCGATCTGGTAGTTTTTGCGTGAAAGAGTAACAAACATCCATACATCCATTCTTACAAACTTTCACATTTATAATATTAGTAAGGATTTAAGTACAAACTACTAAATGTAATTTGTACTTAAATCATTTGGTGAACATTTTCTATAATCCGTGAAAGGCCAAAAGATCATTGAACTTTTGTTACAAGCTTTTATTTAGTTTTTTCAATTCATCAACTTTAACAAAATTATAGACTATTCTTGACTATTAAAATTAGGTACTTACTTAAAAAAATTAAGTGTTTAGCTACTTTTGTTGCTGACTGTACATATATTATCTCTAGCGTTATAACAAGTTTACGCAATAACAGTACATTGCACAATGATATGACAATAGGCATGATGACTAATTTTTATTTTTGTATGTAATTGAAACACCTCTTGATATAAGAAACATCATTACAAGAATTACTTTGACCTAACATAAACTTCCTGAGATAATACAATTTCAAATTCACATTAATAATAGACTCGCCCAAACGCTCCAAACAAAAGGCTACTCAAGCGTGACGTCACGATAGAGTATTTTGTATGTGAAGTTATGAATTTTGTTTGATAGCTATACGAAATATTGCGTTTATAAAAATGGTTTTATTACAAATATTGCTATAAATTGTGTATGTAATTTAATGATAAAAAAATAATCGAATAATTTCGTATTTTAAAAATGAACTCGTCCATGAAACTTTGAATGATCATAAAATGAGTTAGATTTATAGTATGTAACAAAAAATTATTTCAATTGGTTTATGTTTACCTATAGTTTGATAAGGTATCCTATATTTTACTATCTATAGATCCAGTCATCATGCCTATTCATAACAAATACTTTTTTAAATTACCAAATATATTCTCTTGAACGCCCGCGGCATAGTTCAACTAAGCGCAGTTGCGCAGTTCCAAAGTCATGTCACGCGTATATTCACGATTAAGGAATATGGCGTCGGAACGAAAAATTTTAGCAAATAAAATTGATAAAATAATGTAAAGAGGTGGATATAATATGATATTTGTGACTTACCGGTGATATGTAATACCATAATCTTTTTTGTTGTGTCTAATTTGGTAGTTCGTACAACTTTTCAGTGCACAATTAGGCATTTTGTCGTGTTTGACCGCTCACGGAGGCAGCCAACCACAGTCAATTTCACTACGCGCTTTTTGTAGTCTCATTGACTCCAAAAAGGTTCAGTTCATTTATCGCGCGTTAGCCGTGTCCTTACTTTATACGTCAATGACTATGCTCTAATTTATACGTCAATGGCTCTAATATTATAATGTTGTATTGTAAACATATAATCAAAGATTGTGGCTGGTTTAAGAGTTGGCTGCAGATGGCTGTTCAACCAACTTCAAACCAGCCAAGATCTTTGATTTTGTCGATACTTCATCATCATCATCATTTAGCCTTTCATAGTCCACTGCTGGACATAGGCCTCTCTCAATTTGCGCCACATTTGTCGATACTTCTTCTATCTAATTTATATATTTTATTTTTACTTAAATAATTATCAAGTTATGATGATGACCAAGAAAATAAATACTGACACAAATTGCTATCTCGCTATCTCATTAAATGATTATCTAAAATCGGGCGCAAAAAAAATATCTTAAATATTTACTAATAACGCTGATTATCTAGAATTACAAGAGTGATGACGACGTCACGGCCAACGGAGGCGATCCATTTATCCAGTTTTGGAGTGAAGAAAACCATAATTGGACGGACATCAAACCATTCCTTTTATATTTTCCCAACCAATGTTACACCACTTCCTAATTTAAATTTGGCGCCAATCAATAGCTTGACCGTCACCGACGCGACATGCGCGCCACGGAAAGAAAAAGAATTTCTTCAAATTTTTGCTTCGGAAGAGTCGCGTACACATTTTACGCGCGCTCCCGAAATAATCTTAGAAAACCCTCGTTAGGAGATCATGGACTGATAATTGGTGGTGTCAAGTAATGCGGTGACTAGTGATAAGTGAAAAACGGGTTCGTAAGTCCTGGAAACCGGCCGGTTCCTCTCAAGAAGAAACCCCGTCGTTGCCAACGAGCGTCAACCTTCAACCGTCCTGTCACCATTCCAGGTTAGTTCTACCGCTGAGAGCCACAGTTCTAATCCAAGCCAGTTGTCAGGGAAATGCCGAGGCTCCTTCAACGAGTTTCATTCATTTAATTGGTGCCTCCTGTGAGGACCAAAAACTCACGTAACTTCTTTAAAATCAAGTATTTACTAGTCAATTTACGTAAATCTTGTTAACATTCACAATAACATTCAGTGAATAAACATAAGTGGCTAAAATAAAATAACCACAAATTCATTGTTTTTTCGTACCTACTTTGAGACACGCGCCGCTCGCCATCAGCGGCCGCGCCCGGCGTTCATAACAGCCGATATTTGTAATATAAAATACCTCACTGTTCCGAGGATTTGTCCGTTGAGAAGCAACGGCCCTACATTCCAGGACTACGTGGGAGACCGTTTCTTCGGCGTCAAGACATCCTCGACAGAGAGGACTGTCAGTGATCTTTATTGTGTATGTATAAGGGTATAAGTGTTTGATTAAGGGACAATGACCCGTTATTGACCCTATCATTATTTTTAGATTTGTTCTGTTTAGTCTTAGGAGGTTTTTTGTGAGTCGATGATTGGCTTGCGCGGTATTGCAAGTTTGGCTTGCCGACATTCAGCGATTAAAATTAAAAAGGTTATAGACTATTAAAAAAATAATAGACTATTATGTATTTATAGTAAATTATCGCGGATGACACTTTGTGTTCATGTATAAATATTTATTATTTATTTCAACTGTATTTGCAACTAATCTCACTACTGCTCTGCGCCTAATAATTTGGAGAGGGGGCAGGGCAGTACAAATAAAATTTCAACTTCCTAGCACAAACAATTACAATTACGACGCCCTGCCTCGGACAGACGGACGTGGCGAAACTATAATGATGAACTAAAACACTATTTTCTGCACTGGCAGTGTAGTGGTTTAAGCGGTCGCTTTGTCGCCCTCCACTACGCTCGTGTTGTGGGTTCGATTCCCACATGGGACAAATCTTTGTGTGATTCGAAAAAAACGTCAAATATTTAATTATTACATCTATTGCCCAAAAGATGGCAATACGCGTATTTTCTTTTTTAGCACAGTTGTTGGGAATGCCGTCATTCTGAAAATTATAATGTAAATTGAATTTCACTCGCGTGAAATCGCGGGCAACAGCTAGTGCGCAATATGAAATGCGTTATTCTCCAATCACGTATTACGTACCTATGGTATAAATATGATACCAATGTATTTACATGAGTGATGATGGATGTAATATGAAACAGCTTTAGTCTAACCACTGTTTTTCTATTAAATTTCTGAGCACGTCAAGAAACTCATTTAACTGTCAGTCATATTATGTCACATAGTCATGAAAACATTTGTAAGTTTTCGTTAACGACTGTCGCATCTCGAGAGAGGCCGTTTGTCATCTAGCCACGTTCTCATTTAGCCAAATACCTAGCTTCTGTGCAAAAACTAACTATGCAAATCTATCAGTAAGTGTTAATGGTAGGTATATCACATCAGTTTCCAGCACATAAGCTAGCAATAATTATAGTCGGTGAATTTAACCTATATTCGTCATCTCGAACTGTACGTCATACCGTTATAATTACGGTATGTAACCTGTAACAACACTATAAATGCCTGTAACAGCATTCACGATCTCGTAATTAGCCGCAAGGATCAATTAGTACCATTAGTTTTAGTACCTATAGTTGTTATGTCTAAGGCTAGACGAATCAGAAGTTCACCACCTACCCCCCTTGAAATCAGCACTCAAATTAATAGATTCTCGTTCTGTCACAGTTCTAATAACAATAATAGTACGCATAAAAATGACACACCAACTCGCAACTTTAGAAAAGCTAACTATTTAGATATGTGGGTCAATTTCAACAAGTGGTGTTTTTTGTACTTTATCGGTGAACTTTTTCATTTATAGCTTTTTTTGGATATTTTTTAGATGTATTGTAATCTATAGGATACTAAATGTCCCCAATTTTACGCACATGAACGTATAATTTAAGACTGAGGAGAAATTTGAGTTTGAATTTGGGTTGCCACCGATACGATAAGCCGACCACCGATTAGTTTTCTGTACACCGATATGAAATGCTTGAACACCGAAATGTTAAGTTTATCCACCGAAATGATTATGCCTATCCACCGAAAAGGTGTGCTTATCTACCGATATGGTAAATCTGACCACCTTTGCACCATGGTTTCGTCAATAACTTTGTCATATTCCAGTTACATCAGAGTTGTATACCTTATTTGAAAGCTTATGAAATTTACTTGTTTTTAGGGTTCCTTACCCAAAGGAAATGGAACCCTATTACTGAGACTTCGCTGTCCGTCCATACGTCCGTCTGTCACCAGGCTGTATCTCAAGAACCGTGATAGCTAGGAAGTGAAATTTTCACAGATGATGTATAACTGTTGCCGCTATAACAACAAATACTTACAACTAAATAAAATAAATATTTAAGATGGGCCCCTTACAGAAGACGTGATTTTTTTGCTCGTTTTTGCTTAATATCGTCACAATGGTCACAAATTTAGTTAATTACCTGTCATCGAAAACTTTTAAACTAAGGTTACGATTTTGATGAATTTATAATGTCATTCACTGAATTAACGTTGAAGTACAAATTGTTAGTAGTTCATAACGGTGCATTTATATTATTGACATCACTATATTTTTTCGTCAGAATTTTTCGTGACTATAATATTACAATGTAAAAACTAATCATAATATAAAAAAATGGCTTTACAATCCCTCAATGTTTTTAAAAGAAGGCTTGTTCGTATGTTCAATGTTTTTAAGGAGTTGCGTAAAATGAGTGATAGATGTAGCTCTCTACCTACTGAACCCAATTCCTATGTGTCGCAGACCCGGTGACCCGCACAACAATTGAGTCTTTTAATTCGATCACTTCGTGATCTAGGTACTCGGGTTGCACAGAATGATCGACCGACATAGGACTGATCTCTTATGGGTAATCTATGTTTTTAAGAAAGTTGTTGACGCGATTTTTATTGTACAGAACACAATGTGTCGAAAGTTCAATTGTGCGATGCTTTTTCCATCGATGCTTTATGGATGCGATAGTATGTCGGTCTTCAAAATTTGCTGTTTGTCCCTAATATGATTATAATATGACTTTTTTTTAAAATACTATATTTAATGTAGACAATATTTTGCATCTTTTTTAAATTTGCGTAAATTTTTGCGACAGGCGTTCTGGCTATGAAAATTACGTAATCTACTTGAACTTTTCCTACACCAATTTTTATTAAGATCGGTCTAGTAAATTTGAATATCTGTTTCGCTTATATTATATTGCATTAAGTATTTATAGTTTTAAATTCAATTTGAAAAAGATTCTGCTCCATACACAGAAGAATTGTATTCATTTGAAGTAATTATGCTTACCAGCAGGTTATTGACTATTAGTATAGGATGTGACACACTCCAGTTTCATGGCACTTGGTTTGTTTTTTCTGCTGCTATCTGCACATACAGACTCAGTTTTATTTTTTCACTTCTGCTCACCAACCTGAAAAGCATCATAGGATAATGAAAGCATGACTTTTGTAATTTGTTAATATTATATTTTTATATATAAATTTAATAATTATTTAATCAATAGTACTATTATCCATTTTTAAATATATTCCATTATAATATAATTTCACATACAATCAATATATTTCGTATAATATTTTTTTCTGTTCTCATTTATTTTCAATAGCTAATTTGATACAATTATTAATTTTTCATTACCTGTAAATTTAAATGATACAATCAAACTGACCTAATAGTAACTCTTCGTCACTCATGATTATGGATGTGTTTTCAGTTTATTTTCAGGAATAAACGCGAATAAACACACCAAAGATGGCGTTGTGTTACAGAAAAGGTACAAACAAATAATGCTATACAGAAATAACGTTGGCAATTTATCCCCAGGATAAACGAGTTTCAGCTAATTTATTCTACAATGCTAATATTCTACAATACACAATTTGAATTTCTTACCTCTATTCGTTCAACAAAAATGTTCCATCTCCACAAAAAGGACGCTCCGCTTGAAAAATTAAATAAAACATTTTCACACGACGATCACACTACAATAAAGTATATTTTACAACATCACAACTCTTTACTTACAGCACAAAACTCAATACGCATAATACAATCACTTTTTTCTCTTGTTTACAAATTCTTTGATACTATTTCAACACTGCAAAGAATGCGAAGTATTTTAACCGGAAAATACAATTAGGCGTTGAACTGACATTCACTGTGATTGGGCAAGCCATAAACAGTGTACCAACTGTCGTCGCGTCGCCAGCGCAAGGCGATACCAGCGCCATCCGGATATTTTTTTTATGTTTATTAAATTATTAGTTTAGTTAGATCAGTTATTAATATCTAGATAATAATTGTTTTAAGTTTACTATTTTTATTTGTTTTGTTTTCTTTTTTTCTTGCCGTCTTTGTAACAACTTTGTAACCTTATATAAAATTATAATTATCTATGCATGTATTTATAACCTAATTTATGATTTATTATTTATTATATATTATTCTCTCGTATAATGTACCTATTATTTTTTGTGTATATTTTTGTGTTTTTCCTCGAACTTAGCATAATTTAATTTCACGTCACTGTCTCTTTATATGTTTCTGTACCTGTTTTCTGTTCGTGCCGTCAACCGTGGTGGTTGCTGAAAATCAGCGCTGTGAAAGTTTTGCAGAAATGCAAGACTCCACAGCATTAAAGCTGAGCAACCGCCACTGTTTTCTTACATTTTTTTTGTTTACTACTTACCTGTTTTGCTGTATATATGTTAGTTATGTAAGAAAATAAAAATTATTTCTTTCTTTCTTTCTTTCTTTCAATATTTTTCGGTACAAACAAACAAATTAACAAAGGTATTTAAAACATCGTACAATTTCACTATCGACACAGTGTGTTTGGTATAGTAAAAATCGCATAAGCAACTTTCGAAAACTCATAGGGAACCCATTTTCTATACCTAACGAAATTACTAATATCAATAAAATGTTTTAGAAGCAAAATAAATGACACAGGGTCCACCGATGTGATGAACCGACCCACCGACACGATAAAATGATCCACCGATACGATTAAGCAATCCACCGATGCCTAAAACTGTTAATACACAAAAAAATATTACATCGAGCCGATAAATTATCCACCGATAATTTTTTCTTGGCTGATCGGTGGAAAATTATCGTATCGGTGGGTAAAATGACCACCGATTCCACCGATAATAGTACAGCGACGAGATAAATTGCACACTTTTTTTAAAATTTCAAAGAAACCATAATAACTAGGACAAATTGAATCACAGCCACTAAAGCTAATTCAGTTACAATCTCTGTAAGAATCAAACAAGTATAATATAACAACATATTACAATATAAAAAATCATTCACCGATAAGATAAAATATTTGTCGCCTAGCAATTTTCATGGTGTATTTACGTTTTTTGTGGGAAAATGAAGCGATGTAGAACGCGTCCATCTTCACTGCGCATTAGGGCGGTACTAACATGAAATAATAATCAGGGAGGGGACTCTGTCGGACTTGCTTATGTAAAGTTATGTCTAAAATACTTTTTGGCACCGAAAAGCCAAGAATTTCGGGGACAAGTACGTTTGTGCGTCTTATTAATAAAAATGGTTAGTTAAATAATAGAATATGCTATTAATGATGAAACTAATATCGTACGAAATAGGGTAGGTTGTAACCTTAATTTACTAATATTCATTAACTTATAAGCCATTTTGTTTGTAAAAAAAGTACGGGGACAGCACCGACAAGCGAAAATTTGGACTTTAGGAATTTATCTCTACCTTTAAATTTCATCCTAGCCCATTAATATTTTTGCCCCCACCCTATATCGACCTATAGAATACTATAAAAATCAATTCAATACAATATTCTTCTTTTCAAATACGAATTTCAGCGAGGACAGAAAAAAAGTCGTTAAGGAAATCCACCCATGTACCTACTTATCAGAGACTGATTGGTCGTCAGTGTACAACTTATCAGTCACTAACGATGCTGTAGCCGAATTCTATAGAATCTTTAATAATTTTCCCGAAACAATTATCCCGAATGGTTCAACAAAGAAGTATTTTATCATCTTAAGTTTAAAAATTATTACCACAAACTTTATAAATCTACAGATAACCAACTATATTATGCTTTATTTACTTACTAGCTGTTACCCACGACTTCGTCCGCGTGGATGTCGTTTTATGAACAGAAAATGCTAAAGGTAACAACGTCAATATAACAATAGTAGGTACAACACATGTACTTACTTACCTATCTATTACCAAACCAACCAAAACAAATATACGACAACAAAAATCTATACAGTATACGACTTATGAAAATAATCCTTTCGGTTTATCTTTATAGGTCGAACCGCAAATAATAAGTCATATGTCTGTATGTGCAAAATTAAGTTTGTATTTTATTGTATATAAAATACTGGGTACTTTGCACGGATAAAAAGTACCCAGTGTGGTGCCCAGGATATTAAAGAATAATTATACCAAGTTTCATCGTAATCAAACCGGTAGTTTTTGCGTGATGCCTGAACAAACAGACAGACAGAGAGACAAAAATGTTTTTAATCACATTTTTGGGTTCGGTGTCGGGCTAGTAACACGCCCTGTTTTTTATTTTTTGATATTTATAATGTACAGAAATTTTACTTCTACAGATTTATTATAAGTATAGATTTCCGTAAGCAATACAAAATTGCACTATTTTCCAGCAGAATACACTATTACAAACTTGAAAATGATAATATACGTAATCCAAGAAACTTTTGGTTTCAAGTAAAACAAAATAGTAAAAATCATGAACCGTCTTTTGGTGGCACACTCGATCTACAAAAAATTGTTGACTCATTTGCATCATTATGGTATGCTCTAAAAAGAAATTGAAGCCTAAATGGACTCAGGAACCTGATGGCATTCCTAAAGTGATAGTGCGTGATTGTCGTGACGTGTTTGCCGGCCCCTTGATTCACATAATTATTATTATTATCCTCTTTCACTACAAAAACAAGTGTACCCGACTGAGTGGAAGACTAGTAGATAAGGTTCTGCCAATTCATAAATGTTGAAATTTGTTGAACAAAAGTATAGTATTGTTTTTTTAATATATATCATTTTGGAATTTTTTACAAAATCGTCGCCTTCGTTTACTTTTTTCGATGAGTATTGGATTTCATAAGTGGGTTTTTTTTAAATTTAACTCTTGAACAGATGAACTATCAAATGTAATATCTCATTATTGTACAATAATTTAATCAAAAAAGTTAAAAGCTTAAAATGTCGGTTTTATTGTGATTTAAATTGATATCAACATACCGTAGGTCTATTTAAAACTTAAAATATTATTGTATTTTGAACCAAGATCCGTTAAATTCAATGATTGAACTTAAAGTATTGGCGAAGTATTCAATTACTCTTAAGAGTCGAGTAAACAATTTATAGGATGCGTTCCTTTAGCGTTCCTTTTGTCCCAAACGTTTCGTTTATTTTACCCCCATCAGTGGCGTAACTATAGGGTGGCAGGGGTGGCCAAATGCCACGGGCCCCTGGCCCGAGGAGGCCTTCGGGCCCAAGATGCCACAACCTTGAACTGAACACATTTAAAAAAAAAAGACGATTAAACGATTGTAATAGACAAGGGCCTAGTAACAACAATCGCGAACGACAATTTTTTTTTATTTCCGGAATTCTATGGTGAAAAATGTTTACATTCCGGTTCTGAATCTCTGGTAAGCGTAACGTAACAATTTTTACTGGGCGGGCCCCATTCAATATTTCTGCCACGGGCCCCCGATGGTATAGTTACGCCACTGACCCCATAATTTGTTGTTCCTTTTGAAAAAAGAACGTTATTTTCGATATTTTTAATCTGAGCAGATCTATGCAAGTGGAACGACTGACAAGTGATCTGTGCTTCAATTTTGATATTTCTCCGATTCCGATTACTCTTACTCTCGCTCGTGCGTTTACGCATTTTTCTGTGTGATAGCTTTGCTCACGAAAAGTGAATTATTCATAATAATGGAAGATCAAGAAAAGATAATTCTTACGTCTCTTATATCGACAATAATCGAAGAGTCATCATCTGAATCGTCTGATGAAGATATAGAAATGCTAAATTTTACTTGGCTTGGTCTCAATCGCGAGTATCAATAGCTCAAAAACAAGTAATTAACTAACTTACCTCAACTTAGAACACGATCAAAATCTATATATATATAAAAATGAAACCCGTTTTCCGTTGTCACGACATAGCATGAAAACGGCTTGACCGATTTGGCTGATTTTTAGTTTAGTAGTTTTCTAATACTCTGTACAAGGTTCTTACGGAATAAATATTAAAAAAATCTCTCAGAAAGATTGAAAAATATACATTTAATTTTGCATATTTAAAAAAAAGCGCGTTACGAATGTCAACGTCATTCAATTTAAAACAAAAAACTCTGTGGTGATCTATGACACCACAGACATAACCGCGCTAACAAATGTCAACATGATCACTATTTCGGCATAAACACTATTATGAAAATATATATTTTGTTTTTTATTTAATAAAATTAGTAAAGTCCTTCTCAGGTATGACGAGACCAGGGAAATAGGTATTCATTTTTATATGGAGGATATTATAGATTCCAGTTCAAATTGAATAGGTACGCATACATAAGATAGGTCAGCTATACAAAATAAAGTAGTGCATCAAATTTACGCTAAGGCGGTACGAAGTTTGCTGACCCGGCACATAAAAAATAATAGTAACACATAAAAAATAAGAAAGTAATTTGAAAAGTGTATGAAAGAAAAGCAGTAAACTATATAGTTATCAATTTAAAACAGAATCGTTCTAAATGTCAAACTATACGTCAATATTTACACCTTTTACGCCAAGTACAGAGCTGGGTGAAAAAGAGCAAAATCACGTGATCGTTTTGAACGTTTTTTTTTGGTCGTGGAACATGGGTCAAAACAGTTCAGATCGATCACAGAATCGCTATTGGAACAGGAATCGGATCAAAAAAAAAACGAAAAAAACGTTTAAACTGAGCTAATGGAACGCACCCTAAGACATAAAAACATAACATAACCTCAAACCTATATTACCCAAAACGGCGTGTCAGGTGTTTATAACACCCACACTTCACCTGTCATGTTAAACTCCCATGGAATTAGGGGATCGACATCTACCGAGCACAATTCCAGACTCCGCAATGTTACTGAGAAAATCCTAACGGAAAATACCTAAATGCGAAATATTGACAAAACTTCTGTTCCTGTCATCGTGCTTTCAATAATATAACTAAAGAGATAATTTCTTGATCTCTTCAGTTATATTATTTTTTTATTTGATAAAACTTGTAAAATAGGGGTTCCGGTCTATCAGTAATGATCGTCAGCGTGGCCAAAACATGTCAAAAGGTCAAAAGTTCTTTGCGGTCGGCCATGTATTGGAGGTTGATAATAATTAAGAAAATGCGGCTCTGAACTAGCAAAATTGTCGCACTAACTAAAATAATCAACGTTTACGACGTGAAAATAAAGGTTAATATTATTCTATATTAGGTACCTTTTCATTTATGTATTAATTTTTGAATCTACCTACACAGTAAATTATATTGATGTTTTCTATTTTCAACTTGACTTCAAAAAAAAAAATATTACATGTACAATTTGTAAATACAAAGCTGGCCATCAATGGGGTTGACCATCTTATCAGCAGCTGTTGGGTTACGAATTTACGAAAAGGGACTAAAAGTGTCTAAATTATTTCCATCTCCAGTCAAAATGCCTCAACTTCTTAATTCGATGAAACTGCAAGTATCACAGCATATCTCCACAGCAATGTTAGGTTAGGTTACACCATGGTTACACACATAATTAAATACATATTTTTTTTTCATTTAAATATTAAAACTTGAATTTCGAATACACCGTGACCCGTAGACAGAGAATAGTATTACGAGCAGTAAATACGCCGGTTGATGCCAAAACAATCAGGCATCCTTAGGGTCGGACCACACGGCACATCATAAATATTATGAAAATTTGCAAAAAATACATGAAAACGTGAAATTCTTGAATTTAATCTTAAATTTATAAAAAGTTACTGTATAAAATCAAAAACTTGTTTAACATAATAAAACACATGCATAAAGAAACAAAAATGTCCAACTAAAAAAAAATCGTAAAAAATTAAGAACATAAAGAATATCAGAAAAAGATCAAATAATGCAAAACGTAAATCATTAATATCATAAAAGTACATAAATAATAAACAATAAAATAATAAAAAACCTTTTGCTAAAAATTATAGCGAACATTAAAAAAGTAATAAAATTTATTACTTTTTTAATAAAATATAAGTAAAAATATCACGACGATTCAACCATTCGCGAGTTACGATGCCACATACAGACTCACACACACATACAGACACGTCTAACTAATAACACCTAGTCGTTTTTATGTCAGTAAGAATGTCTAAATGTTTTGGAATTGACCGTGGCAAAAAGTCACTCGTGAAGAAAGGCCCTTATACCACGGATTTGAATTTATTCTATTTTTATTTATATATTATTATTATGACCTTTTTTTTCATAATTTGGAACGTAGTATCATTGACTACATAATGCGTAGTATTAACTTTTAAATATCTTATATCGGACACTCAAGGAGACCGAATGACGACCAAAAGTTTATACTCACACAATAAATAACATGACATGACTGTGACGTTCTCCTTTTTAGAATGATTATAATTTTATTAAGGTATTTAATAATTTAATAATAATTGAAGCAATTTACATGAGATTCGGACAGAGTTCGGTCGAAGATTCCATTGAATTCTGTCCGAATTTCATGTCAATTGCCTTGACGGATAAAAATATTAGTATTAACCCTATTAATAATTATGATTGACGGCTGAAAATAATGTTTCCAAGTTACAAAATGCCAACTAGTGCTGGAAAATAATGAAAATTGTTCGAGATCTCTCGATTCTAAGACGCAGGACGTCGCGGGGTGCGGCGCGGGCGCAGAGGATGAGGCTCACGCAACGGCATCGCGGACTACGGCGGCGGGTGGACCTGAGGACGCGGGGGACGGGGAGCGCGCGGTGGGGCTACGGCCAGCGCGAGGCGGCGAGAGCAGAACAGAACTCTTTACCTGCGGCGGCGCCGCCGCCGAACGACCGCGACTAGGTCCTCTTAAATCTCGACACGAAACTATTGTACGCGTCCCCTAGCTTCATACCGTAGTCATTATTGTCACTTAAATTCCTTTCCTTCTTTAAATAATTGAACCCTCAAGCATACCCTGAGCTATCGACATTGGTCCTTCTACGTAATTCAAGAAGAAAGGACGTTGGCTGTGCTGTGGACGGCGGCGGCGTGCCGCGTGGCGTGGCAAATACCTCGTGTCAAGATACCAATCTACGGGCAACGGTGACCTGTGGCTATCTACACTGCAGTGGGTAATTAGTGTGTCGTTCCAATTAATCAGTTCCGCCTGTTCTCTATTCCTATTTAAGCCAATCTGTTCCATTTTCATTCCCATTCGCTCTTACTAGCCATCTCTCAGCTAAATTCAAAGCTAAAAGCACTGCTGCATTTTAAATAACGGGTTTTTGCCCGTTTGCATTGCACGTGCACTGGGCGTGGCGTGGGTTTTGGAGCGGTGGCTTGACGCGACCATTCAAGGTCAAGGAAAGGTCGCATGAGATTTTTGCTCGCGTGGTTCGCGTATTTTTTTTCGGCAATTACACACGCAGTTTTTCTTTTTTTTTCTTTTCTTCCATTTCTTATTTGCTTGGTATTATTAATTTTATTTCATTATGGACGCTGCTAAATTTTAAAAATTGAATAAGACGCGTGCAAGCTGTAAGGCTAAGCTCACGCTTTTCAGCAACTACTTAAATGTAGTTCTCTCGTGCACTGCTTCAAGCGAATTGCAGGTGACCGAATTAGAAATAAGACTTAATAAAATTGATTTGCTGTATAACGAGTATGATTAAATACAGGGCGAGATCGAGCTGCTGTTGGAGGACCCCGCCGAGGCAACGGGCGATCGCGAAGAATTCGAAAATCAGTACTTCTCCCTGTTGTCTTCGGCGCGTGACGTGTTAAGGCGCCAGGGACAACGCCCTGCAGGCGATTTGGTGAGTTCCGTGCAAGCTACCGGTACAGATGATCACGATATCTCAAAGCCTAATCATAGTACTTATCGTTAAGCTGCCCCAAATAAAGTTACATCAATTTGGGGGGTCAATTTAGTAACAAATTTAATAACTAATAGAAGCGATATCCGCCAAAAAATCCGACACTTGCAAATGAAATCCCTAAGTCTATAAAAACCGATTTTCAACCCACCGTGAACATCACACATTGAGCGGCTATTCAGGCTACGGTTTCTTCGGCATTGTAACAACGACTATTCATTAAAGGGGGTACCCCTGAAGTGAATACACGTTGATCTGTGCCCAAGTACTAGTATTATTATATCGTGTCGTTTGGTGTTTGGTTTGGTAAGTGTGTTTTCTTTTACTCTCCATTATGGAAAAGGCTAACCCCCCGATCCACCAGATCCACCAGTCTATTGTAACTACCTCACGGACGATGTAACATCTCGCATCCGAACTTCCTAATGAAATTGTGTACGTCGAAGATTAATATAGTTTTGTGAAGCTGACAAGGCGTTTTACTGAACTATCATAGTGCCCGCTAAAGGAACATAATGGTGACCCCGACGTGATTTCCTGGAGAATTCGGAGTCAAGGATACACGGGACCGCACTGACGAAAATCGCCGGGCCAGTGACGTATCAAAAGCATCACCTCGCAGCGTATTTCAGAAGTGCTCTGGATATCCATCCTTATTCTTCCTAAACCTTTCAAAACAATATTTCTTCCATAATACAGCCTATTTCATCCGAATTTCACTTGTGCAATAATTTTCACTGATTTTCGATGTACCGACAATAAAAAATATCAATTTCGTAATTTTGTCCATTTTAACCATTAAAACTATAGAAAACCACTATAATATCGTTAAAAATATAAAAACAAAGCGGTTTATGTGATTCGCACCAGGATTTGCCCAATATTTATGCGTTTTTGTCGACCGTTTTCAGGCTTGTGAACAGGCGCGGCCGCCCGGCTGGTATAATCGGCAGTTGTACAGCTGATCGCTCGTGCTTACCGGAACCCTGCCGACTGCAGGTGCCGCTGAAGTGAGAAGGAACGTGAGTGAATAATAATATTTATTCAATTATTATCTATTTATCTACTATTTGCATTGACAAAACAAGTTCAGCTTTGTGTTTTAACCTTAACGTTATCATTAATTTTCATTTAACAATCAATTGTTTTGCTATAAAATGGCGAGCAAAGATAATTCTGCTTATAAAATACCAACTAGTATTAGAGATAGTGACAGCAGGCCTACAACTAGAGAATTATTAATAAAGCGTAGTTCGATTAAGGAGCAAATTACTAAATTTTAAAATTACAAATCTTGCTACACTTTCAACAGTCGAGTTTGCTGAATTATCTTTAAAATTGAGCAGGCTTGAGGGTTTATCTGCCAGGTTTGATGAGTAGCAAACACAGATTGAACTTTTAAATTCAGATATTTTGGATAGCGAGATTGATGAACGAGAATGTATTGAACAAAATATAATTTTATCTATGTCTATAGGTAAAACCTTACTTGTAAAACATAATGAGTTGAAATCTTTAGGTCAAGATAGACTACGCCGTGAGTCTATTCTACATAAAGGTCAGTGCACTCTCGATCATTTCAATACTGGTGTTAAATTGCCGCAGCTCAACATAGAAAGGTTTGATGGATCCTTCTTTAAATGGCTTTAATTTCACGATACGTTTTTGAACTTAATTCATAATAATCAGCGTTTACACACCATGCAAAAGTTTCATTATTTGCTGTCTTATCTTGAGGGTGAGGCAAAGCGTGTTGTTTCTAATATTGAAGTATCGTCAGCTAATTACACGAACGCGTGGCAACTACTTTGTAAGCGTTACAATGACAAAAGGGTGCTAATTAATTACTATTTAAAATTACTTTTTAACAAACAACAAAACGCTCGTGAATCAGAAAGTTCATTACGGTTCTTTGTTAACCATATAACTAAAAATCTACGTGCATTAGCCAACATAGGCCAACCTACTGATGAGTGGGATATTTTAATTATCTTTATGCTAACATCCAAGCTTGACAACAATACTTAGGTCAAGTGGGAAGAGCAGCGTAATAAATTTGACGATATGCCTACTTTGGAACAATAAACGTTTTTACTTGATCGTGCCCATGTTCTTGAAGCCGTACATCGCACAAAAGACAATAATTTATAATTTATAATTTCAACAAAATAACCTTTCTAAACAAACTGTAAATACAAAATTTACATTTACTGCAACTAATGCTAACAACAATACAACATTTACTTGCATTAGACTTTCCTTTATTAAAATATAAAAATGTAAAGGATAAATTGCTTGAAGTAAACATACATAGTTAAATGTTCTAACTGTTTGAGACAAGGGGACATGCCGTTAGCGATTGTCGTATGGGTTCTTGCAGGCTTTAAAAAAACGCCACAATACCTTACTACACGACGAGTCAACTGACTCCAATATTCTGATACTGAACTATGCGAGTCATCTGTTAACTTTTCTAAACAAATTACTAGTACAGTTATATTGTTTACTGCCCTAATTCAAATCATGAATCCGGTGACCAAAGAGGCACGTGCCTTACTGGATTCAGGCAGTCAGTCATCATTTATTACTAAATCTGTGCAGCAGAGATTATCCCTAAAAAGTTTTCCTACTGCTATCAACGATATCAGCATTGGTAATTGTAATGTAAACACAATCAGCGAAAGATGTATCGTACAATTACAATCCCGCAATTATATTAACAATAATCTCATAATATAATCTTCGTGTTTTGTCATGAATGAGCTCATAGGCAAAATACCTAAATCTACAATCAACATTTCAGAGCTCAATCTTAATATATCTAAAACTATAATTTTAACCGATCCTCATTTTGACCGTCCCGCTTGTATTGACATTTTAATTGGAGCCGATTTGTTTCGGGACATCATAGGAACTAAACAAAAATCATTAGGTATTGGTTATCCTAAGCTACATAGTTCTCTACAGAGAAATATCTTATATTGACACGACAAGAAGAAGAAGGCCAATTGAAAACAATAAATTTATTTTTTAATCCTAGTAATCAAAGTTCATTACAACATGATAAGCAAAATTCATTATGTAATACCTATTCTAATCTTACAGAACTGTCACACATAGATGAATTCCTGCCTAAATTCTGAATACTCGAAGAGTTACCCAAAAAACCTATTTTTAACGAAACATAAGTTTTGTGATGTACATTTCAAAACAAAATAATACCATTAGATTAAATACAGGTAGGTTTTGCGTGAAACTACCACTACGTGACTCACCTGATTGTTTGGGTGATTCCTACACACTTGCTAAAAAACGCTTTCTTAGTTTAGAACGGCGCTTTCGTAAAACTAATGATCTCAAATTGCAATACGTGCAGTTTGTGAAAGAGTATGAAGCGCTAGGCCATCTTTCTAAACCTAATGTTCACTTACCATATCCATCATATTTTTTTATATCACCGTGCTATTTTTAGGGAGTCCACTGAATCAACCAAACTCGTGTCGTGTTTGATGGATCCGCCCTCTCTTCTTTCTATTCTTATTCTTCGCATTTTATTCAAAATCACGTAAGTTCTGAACTAAGCAAGTAAATACAAAACAAATTTATCTACTATTCTAAATACATCTATTTCTAAAACTCAAGACAATCTAACTATAAGTGAGACATCTAGTTCTCTGGGACTTGGTTGGGATCCGAATAATGACTCTTTTCATTTTCCAATTAATATGAACTCCATGAAACCATAACTAAAAGAATTATTTTGGCGAATTCTTATAAAATTTTACGCATTTTCCGCTGCGCCATTTTGGGTCCAAAGTCCATGTCACCGCATGGCCCTAGAATACCGCTCTCTTTATTATATATAAACTTATTTTAGATAATATTTGATAATATCTAATAAGTTTCCGCATTCGCTTTCTTATACCTAACGTGTTTAGGTATTCGATCATAGCTTTATATCACACGCTTATACGCATTTTCCGCTCCGCCATTTTGGGTTCAAAATCCATGTCAACGCATGGCCCCAGAATACCGCTCTCTTTATTATACAGGGTGGATGCGACATAGCGACATTTATTGAAACCACAGCTTCTATACATGGCCAGTATGCATTTCCACCGGATAAAAAATTCTCTGGCGAAAAAAAAACCACGTCTTCTGAACAAATTGCACGATCGCATTGTTCAAATTGTTCGGAGAACTTAATTTTTTTTTTGCCAGAGAATTTTTATCCGGTGGAAATTGATACTTACCATGTATAGAAGCTGTGGTTTCAATAAATGTCGCTATGTCGCATCCACCCCGTATATAAACTTATTTTAGATATTTGTTATTATATAATGAGTTCCCGCATTCGCTTTCTTATACCTAACGTGTTTAGGTATTCGATCATAGATTTATTTCACCGCAAAACGCCCCGCATTTTTTTACCTACCTAAATTATTTAGGTAATAGGTAATAGCTATAAATCTATTTTATCGCTATTCGCTACCAACACTATAATATTTAGGTATTTAGTGTTATCTTGCTGCTAAATATATCATTTATTTCTGTTCCACCTTTCATAGTTTAATAATAAGTGTTTACAAACTGGTTCCACTATAAATGCGTTGCAGTTTGGTAACATAACACAATATCACGCTTATCTTGCCCAGTAGGGATGGCAGAGGTGTGCAACGTCCGCATTCCAGCGTTTAGTAATTCGCTGTTATTTCAATTTGTTCGAAAACTTGGAATTATATTTTGCAGTGCTGCAGTCAATACGCGTATTTCGTCATTACGTAAATTGGCAATACATATTTGTAAAATAATAATAATAATAATATTTTAATTTCTTTTAATAATGGCTAGATCCAAAGAGACATTTGAGGATGCCAAAGCGCTTGATTCTTTGCAAATTGAAAGACTTAAATTAATTGGTAAGCGTTACGCAATATTTTCTCGTATTCAGCAGATTCACACTAGGTCTTTGAATGCTTTCAGTAATGAAACGGAGAGGAGTTTGTTCCTTAGTGGTATGATTTCTATAGACAGTATACGTTCGGATTTCACTCAAATTGTGGATAAATTATACGTTGTCGAGTTGAACATTGAACCATCTTACATAACAAATTACCAGAGTTTAAATTCGTTTGAGGATCTTTATTGTGGTTGCAAATTCGTTTATAATAAACTTAATCCGCCCGCTGTCAAAAGTTTAGAATGTACCAATTCTAATACTTTACCGCAACATAAATCTCATTTACGCCTTCCAGAGTTGGAATTAAAACCGTTTGATGGCAACCCCTTTGAGTTGGCGAATATTTTACGAATCGTTCAATCCATGAAAATCCTGATTTATCAGATCACGAACGCGTTCAATATTTAATAAATAAATTATCAGGTTCAGCGCTAGCAACTTATTATGGCAAACGCTTATTGATAAATATAATAATAGATATAATCTTGCGGTTGCATATTTCAACAATATGTTTGAATTTAAATCATTAAACTCAGCTACTAATAAAAATCTTGAATTGTTTTTAGATAAATTTTGTAGTGCCATTCCTAATTTGAAAGCTCTCAAGTTAGATGATTTGACTGACTTTTTATTGTTGCAACTTGCTTTAAATAAGTTAGATTCTAGAACCGCGCGTGCCTTTGATATGCACATGCGTGGTAAACCGCGAACCTACCCGCAATTAATCGATTATATTCGTGAACAAAGTAATATTTTAAGCAGGCATTCAACACCTCTGACCGCTTCCGCCGCTGATAACAAACCGGTTTCTTGACAAACAAACGCATTCTCCGCCTCGTTCGCGACGAGTTGTCCATCGTGTAGACAAAGCGATCATTATAATTTATATAGATGTCCAGTATTTAATAAACTATCTGTTGATCAACGCTTAAACTTAGTGAAACTAAATAAATGTTGCACTAATTCGGTATGTTAAGGTTTTTTTTGTGATTTTTTTTTTATTTTTATTTTGTAGATACAGTTATTTCAAACAACTAATTTGAATATTTTATTTTTTTATGCATTGGTTATTTTTTTATGATTTTTTAAAGTTTTTGTTCTGATGACGTCACAAAGTAGCCTGAATAATTTGGATCCTTGACACATTTCAAGTATATTTAAAAAAAATAAGAAACTTCACCGGGACTTCAAATTTGACAGTGACACTTGACATATGACACGGATGAATGATGCTCAAGCTCACTATTTTTTCTTCATTTTAGCTTTGACTTTGGCTAATTACTTGTTTTGCCGTGATTTTCGATTTTAAAAGTGATATAAAAAGATAATAACCATTTATAATGAATCGAGCAAAGACTCTTAGTGCTAAATGCTTCATCCCGTCTTGTAAGAACACTACTACTAATAGCCGACATAAAGTTTTTGTGTTGGTAAAATAAACTCTGAAAAAGTAGTGGTGCGAGGAAGTGAATGTGGAATACGTGCCTGGGCGGCGTTTGTATTGTTGTGAAGATCATGTAAACCCAGGAATCGAAACCAGAATCCCTTTTTATGCAAGAAATCACACTTTTCCGACCACTCGACCAACGAGGCAGCAAATGTATAAATGTAAATAAATAAACAAGTGTGGTTTAAATATTTTTTATATTTAATATTTTTGCACTGTCAATAATTTTTCTGTAAATATGTTTTCAAAAAAAAATCTGCTTGTTTTATTAAATCCCTGGTGTATTTGAGCATCATAATTTAACCAATGCAAGGTTATCAGTTTATTTTCTTCGAATTTAGGATCAGCAATGCAAAATACAGCTTTACTTTTATTTGCAGCATGCATTTGAGCAACATATCTGTCTTGCACAATACCATTATTAACATAGCTACATAATGTTTTATTTGAAGCTGAGCATTTAACTTCTATAATGAAATCTTCTGCAACTCCATCAGATGAAGCACTCATTATTCCATTAATGAGGATAAAGCCTGATTTTCTTATTTGTTTTTAAGTAACATTTCTGCTTGTCCAATTTGGGCAAGTTGGTAGAGTTGGCGCGTACAAACAGGTCCATATTTCAATCAAAATCCAAACGGTGGGCTAGCAGTTCCTTCAATCGAGCAGTGAACAATGTAGTAGGCGATATCAAAGTCCAAAAGAGAGTAGGGGTGGTCGAAAGAAAAGCACAAGGAACAAGCACGATTAGAGCGACGAAAAACAAACCAGAAAAGCTACGAAAATAACAATCATTGACATTTAACAGTCCACTGACAGACAGTTTAATATTTTTTGTAATGCACTGACAATTCGTCGATTCAGCCTACTCTGTGACGTCATTTAGAGGTCAAATGAAAGTCATCTGATTTTACATATTTTTGTTAAAATAAACGCAATCTTACAATTTTAGGAGCTAAAATTACGAAAATACGACTCGGGAACCCGAAATCTCGAAATGGTTTTGGAATTGGCATAGGTTGATTTTCACTTAACATACCGAATTGTCTGAGTATAACGCATACAAGTGGCGCATGTAAATCGCTTCATCATTGCCGTCAGTGCAATGGTAAGCATCATACATTGCTCTGTCACAAACACTCAGATAATGGAAAACAGGTAAACAACACTACATTCCTCATAACATCACGCAATCGCTCGCTTGGATAAGACATAAAAAAAAACCGACTTCAAAAAGTAGGTAATCTAAAAAGCATAAAATAAATTTACTTCACACAAAATAATACGTTTTTTCATTTAGTTAAATAGAAATTATTAAATAATTATTTTATAATACTAAAGTCGGTGCCAAGTAAATCGGATAACTCTGACCACACTTTTTACTATTCTTAAATCACCACACTCTCCTACTTATTTAAAATCTCACTTTCAGTAGATATCTTTGCTCCAGTCACGAATTAATCTGCGCTCTACTAACAACCTTCTTCTCTTTTGTCCTTCTCATACCTCTTCTTTAGTTCATTCTTCATTCTACATTCAATCCATCCTTCTATGGAATGCACTCCCTCTTGAGATCAGGATGTGCACCACCCGGGTCACATTCAAAACTAGATTACGTCATCTTCTAAGTGAATCGATAGCAGAGTCATTAAAAGCTTAATATCTACTGTGTAAATATTATAATATATATTATTTTAATGTATTTATTAGTATATTTGTTACCATATTTATGTATTCGAATTGTTGATATAACATTATTTTAATGTATTTATGCACCTACCTTTGTTCGCTCTGCATCACCATAAGGTTGACTGGTAGAAAATGCCTGTGGCATTAAGTCCGCCGTTCTACTATTTTTAAGTGCAAGTAAAATAAAATAAAAAAAATAAAATAAATAATATAATTAAGAACTAATATTCAGTCAGAAAATCTTGGCACCGACTTCAGAATTATGAAATAATTATTTAATAATTTCTATTTAACTAAATAAAAAACGTATTATTTTGTGCGAAGTAAATTTATTTTTTGCTTTTTAGTTTACCTACTCTTTAAAGTCGGTTTTTTTTGTTAAAAAATATTTTTACCTAATAAAAATACCCCTTAAATAATTTTACATCAATCAAATCAAAATACCATAGGTATTCAGGTACAACTAAAACAAAACTAATTACTAACTTATTCATTTTAAAAAACAGTACAAGCGCTAAAATAATACCTTAAAATATCGCCTATCCAGAGTAAAGGAATTACCCTAAAATATTACAAAATCATAAACAATACTCTCAAATTTTACAAAAAAAAACTCAAAAATAATGTATATAATTATTTAGATAAATAAGGAAATTAATAAAAATAAGTAAACTATAACCAAACTTATTCATAGTTCAATTGTTATTTATGGTACAAGTGAGAAAAGGTTTATATTTCTGATGTGAGTGTCAATTTTAAATCTTGAGCTTGCGAGGTAGGCTAGAATTGAATCACGAGCGTAGCAAGTGATTCTAATAAAGACTATTTCGCAAGCGAATGATTTAAGAGGTCACGAACTGGTTTTTTTTATTCCACGAATAACTTACACAAGTTTTCACCTCTTACAGTGAGAAAATATTAAGATTTAAATAATCTCGTACTCGATTGATTAACTTGGGGTAATTCCTTGAAATACGACAGTAATACCGATTCAGAATGCGTTATAAGTGTTATAACGCCTTTTGTAAGTCGCCACTTATTAAATATGTCTTGCGCTTTCAATTACATTTCACGTGAGTCTTATGGTAATACTTCTGTGTTAGAAGCAAGTTGTTTCAACTCTTCTGGAGTTCCACAAAGTTCTTCATCACTGTATTCACTATTTTTTTGTTAAAAAGTTCCAGTAAACAATTAAACATAAACTGAAAATAATTTATAGTTGCCCACGATGATTGACACAGACACAGATTTTTTTTTTAGAATCCGTTCGGAAATTCGTTCCGTAACATTTATTTATAGAGTGACCTGATTTTAGTTAATATTATAATGGTTAATCACGAATATAAAACCATTAAAATACTAAATAAGCGTGTATTTATATAATTTAAAATAATGAAAACGTTTGGTTTGTAGTTATTTAATAAAATTTATGTCAATGTTTATTACTAACCTACATGGTGGCTGCTTTGTTTTTTTTTAGCGCCTATTCATTGCAAGGATTTTGTGTTTCGAAAGTTGAATCACTTTGCCTCACTAGTGAGTAAAAACGCATTTTACTCACCGAATTCTGGCAAGCAAACGATCTTTTTCGTGCTGGTGTGGTGATAAAAGTATTATACGCTGATATTCTAGTAAGATCAAATTTAAAAAGTCGTTCGCTGAACACAAACGTTCCGTAAGCAGCCGACATCAGTACTCGATCATTATTTTGCGGTGATGTTATTTTAAAACTGCGATAAGATGGATATAAGATAAGATATTCATTTAATCGAATGATGTAAAGGGCCATTTTGTTTTTAATTAAGTACTTGTGATGAATAGCTTATTTATTTGGATAAGTTTTAATGTCATGTATACAAAACACCTTCGCAAACAATGCATCATTTTAGAAAAAATATGGTTAGCATAAAAAAAGGTTATAGTGAGCTAACCATAAAAGGTAGACATACGCGGACTTTTTTTAAAACTTTTAATGGGGAACAATTCTGTAATACGTAATTTTTGCGAAATAACCGCATACTCTGGTGCACGCAGCGGAAGCTCTCGATAGGAAAAAAATACTCCCGATTTTGAAACATTCTTCATTGGTGCTTCGGTCCTATTAGTCTTAGCGTGATGGTATATAGCCTTCCTCAATAAATGGGCTACCAAACACTGAAAGAATTTTTGAAATTGAACCAGTATCCTGAGATTACTAATGCGCGTTCAAGTAAACAAACAAACTCTTCAGTTTTATAATATTAGTATATATTGGTGTGACTCAACTGTTGTGTTGAGCTGGCTTTCAGGTGATCCTTCTAAACTAAAAACTTTCGTAGCCAATAGAACTAGTGAAATCCAAGATACAACTAATACATTTTCTTGGCGATATACACCAACTGGTCATGATCCAGCTGATTTCATTTCTAGAGGCCTCAACCCTAGCTAATTAATTAACAATACTCTGTGGTGGCATGGCCCTAATTTCTTACTTAAAGATGAAACTCATTGGCCTGCTCCAAAGCAACAAATAATAAATAATTTACCCGAAACTAAAAACAGTATAACATCCTTACCTACATCTTTTTATGAACCTTTAATTGAGTTCGAGCGGTTTTCTAAACTAAATCGACTAATCCGAGTGTTTTGTTATGCTAAAAGGTTCATACATAATATAAAAAACACTAAAACTAACTTAACTTCTATTTTTTCGACCGAAGAGCTGAATAATGAAGAATGATACTAGGTATTCCAAACCGCTTGAAATTTTATCTCAGTAAAGCCTGTATGTATACAAATACACTAGTTTTTGTTGTAGTCAAAAATACCTACTTAGTAGTTTTCGTTGCCGCCGAAATGCGAGGAATAAAAATGCAAAGGTGTGTGTGTGACCTTTCCGTGCTACTACTTATGCTGAATAGTTTATCTGTTCTAAATTGTTTTATCAATACAAAATACTCAACTAATGTCATAATGGAAGAATGTAACTCGAATAGTAGAAGTACTTACCTACTGTGGTGGCCGTAAAGGACGTGCTATCTATCTTTCTCTCTCTCTCCCTTATTATATTATACTTTTCCTCTCTCGCGCACAATAGCCAATGAGAAGGTTGGGAAGCCTATCTCACGACCACGCTCATTGGTTAAACACTGCACGCGCCGCTGCTAGCCAACATGGCGAATTCAGTCATCCGTCATCGTCTGTCCGTGGCCACGGACAATGTCATTTCCGTAATAGTTTTAAGTTCGAAACGTTGCACATCCATAACTACGCCGCGTCCGCGAGTGCTGTATCTCATCTGGACAAACCATTGAAGCCAACGTCAAGCCTGAGAAGTCAACAGAAGAAGCTGCGGCCGAGCGATCCAGAAGCCAGGTCGGTGTATTGGTTTATTGGTGTTGTGGAGAGATTTTTCATTTAAGACGTTCTGACCCGACCAAAACCTAATTGGAAGGTTCAGGCGTCATCACCTACCAATTTTTTTTTACGTTAAAGACAACAAAATATGTTTTATAGTTTTGTAGCTATTGGTTAGGTACGTATGTATATATAGGTAGCAACCGCTCTTCTAAGTAAATTTATATGAATACATACATAGATTTATTGCAAACTACCTTCCGCCAGCAGCTTCGCCCCCGTTTCCCTCGGGAACTGTACATTTTCCCAGGATTAAAAGTAGCTTATGTGTTATTCCAGATTTCGTCCAGATCCGTTCAGTAGTTTTTTGTGAAAGATAACAAGCACACACACACACTCACAAACTTTCGCATTTATAATATTAGTAGGAAGTAGAATAGGTACTTAGGATGTAGATGTAGTCGGTTGAACGTTACAGATGTACTAAACCTTTTTTTATTTGTATTTTTTGGCCAAGGCCAAAGGCCATTTATTTCTAAAAAAAGTTTCGCATTCCGGTTCCGAATCTGAGTCTTCATTAGGGGGTGCTTTGATTCTTGATCAAGGTTAAACATTTCACGTGAAGAGGCGTTTGAAGATGTGTCGTTCATACTACCAAAATATACTGCATCTGGTGAAAATATTATTTTCCTCTTTTTTTTAAAACATTTGTTAACAGTCATGGTTGATTTATGGACACCTTTAGCTCTCAGATTTACTTGCACTCCGTTACTTTTTTTTGATATTTCTAAACACTGATGATTATTTTCAAAACTAAATTGATCTTCTATTACTATTTCGTGTTCACAACTAACGATAAATTATATCTCTTCAGGTTTTTCTAACGTCGAAGTTTTATCTTTATTAAATAATTTCACAATTTTGCACTGCAGATCTCTGATGTTTATCTTCCTTTTCCTGTTGACATGTATTTGTGTGGAATTATACCCTGTTTTAGTTTAATTCTTCCCCCGACCAACTTATATTTAATATAGTTCTCCATATCATTTTCAATCTTAAACAAAAATAAAATCTTACACCTAGCCGACGCGAGCAGAGCGGTAGGCACAGTCTAGTATAGATTAAAACTTGTATAGAAAACAAAGAATAACGCAAAACAGCTGCATTGTTCTTAAGATATTTTAATATTTAATACTATGTTTAGTATAGTACTATAGTATTTCAGACTACATAAATGATAATAGTATTTGGAAATGAATTGCTCTTCTTATGTGATTTTTTTATGTACTTTTATATTGTTATATTTTTTCATTTTAAAAGATGGTGCACATGAGTTTCTCACCAGCTCTTCTCATAATGAAAATGAAAAATATAACAATATAAAAGTACATAAAAAAATCACATAAGAAGAGCAATTCATTTCCAAATACTATTATCATTTATGTAGTCTGAAATACTATAGTAAGCTTTTTGACATAGTTTAGTTTTAACATAATTATTTTTTAAATTTACCTATCGATAATTCTATTGCGTCTAAAGGAAGTTTATTGTAAAAGCGTATACATTGACCTGGAAACGAGTTAGAGATTTTATGGAGCCTAGTAGTGGGCACAGCGAGTTTGTTTTTGTTCCTTAGATTTAATTTATGGAGATCACTATTTTTCTTAAATTTCGTTTGGTTTTTGTGAACGTACATTAAATTTTCGTAAATGTATTGAGAATGTAACGTCATAATATGTATCTCTTTAAATTTATTTCTTAGTGTCTCCTTGGGACTCATCATATAGATAGCTCGAATAGCTCGTTTGCAATAATGCAATACCCATCGGAGCTGGTACTTAGATTGATTTTAATTCGATTCTAAACAGTTTGATTAAAATTAATCTGAGCCCCGGTTATTCAAATCATTGTAATTAGTATAATTTAGTATTATTTATTATTTACTTTTATATCATTTTTTGTAATGTTTTGACGTGTTCAAGCGCCTCCTGGGGCCTATGAAAATAAATGATTTGAATTTGAATTTGAATTTTATGAAAAACGTAACGGAAAATTCTGACACCAAAGGCCAAGGGCACCTGACTAGATTTTATGTTTATAGGTATGATATAAATGTTAACTACAAAAGATTATAATAGTTATGTCTTAGATCACGATCACTGTATTTTATAATGAAACTATTTTTAACCGGATTAATCGCGTAGGTACACTTATTGATTTTACATTTTTCCTGCCAATGTTAAATCAATAAACACGCAATTAATCCGGTTAGAAATTGTTTCATTATAAGATGAAAATAATTATTATTACTTATGTAGTTACCTACATAAAATATATTCACTATACAAACTTACATCAAAATGGTCTTCACAACAATTAACTGTACTTTTATCTCAAATGGATCTAACCTCTTCATGGCTTTTATCCTATTTTTTCGCTTTTTATCTACGAATAATAAATTATTCGTAGCTTAAAAAGCATCTTGTCCAGTGAATTGGTAGCTGTATTTATACATTTAGGCACAACACATGATTTCCTAGCATTTGGACTGAACATTTTTAAAAGTATTTATGTATAATACAAAGATAACAAGTAGTCCAGCAATAAAAATCAGAAACCCAAAATCGGTAAAAAAAACTCAAAACAAGAGTAAGCACACGCAAACTGATTTGATCGAAGAACATGCAATTACAACATTAAATAAACAGCCAGATGATGCTAAAATAAATAAAAAGCAAGTGCCAGTAAAAATGTTACCAAAAACAAAGACTGCACTTTCTCGCCGATGACAGCACCATTGTATTTTCGGGTAGTGACAAGTCGTCTCTGGAATCTGACATACATAACACTTTGGATAATGTGGTACAATGGCTGACATCAAACAATTTAAAAATTAACTTAAATAAGACTCATTTAATGACATTTAGAAATAGAATTCCACTAATTGCAAATATTGACATGATCTATAATGGTGAAAAAATTAAACAGTCAGAAACAACAAAGTTCTTGGGACTGAATATAGACGACAGCTTGAATTGGAAATTACATACCGATAGTCTCTGTTCCAAATTGAGCAGTCAATCATACGCACTGTACATGCTTACAAAAAAAGTAAATCAAAGTGCAGTACTTACAGCGTACCATGGTAATGTTGAATCAATATTACGCTACGGAATCATATTTTGGGGTAACTGTACAGAAAAATTAACAGTGTTTAAAACACAAAAAAAGTGTGTAAGAGCAATGTGTAGGCTTCAAGTCACTGACAGCTGTAAGCCTCATTTTATTAAGCTTAAAATACTTACTCTTCCGTGTCTGTATGTTTACGAATTAGTAATATTTGTGAGAATGAATTCGGGTATATTTGAACACTACAATAGTAAGCGCCATCATCTAAAAGTCTGTTGTCCTCAAAATAGGAGTGCATGGATGAATCAAAGCGTATTTTGTATGGCTCCTCGGGTTTATAATTATTTACCGAAAGTATTACTAGAAATTAAGAATTTTCATAAATTTAAACACAATGTCATATCTTTTCTTTTACAAAAGGCTTATTATACCGTGGAAGAATATTTAAATGATAAAATTATGGAATGATATTATTTTTTGATTTTATTTATTTTTTTTGACTTGTGTGATATTTTTTTTTACAATGACTTTATTCTATATTTCAATTTTTATTTTTTTAATTAATTTTATATATTTTTAATTTAAATAATTGCTCAATGTAAAATCAATTATTTAATTACTCTATAATCTTATATAATGAATTATTATCACTATCTTATATCTACCTATTTTGTATGTCGTGATGACAAAGCATAGCGCTCTAAAAATTGTTAAGACCATTATTGTATGTACCTATGTTTTACAAATAAAATATTCTGATTCTGATTCTGATTCTAAAATATGTATTATAAGTAACAATAAAAAAAACAAGGTAAGACATATTGTCGAAAACTGCATAGAAAATAAATCCGAACTATGTCATTTTAAGAAGCCAAATTGTAATGTGGAGCAAATGATACGAGACATCGATACGAAACTTCTATCATTTACAATGAACGACTTCTGCATAATATTAATAGGAGAAGAGGAGTTTTACACTACCGCAGACTATTTTAGTCTAATATTTTCTATAAGAGAAACATTAAGTAAGATAAAACACACAAATGTTATTATTTGCTCACCAACTTATAAGTTTAGCAACTATGCTAATGTATTTAATTGGAGGATAGAAAACTTTAACAATTTACTGTACCTTGACATATTGGCCCATGAACACGCGTACTTCCTAGACTCTAATAAAAATCTGTTGTGCGACGGCACAATGTTTCATGAGAGCACCGGTTCACTCAATAACTATGGCATGCGAAAAATATTTGAAGATATTAATGATTTCATTAATGATATCAAGGCTACAGCAAGATCTGATGAAAAACCAAATGACCCAAATACTAGTTCTAACTCATTAGAAGATGATCCCATATACAATCAGTTTTTTCTGCAATAACTACATACATATAATGCATCAAAACATTTCAGGACTCATAGGTAAATCTGATATGCTAACAGTATGTCTTGAAGAGCTAGTAAATATAAATAAATGTATTGACGTGGTCTGCATAACGGAACACTTTGTTATGTCCGGATATGAAAAATATCTCTTAATACCTAACTACCGCCTTGTCGCGTGTTATTCAAGAAAAAACAGCAAAAGGGGAGGCTCTTGCATTCTGGTAAAAGAAGGGCACTATTGTAAAGAGATAATAGAAGTTAGTAATTTTTCAATCATTAATGCATTCGAGTGTTGTGGCATTGAGATGACGCAAAGTAAAACTATTATAATTTGTCTATACAGAGTCCCAAACCCAAATAATCTGAATGCATTCTTTGAGCAATTACAAAAAATGTTACTGTATGTAAATGTACAATTTAAACAACATAGTATAGTATTATGCGGCGATTTGAACATAGATGTATTAAAACGAAATAACATTACATTAGAATTAGAATGTATTCTACTTAGCTCTAATCTTAAACTAGAATTATACCAGCCAACAAGATTAAAAAGTGGCACCTGTATTGACAATTTTGCACACAATCTGAAAACTAAATGTAAAGCAGAGGTTATAGATTTTGCTCTACCTGACCATACATCACAAATATTGAAATTGCCTGTAAAAAGAGTGTGTTTGATTAAAGAATGGTACATAAAGCGGCGAGATTATAATAGAGACAATATCACAAAATTTAATGATTGCCTTAAAAGTATTTCTTTCAACGAAATCTATGAAACAAATGATCCTAACCAAGCTTTCAATTTGTTTATGGAGACCTTCTCTTTGTTCTATGATTTATGTTTTCCCGTCAAAAAAGTTGTAGTAAAAACATATAAAAAGCCACAACGGGTCTCAAAGGGTATTAAAGTAATCAGTAGGAAAAAGAGAGCTTTATTGTGGCGCTACAGACTTAAACCTAGTATTCTAAATAAAGATTTATTTAAAAGATACTCAAAACTACATAAAACAATCATACAATTAACAAAACGTGCCCAAAATATACATAAGATCAACTCTGCATCAAACAAAGGTAAAGCAACATGGGAAATCATTAATAGTTCTAAAGCAAATATACCTAGAGACGCTATTGAACAAATTAGTACAGAAGATAAAATAGAAACACACCCGGCAATGATAGCGGAGTGCTTTAATAATTATTTTATAGAAAAAATTAAACCGAATCCCAGTTGTGGTAATCATACTACTAAATATATACAAAAAAGTAATAATTCTCTATTTATGACGCCGAGTACTCATCACGACATATTAAAAATTATAAAAACACTAAAAAATACCAACAGTGTGGGATATGATGGCATTTCTACAAAAATTATTAAATACGTAGCTATTACAATAAGCGGTCATTTAAGCCATATACTAAACCTATGTATCACTGAAGGCACGTATCCAAATCACCTAAAAACTTCTGTAATAAAACCACTTCGAAAAAACCAGAAAAATTATAAATTACTGGAATCCTATAGGCCAATTGCACTTGTACCAATACTATCCAAAATATTTGAAAAATATATCCAAGAACAATTATGCAAGTATCTGGAAAAATTTAAAATACTCAAAGATAACCAGAAAGGATTTCGTAAAAACAAAACAATAAATATGGCCGTTTATGATTTTTTGAATGAGGTTATAAGTAACGTAGACAGGAAAACACCTGTGTGTTCCGTATTCTGTGATATGACGCAGGCTTTCGATTACGTAGACCACAAAATATTGCTTGACAAATTAGACGCCTATGGAATAAGAGGAAATATATTAGACTTGTTAAAATCTTATCTGATAAACCGAGAACAATTTGTAGAAATCACTAAACTTAACTCTAAATCTAAATTAATTCAAACGTATCATTCCAAAAAGAGAACAGTAACTTATGGGGTGCCGCAGGGAAGCGTCCTAGGCCCACTTTTATTTATCATATATATAAATGACCTACCTACAGTAACAAATCATAGTATATCACTCTTTGCTGACGATAGCACGGTAACCATCAAATGCTCTAATAAAAATGATTTCGAAAACGACTAATAATATCCTGGCTTAATAACAATAATCTTAAAATTAATTTCGAAAAAACAAATGCTTTATTTTTTGGTCAAAGAGTAAATAATAATAATAATAACATAAACTTACATTATAATGGTAATATTATAAACCATGTAGAGAAGAATAAGTTTTTAGGCATAACAATAGATCAAAAACTAGATTGGAAAGCACACATAGAAGATCTAAGTAAAAAAGTTAGTAAATCTGCTTATATGCTGTATAAAATTGCCCCAATATTAGGAATTGAAGGTAAATTATCTGCATACCATGGTGTCGTCGGCTCAATCTTAAGATATGGTATAATCTTTTGGGGAAATTCCACCAATAGAGATATAATATTTCGGTCTCAAAAGAAATGTATCCGATCAATGTTTGCACTGAAGTCGACTGATTCTTGTCGACCATTTTTCATAAAATATAAAATACTCACTGTACCATGTCTATTTTTGTACGAGGTTGCAGTTTTTGTAAGGACTAACCCTAATCTATTTAAAAAGCTCTCCGATGTTACCAGCCGTAACCGGCGAGATAATAATAGATTGTGCATAAGAACGTCCAATACTGCTCTTATGCACAAGAGTGTTTTCTGTTTGGCACCTAGAATTTATAATAACCTACCAAAGGCTCTGAAAGACGTAGCAAATACTAGGTTGTTTAAAAAGGGGTTGAGGGACCATCTTGTATTGAAATGCTTTTACAATATAACTGACTACTTCAGCGACAAAACATTGCCCTGAGCTACCTTAGATTTAATTACTTTTGTGAATTGTGTTTTTTTTTTTCTTTTCTCTTGTGCATGCATTTCTGAATAATTATTTTTGTATTTTAATATTATATTTTTTTTTTTTGTGTAACTTGTATTTGGTGATATTTATATGTGTAAATTTGCACACCTTAAAGGTAGAATGTGACAGACTGCAATTGTAATGTATATAACAACTTCTATAACTCATGTTCATGCAAATAAATGATTCTTATTCTTATTCTTATTCTTATTCTTAATTTTGACGGCACGGGCGCGCGACTGCGAACGGACTGAGTGAGCCAGAATGAGCGTGCAGTGGTATGACGTCACACCGTAACCTTCTTATTTACTTATAAACATAGACTACATAAAATATGTAGTCAATGCTTCTAAATCGGAAACTAATTTACGTATCGAAGTAATTCTTTCACTAGTATTTTTTATTTTTGGCAGAGAATATGGAGTACTAATAATCAAAATTAGTTAATATTCTCCATTTCTTTAACAGTCATTTTCAAATGAATATAAAATATTGCTCAATAAACAAACTTTAAGCTCTAAAAGTAGAATTTTGTTATTGTCACCTTTTGTTGACCAAAATAATTTGAGTCGGTGGCGGGATCGATTCTTATTGCTATCCGTACGTCAAAAAAAAACCTCATCCTATACTTTTAGACTCATCTCATCATTTATGTAAATTATTTTTTGTAAACAAACACATTCGTAACATGTCAGAGATACCATTTGGCCATTGAATGGCAGACGTTTATCTAGACGTGTAGTTAATAACTGTGTGCGATGTCGTCGTGTTCAGGGTAAGACATTAAATCCTAAAATGGCAGACCTCCCAGTTCAACGTACAAATCCAGATTTACCATTCGCTTCCGTGGGCATGGGTTATGCTGGACCATTTTTTTATTTTAAATAGAAAGGGTCGCGGTGCTAAGGTAAACAAATGTTACTTATGTATTTTTGTATGTTTACGCTATAAATTTTTACACTTCGAAGCGGTCAGCGACCTTTCCAAAGACGCATTTATCATGACATTGCGCCGATTCATTTTCCGCCGCGGTAGACCGGTTGAATTGTTTTCCGACAATTGTTACCACGTAAAACGTGTTATGGGCAGCTCGCATTTAACTTTTGAGGAGTTATCTACATTATTTGCACAAGTGGAATCAATCCTCAACAGTCGTCCCTTGTGTCCTTTATTCTCATCCCCCGATGACTTTCTCTACCTATCCCCAGGGCACTTCCTAATTGGAAGACCGCTGTATGCTTTGCCCACGCCTTCACTCGAATCGAAAAATGACACAAATTTTAACCATAGCGATTCAAATTTGTGATCGTCTCGAGAAAATCCGACAGCATTTTTGGCAGAGGTGGCAGAAGGAGTATATTTCCGAATTACAATTGCGAACAAACTGGCGGCAAAACACTGCTGCTGCATGATTGAAGGTCGGCGACCTGGTTCTTCTCGGAGATGAGTTTCTACCTCCATTATGTTGGCGCGTTGGAGAACGACCGACGAACATAGTTAGGTAGTAAAGGTAAACAAAAACGGTTTTTCTCGATTTCCGGCAAAATTAAAAGTCTATTAGTTTTGCCGGCAATCGAGAAAAACCCTTTTGTTTACCCTTTAATTCCCCCCCCCCCCTTTCCCTTTGCCGACCTCAGATTGCCCGTGAATTATTTTTCCTTTTATTTTTATAATATTCTCCTCCTTTTCTAATGGGTTTCATCCTACTATTATTTTTTTCATTTTTTATCATTTTTAAAGAGATTTACCCTGGTCTATT
The DNA here is from genome assembly GCA_905147285.1 of Hypena proboscidalis. Classification (NCBI taxonomy): domain Eukaryota; kingdom Metazoa; phylum Arthropoda; class Insecta; order Lepidoptera; family Erebidae; genus Hypena; species Hypena proboscidalis. The sequence goes on from LR990126.1 coordinate 9,635,492, forward strand.
AGTGCTTACTTTATTTCTATTCTATACTAATATCAGTCTATCATAACAACCTCACGGAAGGAAATGTTAAGGGTGAAAAACCCTTATCACTTAGGGGTATGAAAAATAGATGTTAGCCGATTCTCAGACCTACTGAATCTTATACACACATCAACATTGCCTAGGGATATTTCATTTTCACCTTATTATATGAAATTCTATAAATATTTTGTTAAAACAATTATATGAAATTTAAGTTTATATTACGGTTTATACTTGCAATACATAAAAAGAGATGCATCAAAGATTTTTAATAATTTTTTTGTGATTTTATTTTTGGGTATAATTTTTACTTTGTGCATAATTGATTTTATGTAGGAAATTATGAAAATTAAAGTCACATAATAACAAAAACGGCATTTAATTAAAGTTAATAATCAGTATTTCCTCCCCTAACATTAATTAGAGTTCGGCATCGGTCATTCATGCTCAAAATTAAGTTATCCAAATCGAGCTGTGGTATCAGGTCCCAGGTTATTTTCAAGTGCAGGAAAAGTTGTTCTTCTGTTATCAAATTTGGAGAAAAATTAACCTTAGCTCTTCGTTGTAACATGTCCCATGCGTGTTCAATAGGATTCATGTCGGGGGACTGAGTAGGCCAGTCCATAACCCTGATTACATGTTCCCTAAGCACAGTTGATACCAGCTCAGCCGTATGGGCACGGGCATTATCGTGCATGAGTTGGAACTCCTGACCTCATTGCGGTATTTCAGTGCATTCATGTTTCCTCGTATCTAAATGAGATCTTCTTGTGGATGCTGGAGACGGCTTCGTCTACCAGGGACTCGCCAAACCCTTAATCTTTGTGAATCCGGATGAAATCCAAACCGAGACTCATCACAAATAAAAACCGGCCAAGTGCGTGTCGGGCCACGCGCAATAGGGTTCCGTAGCTAGTCGTAACAACATTAAACGTACCGATTACCGACAAATAGCCAAAATACCAACATATATTGCTAGCAAAAATAACTTTGTTTTTCATAGTGTTTTATGGAATTTGTTTCAATAACAAAGTTATAATTTGCGGTTGCTGAAAAAGTGCTATATCTCAAAAACTGCCGACTGTATCTCATTCAAAACAATTTTGGTTGAAAGTTTTTATTAAGATCTATAATATATATTTTTTTTAGATTTTTCACTCTTGTGGTTTAAAAGTTAGAGGGGGACACTCATTTTAGCACTTTGAAAGTGTCTATCTTTGAAACGATTGACATTGAAAAAAAATGATTCTAGAAACCTCAACGTAATTTTTAAAGACCTATCTATAGACACCCCACCCCACACGTATAGGTAGAATGAAAAAAAATAAATTGTTTCAGTTCAATGTATGGGGAGCCCCCCTCTAATATTAATATTTTTTTTTTTTGTGTAAAAATCGTAAAGCGGTTAACAGAATACGTCTACCTACTTAGTTTCAATTGTGTAGTCTTAATAGTTTCGGAATAAAGTGGCTGTGACATACGGATGGACGGACAGACAGACAGACAGACATAACGAATTTATAAAGGTTCCGTTTTTTGCCATTCGGCTACGGAACCCTAAAAAGCACCATGGACCATTGCTCGTCACTCCATGCGAAATGTTTTCGAGCCCACAATAGTCTCCGCCCGCGATTGCCACGCCGCAAAGCTGGAACCCGAAGTGATATGCGAGAATGAAGACCAGCTTCATGTAATCTTCTTCTTACAGTTTGGTTACTAACCAACTATTGGTGGTCAGATTGTAGTTTTTGAACCATTTGCATAGCCGTAATATTGGGTTGTCTCCTAGCGATATTTTGAAGAAAACGGTCCTGTCTAGGAGTGGTGATGTGATTTCTGCCTGAATGCCGTTCAGCGACATCGCCTGTAGCACGATATCGTGACCATAACCGGGAGATTACATTTTGGCCGGTTTGCAGTTTCACCAACCACGCGTTGTATAGCGCTCGCTTCAAACATGCCTACGGCTCTAATCTGCTCTTCCCTTGTCAAATGTCGACGTGGTGTAACAAACGTTGAAATTTAGGATTAAGAAAATGTGTAATCGCTTTTAATTTTTCAAAACTTCATTTTTTTTATTGTAACATGAACTAACTTTTCGACCGCCAAATTCGATCGATATTGTTTTGCTTCAAAATTAGTTTTTGTTTTTTATTTTTTTGAATTTCGAAAGAAGCGCTGGAGTAGAAAATATTTTATGTACGAACTTTTTTTATATAGTAATACAGTAATAGTTTTTAAGTAAAGAAGTCTTTCATCTAATATCCCTAGACATTAATTCTCGTGTCACAATGTTAGTTACCTTACTCCTCCGAAACGACTATACTTTTTGTGTATTTTTATGTATTTATTTATTATCAAAAAAGGTTACATTTTATAGGTTTTCAATTTTTCTGCCAAACTGCTTAGTAGTTTGTCGGCAAAGAGTTCTCTTCTGTTTAAAAGTTATTTAGTATTATAATTCAAATGTAATTAAGAGCTAATAGTACGAGAGCCCACGACCAAAACCATGTCTCATAGCAATACGGCAAAAACCCTATTAAATCGTTAGATTGTATGATTCTGTACCCGACTAGGTGTGTAGTAACGGTCGAAAGTGTAGCAACTACGTGGGAGGCCATTTCTGCTGTGTCAAAAAAAAAAGACAGTCGGTATTATAGCAATACGTCTGATAGTGAAAATGTACATAGATTTTATAATTGTATTACGAAAAAGTTTGTTTTCAGACATTTTGCGCGTAGCATATAGCCTGAGCGCATTTTTGAAAATGTCAACAAATTTAGCCGACCTGTATCATAGCAATACGGATAAAAAATTTTTTCAACTTTTCGTATTGCTGCCATGATTACCAAAAACCTGTTTTCAGACACTTTAAGTGTAGCATATACTCCCAAAAACGAAAATAACGTTTCGGAGTCGCCTGGCCGACGCCTCTGTTAAATTTTTTTTTAAATTTACAGCCTTCATAGATATTCAAGAATCTCCCTTGTATAGACAAGGGAGATTCCTAGGTACTTTGACAGATGACAGATATCATTACTTATTTCTTTTGTAAAAGTTACTCAAGTGTGCTTTAAATAAAACCAAAACTATCAAATCAATCAGTATTTAATTTCAACAGCCTCATTGTAATTTGTAACTTTGAATAAACCGTTTTTTTTTCCACTTCATCCCAGTTTCCTTTTGTGCGATTTATTTCACTCCTTCAACTTCAATGTTACGGTTTCGGGTAAATTCTTTGTTAATTATCATCTAATAAATTCAGGGTCGCAACGTATTCATTGGTTTGTAACAGAAAATTCAAGATGCCTCAATACGATTTTTAAATGATATCTGAGTATCGAAAAGTTGTCTGATAGAGAAGGTGCTACACTTAATTTGTCTGATATAAATTTTTTGCACATGTGGACAACTTATTTTATCATGTCCAACAATTTTCAGACATATTGCTATGATACCGATCGGTAAAATTTGTTAACATTTTCAAAACGGTCTCTAAATTTAATGCGTTCACATTTCCGTCTGAAAATTGTTTTGTTCGCATCAAATAACCAAAATTTACTAATAAAAAAGATTTTCAGACGTATTGCTATGAGACATTTTTTTTGTCTCATTTTTAATTTTTTTAAGTGATTTTACGGGTTTGCGCTACACCACTAACGTCTGAAAAATATGTTTCTGGTATCTCAGAACTATCATTCAACTACAGTCTGCAAATCAGACATATTGCTATGATGCAGTTCGGTAAAATTCTTTGACAATTTTGAAAATTCGGTCAGATCAAACGCTACGCGGAAAATGTCTGATATTGATATTTTCGAGTTCAGGATAATCGTATCTATCGATTTGATGCGGTTTTGGCCGTATTGCTATGAGACAAAAATTTTGGTCGTGGGCTCTCGTACTATAAGATTGTACAATGCACATAACAATGTTGTACTCGTAATGTCGATACTCATACAATTGGCAAAAACCACAAACAAATCTACAGTCCTTATGTATATAATGTGTATGACGTAGTAATTTTATAACAGCAAATACACCATGTCTGTTCATTAAAGGTGATTACATAGAAACTCGTATACCTAAGTATGTTTAGGGATCATCAAAATACATAAATTTGTCCATGCCCGTTTCATAGTGCCGGCACGCATGCATACATGGTGTTGCATGCGGGCCGGCTCATACGCTACGGGCATAGTGATATGTAGTGCCTCAACAACATTTTTTTCAATTGGACTTTTGAGCTCTAGGCAAATCATTTATCAATGTTGGTGTGATCCATTTTCTGGTACGCTTACCGAAATAGTTTTTAATTTTAGGTACATTCAGCTTAATATTCTTTTTAGCCATACGTGTTGGGTAGTTATGAATCCGTTTCTGTTTGTTTATTGGGACATAAAATTGTTCCATTATAATAGACATTTTAGCTTTTTTTGTATAGGTAAAATATGACATATCTTAAATAGTTTATCGTAATCTTTACTTTACTTTTGATACAACTAATGCAAAGTATTGATTTTATTAAAATGAGTGTTGAATGTAAGACCATATGCACCTATCCCATAATTGATAATCGAATCTTCCAGTGAATAATACTCCATGAACATTGTTCCTTTTGTAAGAACTGGTTTTAAAGCCCACATTTTACAAAGCATTGTCCTTAACTTATTGCAAACTATGTCTATATGATGATTCCAATTGAAGTTGATGTCGATTGTAAGCCTAGGTATTTATAGGTTGTAACTTGTTCTAAATCCGCACAAATACAGTTATGGTTATTACTATGTAAACAGTCATAAACAAGTGTGATCTTTAATTTTTATTTTTATATTTTTTGTATGCGTATAAGTGGAAAATATTGGCATGCATTTGGTCTTATTAATATTAATGATAATTCCTTTATCGTGCGCCTATCTGATAATGTTATTGAGATCTTCTTGCATTTCATTTTGAATTGTATTGAGATCCTTACCGCTAGCTTCAAGGCAAGTATCATCAGCGAACATATATAGTGTACAATGTTTGATAACATTTCTCATACTGTTGACATGCATTATGTTTCCGATTGGGCCAAAAACTGAACCGGCAGGTTCACCGTATTTAGTTTCACCAGGATTGATTTCACTGATTTTACCAAATTTTATATGCATATTCAGTAGGTCTAAGAATCGGCTAACATCTATTTTTTATACCCCTAAGTGGGGTTGTTCACCCTTAACATTTTTTTTATTTTTCTATAATGTGAAAAAAAATACATACAACCCTACATTTTTAACCTTTTATCACCAACCCCTATTTTTAGGGTTCCGTACCTCAAGAGGAAAAATCGGAACCCTTATAGGATCACTCGTTTGTCCGTCTGTCACAACCCTTTTACTCTGAAACACGTAAAGCTACAGTGCTGAAATTAATATCATATACGTTGATCAAGTTCCTTTATGCTGTAAAGAACATAAGTTTCAAAGTTTACATATTTAAAAGATAATTGCAATAAACCCTGACAAATGTATGGAAGAGCAAAAATCCAAAAACTTTAGGGTATTTCGCGTCTATCTAGAATCTTGAAATTTAGCACGAGTATAGGTCTTATAGCACAACTATAGAAAACAATCTGAAAATCCTAAATTTACGTCGGCAACTTGGTGAAATGACAGACCAAAGTTAGTATGACGAAGACCTGTTTACTTGATTTCAAAGGTAGAACATTCTTTCTCGAGTTACATGGTGTAGAGGGCGCTGTGCTAAACGTCACTCAGTTGGTATTTATTAAACTAAGTTCATTATTAAATTGAAAGAAGTAATTTATTTATTATAAATGAGTGGTTGTTTAGTATATCAATGCAAAGAAAAGGACACGCATACATTACCCAAATATCTTGCATTAAGTATAAAATGGAAAACCGCAAAGAAAATAAGATAAATGGCTACTCATGGCTAGTTGTAAACATTTAAATATCTTTAACTTTTCTATATCCAGTCGCGGCTTGTCTATGGCATAGAAAGATGCTCAAATTATTCCTTTGCCAAAAAAAGGCTAATCCTACGTCTTTTTCCGAATACTGTCTTTGCAATTTACTCATTTCAATCCTACTATTCCTCTCTAAAGTTCTGGAACGCCTTTCCCATGACCAACTAAATTCATTTATATCAAAAACAATCTCCTGAATCCTTTTCGGTTTCTGTCTTGGTCATGGCACCGTCACTTCCTTGGTAAATATTAGATGATATCAGGCTGGGGCTGGAAAATGGTCAACTTAATGCTCTATGTTTACTTGACTTCAGCAATGCTTTTAACTCTGTAGATTTTGATATTTTGCTAGATATACTCAGCTCTCTTAAACTTATCTCCTACGGTAAAATATCATAGAAAGAGAAAGGTCTATACACAGCAATGGAATATAGAATGCTGTAGATGATGAATAACGAAGTTTTAGAACTGTGTTAATTTTTTTGTATTTTAATTTTATGTCTACAAAACTATCTTTTTAGAGTCGGTAAGCTTTGAAATAGGTATATTTGGTACGGAACCCTGAGATTATGCGGGTGCAGACACGCACTTGACCGATTTTTTCTAATTCCAGATACGGCTACCCAACTCCAATACACGTGAACGTGGTGCGAGATCCCGTGGAGCGGGTGATCTCCAGTTATTACTACGTAATCTGACCCTGGTACTACGTAGAAAGGAAGAGGGCCTTCCCTGACCTGCCGCTGCCAGACCCTGCATGGCTTAAGAAGGTGAGTTCAGATTTTTGTAGCCGTTCTTATAGAATTTCGAAAAATAACGGTTTTAGTTGAATTGGAAGCTTTTGTAGAAATTAGAAATGACACTATGATTACTAGTTTAATAATTGTTTAATAATTGAATTGGAGTCGATCCAAGTATCAGCTCGGATGGGTATTGCATCATAAGAAGAGATGGTTAGAAACTCATGTGCACCATCTTTTCAAATAATTCATACAATATTTGTTTGTTTTTTGACAATAATTCTGTGTAAGTTATAGCAACCAAAACAACATTATAGATAAATATGGTTATAAAGAGAAAATAAACTTAAATATAGAAATGCAATTAAATTATTATAAATAAAATAGTATATAAGGTTGCAATATCTTACACTTCAAGCAGAAAACAAAGGAGTAGAGGCAATGTGTGTATACTACTGTATATATAAGGGTTTCAGAACAGACAAAAAATATATTAATATACTAATAACAAAAACTATTTATACTACAAAAATATGAAAAATTAAAAAATGTACACACAGATTGCCTTTACTTAACAATATTTGAAATAACATGAAATGAGGTTATACAAATCAAATTTAGTGAGTTAATAAAGAAACTATACAATTATGAATTAATTTTCATTAGTCATCATATTAAATAATAAAAAAATAATGTATCAATTGATATTCATTATAATGTCAAAAGTTGAAACTTAAGTCAATAATATGATAATATGATGTCAAAAATTGCATATTGCCTTGGGTACTTCCATGGATAAATAATGTGTTCTAAAGCATGTATTGCATTTTGCCAGGGCTACACTTTGGATATGCAATACATATTTTCTCTATTTAATATAATTGACTATGATCTTTATATATATCTTTATTCAATACAGCTTAGGTTGTTCACGTTATGTACTGCTTGGTACTCTTATGTAGCGTACCCTAAGCATAGAATCAATTTATTTACTTACTATCATAAGAATAACCACAAATGATATAAACATTATCACAAATTACAGACATAATGGATCCATCGCCTGCGGGCAGTGGTAGCGGACATCACTGCAATAACGAGGAGGAGCCGATAAGTGCGGCTCGTAACGAGAGCCCAAGGCGGATCCCGCAGCGACGTCAAGTTCATGAAAGCGAGAGAGCGGAAGGGAGTCTGGATACCAGGCAAGTCCGCAAACGTTTAATAATTGATTCCGATAATGAGAGTGAGGGAGCGGAAGGGAGTCTGGTCAGAGACAGACAAAGCCGCAAGCACTCTAGGAATTTTAATAAAAACATTAGCAACCGAGGGCGGTCAAGGACACCTCGGCGATCTAGGACGGACAGTAGCGAACGTAATCGTAGTAAGGAACGATCATATAATCGTCATCGTGGGAGAGGCCGTCGTGATGAATCTTTTGATAGAAGCCGTGATAGTCAACTTCGTGATGATTTTAGTGAAAATTATAATAGTAAGAAAAGGTTTCGAGATAATTCATCTGATGATGAAATTCGGGTCAGGAGGGTAGGACGACGTCGTCATCGCAACAGTAGCAACGATAGCTATGACTCTCCTATTAGACGCTTATTGAAACGAAAACGACCTCGTTCTCCCTCACGTCGTATGAATCGTGAACCGAAGGATATTGATATGCCTGATGCCACTCATAGCATCTTAAATAAATTCTTGACTGTTCTTTCTAATGTAAAGGGGCAATCCACCTCTAAGCTTTCTTTGACAAACGTTATTCCGGAATTTGATCCTTTGTCTACCGAACAAACGATAATAACGTGGTTGACTAAAGTTGAGGAAGCCGCGGAAATTTATAATTGGAATGAACGCGAAACAATTCATTTTGCTCTACCAAAACTTGTTGGACTTGCTCAGACATGGTATAAAGGTCTAGACACGATGCTTTACTCGTGGGTAGAATGGAAAAGAAAGCTTATAGAGTCTTTCCCTTGTAGGTATGACTATGCAGAATTACTAACTCAGATGTTGGCCAAGCGTGTGCGATACGGTGAATCTCTCGAACAATATTATTACGCAAAGATAAATCTTTTGAACAGATGTGGTATTGTGGGTCGAAAATCGGTAGACTGTTTGTTACATGGCGTAGATGATAGGGCGGTGCGAATAGGAGCACAAGCGGCTAGGTTTCGTGGAACTGAGGATGTATTAAGATATTTTAAAACTGTTAAGCCAGGTACCAGTAGGGAAACGGCGGATAGGTCTGGGCAAGATAAAAAGAACTCTTCGTCAAGTACAAGTCGAACCAAATCCGATGCGACAAAAAAGTCCACCTTTATCATTAAATGTCACAATTGTAATGAAGAGGGGCACAAGAGTTTCAAATGTAACAAGCCTTTAACGAAATGCGCTCTGTGTAATCGCCAGGGTCATTTAGAGTTGTATTGTAGATTTAAGCGACCTGCTATTCAAAATATTGAACGTTCTAGTAATTCGCTTAAGGATGAAAAGCAGGTTGCTCTGGTAGATAGTTCGGATGATACTAATCGGAAGTATGTATTAGACATATTTGTAAATGGTCAGCCGATCATTTGCCAAGTAGACTTAGGGAGTCAGTGTACTCTGATCAGGGAGTCTGAAGCAAAGCGTTTGAAGTTGAACCCAAGCTCGGACAGATTACCATTATTACGTGGTATAGGTGGCTTTCACGTAAAGCCACTTGGAAAATGCAACGCCAACGTCACTGTCCAAGGGATAGAAGAGAATATAGAAATTCTGATCGTTGAAGACACTGCTTTAAAACACTCTGTCCTCTTAGGTCATACCTTTACGGAAAATCCTGGTATTACTATTATAAAGACTCCTAACCAGATAGTCTTCGATCGGGATCTCGACCAAAAGGTATTTTTGATGATTCGGAATGACGTAGTGGTTGTTCCAAATCAATTAACTATGGTAGCTGTAAAGTCAGGCACTAACCTAACTAGTTTCGTATATGTGAATGGCTCCGTTAGAGGTACCGCAGGTAAAGAATACTATTTACTTCCGGGGGAGTACAAATTATACAATGGTTTTGGAAACTTACTACTACAAAATGTCTCTGATAGTCCCGTCTGCCTAAAACAGGGGTCTTTATTGACGCGCGCTATCTCTATCATAAACGAACAAAATGTATGCTCTATAAGTTTTGATGATAAATATCTGGATGAATCGGTACAGTGTGGTGACAACATCACTTCAGAGCAGAAACTCGAGCTCCAAAGGCTATTATCCAAATTCCAGGAGTGTTTCTCCTCTGGGCTGAAAGATCTTGGTTTCACAAATGCAGGGGAAATGGTCATAGAACTTAACGATGCTGAGCCCGTGGTTTACAGACCATATCGCATGTCCTACGGTGAAAGGGCACTGGTAAGAGATATGGTGCAGGAGATGATGGACGCTGGCATAGTTAAGGAATCCTCTTCGCCATATGCGAGTCCAATAGTGCTGGTCAAGAAAAAAACTGGAGAGAAACGCTTATGCGTAGATTACAGAGCTTTAAATAAACGCACAAAGAAGGATCACTATCCTTTACCTCTAATAGATGACCAGCTCGATCGGCTTGCAGGTAATAAGTTGTTCATATCATTAGACCTAGCGTCTGGCTACTACCAAATCCCTATTGAAAAGAATTCGCAAGATAAAACCGCATTTGTGACACCAGATGGCCAATTTCAGTATACACGAATGCCTTTTGGATTGGTTAATGCACCATCGGTTTTCCAAAGGACCATCAACAAGATCCTCTCGGAAGCGAAAATAAAATATGCTCTCGTCTATATGGATGACGTTTTGATCCCAGCTCGGTCTTTTGACGAAGGTCTTCGTAGGCTCAACGAAGTACTCTCTCTCTTAAAACAAGGTGGTCTTACCCTCAAGCTATCTAAATGCAACTTTTTTATGGATAGCATAGAGTTTTTGGGTTTTCAAATTAATGCTGATGGTATTAAACCCGGTGGTAGGAAAACCGAAGCTGTTTCGAAGTTCCCTACACCCAAAAGCCAACGTGAACTACAGCAATTCATTGGTTTGGCAAGTTTTTTTAGACGTTTCGTTAGAGGATTTGCTACAATCGCAAGACCACTAACTGATCTACTCCAAAAGTATTCCACCTGGAAATGGGGTCCAGAACAAGTAAATGCGTTTGAGACAATAAAGTCAACGCTAGTAGAGAGACCTTTGCTTGCTCTATATGACCCAACACGACAAACCGAGGTACATACGGACGCTAGCAAATACGGAATAGGAGGAATTTTGCTACAAAGGGATGATGCTGGTCTTTTAAGACCAGTCTCGTATTTCAGCAGGAAAACTACTCCCGATGAGCAAAAACTTCACTCATTTGAGTTGGAAACGTTAGCCGTTGTGTCTTCCCTCAATAGGTTTCGCGTTTATCTCTTGGGCATTTCATTCAAAATACTGACCGATTGCAACGCGCTGCGAACGACCCTATCAAAAAGAGACCTTATACCTCGCATAGCGCGTTGGTGGGTCCAATTTCAGGAATTTAACTGTGATATCGAATATCGTCCCGGGTGTCGTATGTCTCATGCGGACGCTCTAAGTAGGAATCCGGTAGGGGAAGCTAAGGACGATTCACATGTACTAGACGTACTGACAGTAGGTACTGATGATTGGATAGCTACGGTACAAAGTAATGATGATGAAATAGCACGAATTAAAGATATTTTGAGGGATCCTAAATCGGAACAGGTACTAGATATTATAAAAAACTACAAATTAAAAAACGACAAAGTTTATCGTATTGTAGGTAAGGAAGAAAATGATTTAAGATGGCTTGTCCCGAAGGGAGTAAGGTGGCAGATCGCTAAAATTAACCACGATGACCTGGGTCATTTTGGTTTCGACAAGACCTTTGCCCGAATTCAGCAAGTATATTGGTTCCCCAAAATGCGCCGATTTATAAAAAAATATATTAAATCTTGTCTAGAGTGTGCACGGAGTAAGGACCAAACAGGTAAAGCTCAAGGTGAACTACACCCTATTCCTAAGGTTGAAACTCCATTTCATACAATTCACACGGACCATTTAGGACCATTCGTGAAAAGCAAGAAGGGCAACTGCTACCTATTAGTGATTGTTGATGGGTTCACAAAATACGTTAATATAAAACCAGTCAGAAATACTAAAAGTTCTACTTCAATTAAAGCCCTTAAAGAGCACATTAGTTATTTTGGGGCACCGACTAGGCTAATAACTGACAGAGGTACTTCTTTCACCAGTAACAGCTTTCGCGTGTTCGTCCAATCCATGAGTATTAAGCACATACTTAATGCTGTAGCCACACCACGAGCAAACGGACAATGCGAACGCTACAATCGGACAATTTTAAGTGCACTCACCTCTAAGACTGACAATAAAGACGACAAGAACTGGGATGATCATATTCTTGATATACAGATCGGTTTGAACACAACTGTCCACAAGACCACAGGCAAAAGCCCTTCGGAACTCCTTTTTGGTTTTAATATACGTAGTAGTTCCGAGAATGTTTTAGGCGATATTATAGACGAAATTAGGGAGTTTTCCACGGATGATTTGGATCAGGTACGATCCGAAGCAGGTACACGCATTGTCGAACAACAGGCTAAAGACAAAATCCGATATGATGCTAGGCATAGGCGCGCTTTTCAATATCATTCGGGTGATTTAGTAAGCGTAAAGCGAGAAATGCCAAGCGAAGGCAAATCAAAAAAACTAGCACCGAAATTTCAAGGTCCATATCGAATTTTGAAAGTACTGCCCAACGATAGGTTTCTAATAGAAGATACAGCGTTAACCCGCAAGCATGGCCAACGTCGATATGAAAATGTAATAGCAATAGATAAAATTAAACCTTGGCTTGTTTTCGATAGGAATTATGACTCTACAGAGTCAGAGTCCGAAGACAATGCTAATCAGGACTGTAATGAAACTAACACTGATTAATATCTGCTACTATTGAGAGTGCAGGCTGATTATTATGATATTAATAATTATTAATTTAATATTTGTTTATTATAAGTTGCATTGTATTATTATAAGGATTTCTTTTTTCACAGGATTTGTCATTGTAAAATTAAAGAAGATTTAAAGTTTATTCATTACTTATTTAATAAAGTTTGTTTTGTGTAAATTATGTGTGGACGATTATATCCACACAGATTCAAAAATTAATTTCATATATTAGAAACTTGCGATATAATGTTTTATAAAATATGTATTATAAGAAATGCACCTTTTCTTTGATGTCGCGAAGGGACTCGCTTTTCGCAGGATGGCCGAGCTGTTAGCGTGTCGGTAGAATTCTATACATTTTTTAATTAATTTGCTGGCAACATTTCGCTTCGCAACTTATAAGACTTCAGTTTCATTAACTGGCAGCACCATATAGCTCTTATTTTGGTCTATGATTCTTTTTGGTTTATGTTTCGACTTAGCAGAGCAAGGCACTATTTTGGCGGGAATTAAAAAAAATAACGTAAGGTACGCGAGATAGTCTCGGCATTCTATCGTGTGGTGGCTTCGAGCTGTGGCTTCGAGTTAACATCAAAGAAAATAGTGTATACTGTGTGATAATTCTCAGGTAATATGTATTTAATCCTTGTGTATTTTTTACTGTGATCTGAAGTGATTTCGGTCAAAGGTAATTTCTGTGAATTAAAAGTATTGTCTGAACTGTTATGGAGTTTTCTTTACACAAGTAAGTATCACTTCAAGCCTTAAGATAGCTTGTTTTTAGTTAGTAATGCATCCCCTTAGAATCTGTTTGCCCGACAATTCTCAAATCAATCGAAATAAACAGTTAATTTGAGTAATAAAACACTACCAAATGTAGTATGCCATTGTCACAGTTGAAAAATTTAATCGTTAGAATAATGTCGTATCATTTGCTCTGTTTTTACTGTCAACATACAACTTACTACAACACTCACTACTGTCACACCAAAGAATTCGATAAAACCGTGAAATATTTACCATGAACTTATTGTAGTTATAAAAACATGTGAATTAGCCATTGGTATGTTACTTTTCTTTTTAGCTGGGTTATTTATAAATACATTCTCTAGGGATACCTGCCGAAAAGTGAAAATTTGCCCTGGAATTTGAATCAAGATATCAAATCAAGATATCAAAAAGACTAGAATAATTATTAATTATTCTAGTCTTTTTGATATCTTGAATAATATAATTTATCACAATGAAAAAAATAAAACACGAATTAAACTTTCTACGCATTTCCAAATGCCCAAATTCCAGGGCAAATTTTCACTTTTCGGCAAGTATCCCTAGAGAAAATTATATAACTATTTTTTTATAGTTTTTATAATTGATTGTAAATCGTTTTATAGTTTTCCCGAAGAAGCCCACGTATGACATAATATATGGATAATATCTACAGGACGACAAGATTGGAAACCAACTAATCACTCTAGAATATGTTCAAGACATTTTGAAAATAGATGTTATAGAATGACCTAACGAATGACCTAGCTTCTTACTAGTCGTGCGTATTTTTTTTCGTTTTAGATTTACTTACAGTAGCGCATTATAATTTACAGAACCCACCAACAATAGATATACCTTCTACATCAGTAGGTATACTATCTACAGCAGCCGGTACCAGAGAATCGACCTCACATGATGTAAGTGTTGACACAAACAAATTGCATACAAATTAATAATTTATTTTACTGTATAATTTGTTTTAGTTTCTAATCTATTGTGCAAATCTGTCCAATGACTGATGAAGCTTTGGCTACTTTTATTATTGTATTATTGACATTCTTGTTTTAAAGCTAAGGTTTTATGATTTTTGGTTCTTGAGTTCTTTTGCAAGTATGTACCTTATTTTTTAAACGACTTCAAAAAAAGGAGGAGGTTCTCAATTCGGTTGTATTTTTTTTTATGTTTGTTCGCCGATTACTCAAAGACGCCTGGACCGATTTGAGAAATTCTTTTTTTTGTTTGAAAGGATATACTTGTCATGTGGTCCCATTTTTTTCAAGTCACGTTCTGATGGGATCCTAGAGAAATCGAGGGCAATCCTCAAATTTCAAAGGCTTCTATATTGTTTTTTGTATATTATCTAAAGCTACTCGGATATTTACATCTAGTAGTCAGCATTTTATGTTGCTGAGCTGATGCTGGAAGGTACAACTCCTCAACGGTTAGGAGTACGGGGATAATTCTTTTAATATAGCCACCTTAAATAAGTTTTCCGTCTCAAGTAACCGTCGTCTCCGCATTCGAGAAACATTCTTGCTCGGTCTACCCATCACTTAAAATCGTAAAATAATTTTTTTTTAACAAAAAAAAAACCGACTTCAAAAAGTAAGTAAACTAAAAATCAAAAATAAATTTACTTCGCACAAAATAATACGTTTTTTCATTTAGTTAATAGTATTAATAAATAATTATTTTATAATTCTGAAGTCGGTGCCAAGTAAAAGCTATAACAACCTTTCTACAATATCAAATTACAGCGCGTATACATGAATTTCGCGACACGACTCATGCCGCAGGCGTCCGACCGACGCACGGTGCACGGTGGGTCAACTCAGGCGCTCCCCTTTCATAGGATTTTCGGCAAAACTAAATGTCTATTTTGACTGTTCCAAGTTATGAATGTTACTTAGGACATTAAAACATTTGACAATTTATTAAAAATAACCATTTTATACTAGTGGAACACCATCAAATTCAAGGTTTTTCATTGAAAATGTATGATAATGAACTTTGTTTTGCTTCTATCTTCGTAACGTATTAAGATGTAAAGATGACACTTTCAGGTAATATTTTTGAGCATATACCTAAGCTACAAAAGCTTCGACCTTGACTCCGGACTTGCCCGATTAGAAGTTGTGGGCTATTAAAGAATCGATCTTTTGGTTGTACTTATATCATTACTAACGGAGTATACAGATTGTTTTTTGTGTTGAATTGGTTGCTTGATGGATAATGAGCGCGTATACTTTTTGAACTATATCAAAAACGTCCTCATACGGGTACAAAAATAGGTATAAATTTTGTACCTGTGTAATGACGCTTCTATCTTCGTAACGTATTAAGATGTAATGATGATACTTTCAGGTATTAGTAAAAGTTGTGGGCTTTCAAAATATCGATATTTTGAAAGCCCACAACTTCTAATCGGGCAAATCCGAGGTCAAGGTCAAAGCTTTTGTAGCTTAAGTATATGCTCAAATATAATACCTGAAAGTATCATCTTTACATCTTAATACGTTACGAAGATAGAAGCGTCATTACACAGGTACAAAATTTATACCTATTTTTGTACCCGTATGAGGACGTTTTTGTTTAATTATCTCAATAAGTAAGAATAGAGTGAACAACAAAAATACAATATTTGAAACATTTAATTTCGTAGAGTACGTTTTGCTTGATTTCCTATTTTTTTTAGGTGTGCACTTTTTACACAAAGTGTTTTATTACTCGAGCGATATCAGTTTGTACTGATTCAGCGATAGTTTCACTAAAATTAAGATATCGGGATGAAAGTCGAAGCAATGACCGCTTTTGACTTGCTAAATGACACAACTATAGGTATAACGGTTCGGAGACACTCGGAACTAGTCGAAACTCTAGAGTCGAAAGTAATCGTAATTATAATGCGGACAATTATGAATTTATGGATGTCCTAATAAATCACGTAGAGAAAAGTTTTATTTGTTCAAATATTTTTCTACTATGACTCCATATTGATTTTTTTATGTGACAAGCGCTGTTTATTATTTTGTTAATAACTTTAGTTCTTGTTTTTTTAAATGTTATTTGATTGTGAAGTTTGTGTTGACATGTGTGTTTATTAAAAATTTTAAATAGCAAGTTTCCTCAAATAACATTTAGTGACCGAAATCTTGCGTCAAACTGTTTTGTCGGAAAAACGTAATGTTGGTATTCAGAACCTTGAAATTTTGGAAGCTAAACTACTGGTGGCTGGTGAGTTCTCATATATATTATAATATAATGTTCCTTTCTAATAAGGTATCACTAGAATTAACCTCGCGGAGCGCAGTTTCATTCAGTTGACTAGCATTCTAACGGGAATTTTGATCTTTCGCTATGACGTCACGTGGTGTGGATATTGGAAAAATCAATTTCATCTCATTTTCATCATCATCACTGCAAACAATAGAAAATTCTTTATTGTACACACAGCTTTTATTCATGGTTATTGAAAAGTATTATTCATTTATGCACAATTTATAACTTTAAAGTGATCTGTATAGTTCTAGCTTTTGGAAATAAAATGTAGAATTTGAAGAAACAGTATAATTCTTTTCTCTGAGCCATAAAAATTACTCAAGTTGTTCTCTTGCGCTTTACAGGACACTACTCACCAAATCCAAACACCTCAAATATCTCCACAACGCGATACACAAAAAAGAAAATTGGAAAATGTAAGTACTTATTATTATGACATGAATGCAATTAAATCAAGAGTACGCGTCTTAAGGCTAGTATTACGTGGGAGGATGATCTATAAATGTTTTATTTGTTACAGGCTACGTTATCTAATTTGTTCAAAGTAAGAAAATTAACGTACAATTTAAATCTTGCTTAGTGTAATATTGAGGAAAAAAACGAAGAAATAATAAGACTAAGGAATCTGAATCGATGCAAGAAACTAAAAATACGCATCTTAAACTCTTTAATAGTGAGTTTAAAAAGAAAATCTATAATAAATGATGAGCAAGTATAATTGATAAATTCAACTAAGGATCTGTACTTTAGACTGTTGAAAAATTTGAATATCAGTTCATCCCAGAATTCACCGGCACTTCGCATTTTTGCTTTATCATTGCACCATCATTCAAGCAAAGCATACAACTACGTAAGAAAGGTTTTTGAAAAAGAAGAAGAAGAAGTGTATTTGTTGAAAAATGCCACTGTGTGCTATATTGAGCTGTGCTAACTCTTCCAGTAAAGTTGGTAGAGATAAAGGAAATATTTCCTTTCATTTGTAAGTAACGTTGGTGTACATTTATAATTATAAATGATTTTGTGTTTGTTGTGATCTTGACTGACTGTTATCGATGCGAAACAGAGGGATGACTTGAATTCGGAATGTTCCTACTACTACTACACACATTTAAATTTGCAGCAGTTATTTAGTTTCTAGTGTTTTTGTTGAATAGCTTGACCTAAATTACATCAAAACTTTAATTGTGAATATATAGAAATTCCCATAAAGCTGAAAAGTCGTATGGATGCTCGGAACGCCAATTTATGAATGAATAATAACGAAAACAGTAACCTTTGCGACCCTTGAGATTATTGTTTAAATACGCTATCGATGAAAAGTTATAGTTATGCCACTTTTCAGCTTAACGGATATTACGTACCCTTGCATGTCAAAAAACAGCTAATAGGGTACAGCATGATATTGCGTTAATTACAGGTTCCCAAGAGACCTCAACACCAAAGAGAAATGGATAGACGCGACAGGGCGTTTGAATTGGAACCCTAAAAAAGCCAGCAGAATTTGCTCTATTCATTTTACCAATAACAGTGTAATTTTCGAAACCAAGAAAAGGCGACTACTTAGCCCTACAGCAATACCGACCATTGCTATACTAGTCTAGTCGACAAGTTGAAAATGGTACAAAATAGAGATACTGCTCTTAAAATTATATGCGATAGCTCATTGGATCCGGAATGACATTTAGAAAGATGTGCCAAAAGCATGTCTTAGCACATAAAAAATTGCAAAAGTTATAAACAAAAACTTAAAAACCCAAGTAATGTTGTTCAAGTAAAAAAAAAGTTAAGTATATAATATGTAAGAAAGGTTCTACGAAGCGAACAATTTTTACGACCATTATTTAAACATTTTTTTTTCACTTACAATTAAGACGTTAGTTCGAGAAAATTTCGTTAGTTAATAATTGTTTAACTTGTTGAAAAATTAACTTTAAGTAAAATTTCCAAATTATTTATAGTGTTCAGAACACACCATATTTTTTTCAAATTAAAAAAAAAATATTCAATACCTTAAATAAATTAATTAATCTGCGTACTTTATACATACTTTTGACGCCACGCGTGCAACCGAAAAAAGTAGCGCGCAGACCTATTTTCAGCGTTAAATTAAAATTATTAATATTGGAGATAGAGTTCCGAGAGTTAGGAGTTTTTTATTGACAATTGCCTCCTCTTTCAGAATATTTTAAAATTTCTTAAATATTAATAGTTTATGAAATATTGGCAAAAAACGAAATGCCATTTCTTGTTTATCTTTAATTGTTTATAACTTGTGCAATTTTTTATGTGCTAAGACATGCTATTGGCACATTTTTCTAGACGTCATTCCGGATCCAATGAGCTATCGCACATAATTTTAAGCACAGTATCTCTACTTTGTACCATTTTCAACTTGTTGAGTAGACTATACTGAAAACGTCAACCGAAGATCAAGTTAGTAGAAACAATCGATTTCCATTAAAGCCATTTTTTTTAATCGGTACCTAAACGTCATTAAGTAACGTTGCAGCATTGGGTGTTACCATGAATCTAGAATGTACTGGATTTGGCATGGCTCGGAACCATAGTACTTCAAAAAGAGATGGTCATATACAATATCAGTAGAAACGACAGAGAAACACCTCAAATATCTCCACAGCTCACACTCCTACAACGCAACACACAGAAGAGAAAATTGGAAAATGTAAGTACAAATTATTATGGCATGATTGCAATTAAATCAAGAGTACGCGTCGTAAGCTAGTATTACGTGGGAGGATGATATAATATTAATGTATTATTTGTTACAGGCTACATCATCTCTAATACGCCCAAAATAAGAAAATTAACGTACAATTTAAATCTTGCTCAGCGTAATAATGATGAAAAAAAACGAAGAAATTATAAGACTAAGGAATCTGAATCGATGCGATAAACTAAAAATACGCAGCTTAAATTCTTTAATAGTGAGTTTAAAAAAAATCTATAATAAATGATGAGCAAGTAAAATTGATAAATTCAACTGTACTCTAGACTAATGAAAAATTCAAATGTCAGTGCATCTCAGTATTCACCGGCACTTCGCATTTTTGCTTTATCATTGCATCATTCAAGCAAAGCATACAACTACGTAAGAAAATATAATAAGAAATAATAAGAAAAACGTTACCACAGAATCACCAGAAGAATAGTATTAAAAGGCTAAAAAAAGACCAACTATATTGTTGTCTTATAATCGATGGAATGGTTATCAAACAAAAAGTGGTATGGTAAAGGTACAGTATTATCTAATTTTTTATTTTTTTGGAAATTAATTTTGTATATTACTTTATTACAATTACAATTTTAATATATTATTGACATTCTTGTTTTAAAGCTAAGGTTTATGATTTTAGGTTCTTTAGTTCTTTTGCAAGTACCTTATTTTTATTTTAGATAGATGTTATAGAATGACCTAACGAATGACCGAGCTTCTTACTAGTCGTGCGTATTTTGTTTCATCTTAGATTTACTTACAGTAGCTCATTATAATTTACAGAACCCACCAACAATAGATACACCTTCTACATCTGTGTCATCTGTAGGTATACTATCTAGAGCAGCAGTGGCGTGCAATGGGTCTGATCTTAGGTGAGGCAGTGTTTTTTTATTGATTTTCCAATATCCACACCACGTGACGTCATAGCGAAAGATCGAAATTCCCGTTAGAATAAAATTCTATACAACTGAATGAAACTGCGCTCCGCGGAGGAAATGCTAGTGATACCTTATTAGAAAGAAACATTATATTATATGAGAACTCACCAGCCACCAGTAGTTTAGCTTCCAAATTTTCAAGGTTCTGAATACCAACATTACGGTTTTTCGACAATACAGTTTGACGCAAGATTTCGGTCACTAAATGTTATTTGAGGAAACTTGCTATTTTAAATTTTTAATAAACACACATTGTCAACACAAACTTCACAATCAAATAACATTTGAAAAAACAACGAATAGACTCATAAATGCAAGAATCTACTATACTACTACTATCGCTTTATCAGTACAAACGTGTCGCAAAACTGATATCGCTGGAGAAATAAAACACTTTGTGTAGAAAGTGCATACCCAAAAAAATAGGAAATCAAGCTAAACGTACTCTACGAAATTAAATGTTTTAAATATTGTATTTTTGTTGTTCACTCTATTCTAACTTATTGAAATAATTAAACAAATTAAATATATTATTATTCATCATTTAATTATGCATTATTCTGTTATAAAATACTGATTAAATATAAAGTCATGTTTATAAGTATCTAAATATGCTGAAAATATCAAGATGGTAAAAACTGTTTATTTTTCATATTACACATCATAATACTCATCATCATTGCAGAAAAATGCTAATTCTTTCGTCTTCGCTTTGCGAGGAACGTCACATACGTCAATATTCCACATTTACGCGGTCAAAATTGAATTTTCAAAACTTACGGTAAATACATAAAATACCACATGCACAGCTAGGAGACAGTTTCAAGAATAATAATTGAGCCCCTAAACATACCTGGGATACATCCCGACCGCTTTCAGGTAGTCGGTACTTGACCGTCAAACCGTGCGCTCGTTTTAGCTGCTTAAAGTTACAAACTCTACGAAAGTGACAACATTAATATATTTTTTCTGTGTCAGTTTTTGAAGTGAAAGATATGGATTCCAATAACACAGGTATGTATCTTAATTTTTATTATTGTTTACTTATCCTAATCCTATCCTAAAAATACTAAATTCGAATAATTTGGGGGTTTCAAACACATGGGTTGTTTTAGACCATTTTTTTTAGTAGTTTTAAACTTTAATGGACAATTTGTTGTATTTATAGATGAGTTACGATCATCATTTTTTTTTTATTTGAAACTGCAATCTTTTGGCTAAAAGAAAATACATAAACTAGCTGCGGAAAAGTGCAGATGACAAAACGAGGGACCTTTTTAACCATTAAGATTTTATATGAAAATACAACTATTTTTTATTGGTTAAGTAATCTTAGCTTTTCGTTGTTTTAGATACTTAAAGTGCATCAGGTGTGAAGATTGATACTCGGAAATACCTTTATCAGATTATGAAAGATGAAAATTTACCGAATTTGGATGCAAAAGTGAATTATTTAGAAAGTCATTTATTATTAAACTATGGCAATTAATATAGGGAAAGGAGGTCTGAGGAAGAAAAACAACTGGAAGAAAACACAAAGAAGCACATCCAAGAAAGATTTCGGATTGAAACTGGATTATTGGTAGACATACCCAAATCCAATTTCGGAAATACCAATGATGGTAACACCAGTAGAAGGTTTTTGAAAATCGCCATTTGGCAGCAGATATAACCGGGATAAACTATGAACAAATTTATAGATTAAAAGTTATATTGGAGACAATTTCAAGTGGACATAAGATAGATTCACAGAAATACGAATGTTATGCCAAAGACACTGCTAAATTATACGTAAACCTTTATGGATGGCATCCTATGACTCCAACCATGCATAAAATCTTGACACATGGTGCCACTATCATAGAAAAGGCTTCACTGCCAATAGGTCAGCTATCCGAAGAAGCCGCAGAGGCCCGGAATAAGCACTTCCGTGTATACCTAACGCGAAAACTTCGCCAGGAAATTTTCCAGGGAAAATTGTAATATTAATATTTACCATAGATTACTGCTGAGTTCGGATCCACCTTTTAGCAGCCTGAGGCCCAAGAAGAGATCAATCCCCAGAACATTTTGCCCGGAAACAATAAACATGCTCATGCCAGAATATCCCGACGAACCAGACTCAGATAGCGAGCAGCAAGATGAATCCATAACGTTAAATTTTTTGTTTGTTAAATTCTTTTGTTGTATTAATTTGTTTGTAATATTGTACTAGTTTTATTTTATTTTGTGTGTATTTCTTTGGATTGAATAAAAAATTATGTGAAATAATGATCTTTTTCCTTAATTTAAAAAATATTTCTTTGTTTTTACTGTTGTTTTACCTTTATTTTAAAAAAAAACTTCACTAAATAAAAAATATATTTTAAAGAGGTTTGTAATATCATGCAGACGTAATATAGGTAAACAAATAATTTTGTCCGCGGAAATGTGGAATGTGTCGCGAAATTCATGTATGTGTACAGTTCACAGACACGAAAATGTACTCAAATTGCTTACTAGATGCGAACGTTTTTATTCGCCATATCTCGCAGTAGTTGGACGTATATATATACTTTATTTTGAAGCACCTGTCAGAGCAAAGCGCGTTGTTAGGAGTTCCACGATTTATTAATTATACTTTAGGTACTTATTGTTTACTCTTTGATGACCGAAATTATCCGTGACAGCTATAGGGTATGTAATGCTTTTTGCCTTATATACAGTGCCCGCGCCTGTAGAGCAGCCGGTACCAGAGAATCGACCTCACATTATGTAAGTGTTGATACAAACAAATTGTATACAAATTAACTATTTATTTTACTGTGTAATTTGTTTTAGTTTCTTATCTATTGTGAAAACCACTATATTGTTGTCTTATGAATTTATGATCGATGAAATGGTAATCAAACAAAAAGTGGTATGGAAAAGGTACAGTATTATCTTAATTTTATTTGGAAATTAATTTTGTATATTACTTTTTTACAATTACAATTATTATTGTATTATTGACATTCTTGTTTTAAAGCTAAGGTTTTATGATTTTAGGTTCTTTAGTTCTTTTGCAAGTACCTTATTTGTTCGAGATCTCTCGATTCTAAGAAGCAGGACGCCGCAGGGTGCGGCGCGAGCGCAGAGGACGAGGCTCGAGCAACAGCATCGTGGACCACGGCGGCGGGTGGACCTGAGGACGCGGGGACGGGGAGTGCGCGGTGGGGCTGTCTTTGGGCAGCGCGAGGCGGCGAGAGCAGAACTCTTACGGCGGCGGCGCCGCGAACGACCGCGACTAGGCCCTCTTAAATCTCTACACGAAACTATTGTACGGGTCCCCTAGCTTCATACCGTAGTCATTATTGTCACTTATATTTTGGACAATAAACCTCTTATGTAACAGTCAACCCTTATTTAAATAATTGAATCTGTACTTTTTGGAAATAAAGTTATTAAAGTTAACCCTCAAGCAAACCCTGAGCTATCGACATTGGTCCTTCTACGTAATTCAAGAAGAAAGGACGTTGGCTGTGCTGTGGACGGCGGCGGCGTGCCGCGTGGCGTGGCAAATACCTCGTGTCAAGATACCAATGATCTACGGGCAACGGTAACCTGTGGCTATCTACACTGCAGTGGGTAATTAGTGTGTCGTTTCAATTAATCAGTTCCGCCCGTTCTCTACTTCTATTCAAGCCATTAATCTGTTCCATTTTCATTCCCATTCGCTCTTACTAGCCATCTCTCAGCTAAATTCAAAGCTACAAGCACTGCTGCATTTTAAATAACGGGGTTTTGCCGGTTTGCATTGCACGTGCACTGGGCGTGGCATGGCGTGGGTTTTGAAGCGGTGGCTTGACGCGACTATTCAAGGTCAAGAAAAGGTCGCATGAGATTTTTGCTCGCGTGGCTCTCGTATTTTTTTCTTTTCTTCTGCAATTACGCACGCAGTTTTTTCTTTTCTTCCATTTCTTATTTGCTTAGTACTATTAATTTTATTTCATTATGGAAGCTGCTAAATTTTAAAAATTGAATAAGAAGCGCGCAAGCTGTAAGGCTAAGCTCACGCTTTTCAGCAACTACTTAAATGTAGTTCTCTCGTGCACTGCTTCAAGCGAATTGCAGGTGACCGAATTAGAAATAAGACTTAATAAAATTGATTTGCTGTATAACGAGTATGATAAAATACAGGGCGAGATCGAGCTGCTGTTGGAGGACCCCGCCGAGGCAACGGGCGATCGCAAAGAATTCGAAAATCAGTACTTCTCCCTGTTGTCTTCGGCGCGTGACGTGTTAAGGCGCCAGGGACAACGCCCTGCAGGCGATTTGGTGAGTTCCGTGCAAGCTACCGGTACAGATGATCACGATATCTCAAAGCCTAATCATAGTACTTATCGTTAAGCTGCCCCCAATAAAGTTACATCAATTTGGGGGGGCCTATCAGGAATGGCTCGAATTTAGTAACCAATTTAATTCTCTAATCCATAAGAACAAATTGTTAGATAACATTAGCAAATTTCACTATCTTAGGGCTTCTTTAACAGGAAGCGCCGCTTTAATTATTGATGGTCTAGTTTTTAATGCCGACAATTACACCGTCGCTTGGGATCTTTTAATGAAACGATATAACAATAATCGTCTTCTAATAAATAATCATGTCCAATTGTTGTTTAATGTTGAGCAGTTGCAACATTCATCGAGTAAATCGGTACGTAATCTTGTTGAGTTGTTAAGGTTGCAGGTCTTGTTGAGTTCTAACAGCAATGAGTTGGATTTATGTCCGGTGCATGGCGATAAGCTCACCCTCTATCACAGGACCTTAATATAACATTTTAATGTGGGTTTTGAATCGTTGGAGCCTATTCGAGATCTTCCGAGCATATATTATTATATACAGGGTTATTAGCAATTCGACGTTTGCCTTGCAGAGTGTTATATAAGGGTCCAAATGCAATAATCTGAGCCTCTAAATGCCGAAATTCAGTAGTTTTTGTGATATTAAAATTAATAGGTTTTCGCTGCAATATCTCAGATTCTGCCATTAAAAACGTATTGCAAAGAAATGTGAACTGCAAATGTATTTAAATTTCTATTTTAATTGCAGATAATAACTAAGTTTATCTATTGAAATAATTAAAAGTTCAATCATACGAAATATACAATACATTCAAATCAGGCAGTACTATGGTCTAGCATGGCAATGGTGCATTAATTATTTGAACGAATGTTAAATAAGTATGATAATATCGTCACCTCCACGGCAAACTAACGAATCTGCTGTTTTAGCGAAAATGACATTTTAATGCCAAAGTGTACCTAATATGGTACTACGCAATGTGGCAAACTTTAGTATTTCTAGCTCTTACGGTTACAGAATTCAAATAGTCCGATTCTGCATTTTCTAATATTGCACCCATAGTAAACTTACCAAATTCAGATATGGTATTTTAGTGTACTAGAATTATAAAGCTCGAGTGAAATGTGCTATTGTCAACTTACGAATCTGACATATTCGTAAATTTACATTGGTAACAACTATTACTAAAATGGGTCAATGATCCCAAGGCAACGCAAATTACTTTTAATATTTAAATGATTTTATACCCTTTGTAAACTCACGAAAGTGGTACTTTCGTAAGTTCACCATAGTTTCAATTAGGTAATTTTGTTATGGTAGTTACGAATGTGCCACTTTCGTAAATTTTCCACGGTATCAATAAATATCTCACAGCTTCAATGTATGATGATGTAAAGTTACGAATGTGCATTTATTTCTGATTCTTTTAAAATATTGACAGTCCATTGATAATATCTAGAAACAGTACCATTTTAATAACCAAATCTACCACAGTACCTATTACACACATTACTAAAAAAAAGTTATAATTAATTTTAAATTTCAAAACGCTCCCCTGTAAAATTCATATTTTGCAGATTCGTAAGTTTGCCTTATAGGTGACGATATTATGTCCTAAATGCGTATTTTTGTAAATTTTCAGATTGCCAAATACTTGCGTGATTGTGGATCGTCGCACTGCACTCCGCTTCCGGAACAGCAATTCTTGGACATCATGGATACGATCGAGGCCACTAAGTAAATTATCCACTAATATTTGTAAACAATATCTTCTTTATTCAATAAATGTAATCTTCATACTCAGAGCTTCTCTGGTGATATTAAAAATGTATTTTTCGAACCTATTTAAATTATATATATATATTGTCGTTTCAAAGGGGTGTGTAATGTTTGATATAATAACAAATGCTCTAATTTTACTTGAAATAACGTTCATATGTTATAATTTTCATATGCTATAATATCAAATAACCTAATTTCATATGATATAATGTTTTATATGATATAATCTTCCTTTGATATAATAACATTTTGTATAAAGTTCATATGATATAATTTTCAAAATGCATAATATTCTTTTAATATAACTTTCATTTAACCTAATGTTCTTTTGACCTAATTTTCTGGTCGAGGTCGGACTTGGTCGACGGAGCCCCGCTTCGCGGGGCTCCTACTTCTGGTTGGTTAAAAAAAAAAACCACGAAGGGGATGGCGGGGTCGTAGACCCCGCCATCCCCTTCTAACCTAACCTATCCGAGTCGGGGTGCCCTAAAGTCCAGATTGCATCCAGATCCTCCTGGTAACAATAGTTGGGTGATGTATAGGGTATAAAGGGAAGAACAAAAACTTAATATAAAATCGTATCGAATATTCTAAATTATATTAAAAGTTACTTAGAGATTATGAATATTATAGTAAATAAATAATATACTAAACGAATGTTATGTCAAATGTGCATTATAAAAAGTGTTCATTATATCAAAAGAAATTAGATAAAATGAAATTATATCAACAGATCAATATGACAACTGATCGTTATATTAAATAAAATTATATTAAGTGACTAGCTGTTACCCGCGACTTCGTCCGCGTGGATGTCGTTTTATGAACAAAAAATGCTAAAGGTAACAATGTCAATATAACAATAGTAGGTACAACTCATGCACTTATTTACCTATCTATTACCAAACTGACCAAAACAAATATACGACAAAAACTCAAGGAAAATAATATTCAAACAAATCAAAACAGACAAATAGGAACAACTCATGTACCTACTTCGAAACTACTTCAAATTTCGAAATAATAGAAATTGCGACACGTGCGTCCGAGACAGCCCGTAGAGTTTAGCGTAATGTTAAATATCAAAATTCACCCAGTTGTTTTTAAACTTAGCGCTTTCAAACAAACAAACTATCTCCCGCGAAAATTCCTACCTACCTAAATAAACCTATTTCTGATAATAACTAATCTAAACTCAATAAATAAGCAAAATCCCTATAAACTAATATCTATACGAATGTTTTATCCTACCTAACAGTATTATAAAATAACCTACGGTCCCTACATACAATATCAAATATACTACCTATACCAATACTTTAAAATTAAAATCTATACAGTACGACTTATATAAAAATAAACCTTTCGGTTTATCTTTATAAGTCGAACCGCAAATTTAAGTTTGTCATAGGTCATTTATAACCTACGACAAACTTAACTTTGCGGTTCGGGAGCAAACCGCAAAGTTAAGTTTGTATTTTATTGTATATTATTACCTACTACGACCTATTAGATTAAAAATACCCTATTAGGGAAAAAAGGAAATAAAATCAAATCGGATTTTTTTAAAGTAAAGGAAACTATCTAACCTACTTATAACTATAAACTAAAAGAAATATCAAGTATGAACAAAATTAACAAAATTAATTTACAGGACCTAATTAATAAAAAACACTTAAAAAGTTATACGAAACAATAAAATAATTTTACTGGATCGAAAAATGTAATTCTCTATAGCGCAAATTTGTCTAATCGCATGCGTCCGACAACGATGCCTGCCGCAGATGCCGCCACACTTCGGCGAATGTACGCGACTACGACCGACGGCAGCGGTGGCGATGCAGAGCATTCGTTAAAAGAAATTTAAACTTCAAAAGCGAATGATTTCTTATCAAGTACTTAAATATAAAGATTCATGGTTTTATCTTTTAAAATTAATAAATCCCATACAAACTTTCAACCTCTATTTCAACCCCTTCATCCCCTTTTTTTTTTTTTAAAAGTAGCCTATGTTCTGTCTCAGGGTCTAAAGATTGTCTGTACCAAATTTCATCAAAATCGGTCGCGAGGTTTAAGCGGGAAAGCGTAACAGACAGACAGACAGACAGACAGAGTTACTTTCGCATTTATAATATTAGTTGTCGCATGCGTCCGACAACGATGCCTGCCGCAGATGCCGCCACACTTCGGCGAATGTACGCGACTACGACCGACGGCAGCGGTGGCGATGCAGAGCATTCGTTAAAAGAAATTTAAACTTCAAAAGCGAATGATTTCTTATCAAGTACTTAAATATAAAGATTCATGGTTTTATCTTTTAAAATTAATAAATCCCATACAAACTTTCAACCTCTATTTCAACCCCTTCATCCCCTTTTTTTTTTTTTAAAAGTAGCCTATGTTCTGTCTCAGGGTCTAAAGATTGTCTGTACCAAATTTCATCAAAATCGGTCGCGAGGTTTAAGCGGGAAAGCGTAACAGACAGACAGACAGACAGACAGACAGACAGAGTTACTTTCGCATTTATAATATTAGTTGGGATATATAATATTAGTTGGGATATTATGTCAAGTGACCGTTAGATTTTTTGTTATTATATCAACCGTTACACACCCGTTTCAAAGAGCCTGCGGAATTTTAACTTAACATTAAAGTAAAACTGGTTTGGTGAATCGATCAGGTATTTTGGAATGACGAAATATGTAACCTTATATTTAGACAGTCTTTTTGGTGTTATTACAATACATTGTTTCGATATTGTCGCCTTGAACAACACCGCGCTAATCGAAAAACGACTGTGGCATAATACCATTATGTAATGGTATTATGCCACAGTCGTGTGCCACAGTGTTATTAGCGCGGTGTTGTTCAAGGCGACAATATCGAAACAATGTATTGTAATAACACCAAAAAGACTGTCTAAATATAAGGTTACATATTTCGTCATTCCAAAATACCTGATCGATTCACCAAACCAGTTTTACTTTAATGTTATACAGATAGTTGTGTAAGTGACGATAGGTACTTAATTATAGGTTTATTGCTTGAAGTACTTATGCAGAGTGGTCATTTCCTACGGTCAGTCATGGCCAAGTCTGTCACTGGTTCTTTCAAAGATATCCATGTCATCGGTTTTAGTGACAAGAAAACTGCTTAGGTTTAAGAAAAAGCTTTTTAAATCTTGTACTTGGTCGGTCAGTTTGCACACGTCTTACAGACTGACCAATCTAATGGGCCATCCTGTATACGCAATGATCTCAAAATTTTTCAATACTATCAATTATAATAGGTATTTTTTTCTACAATATTTATCGTAATACTAGAATAATCTACCTTCAGAATACAAATACACTACAGAACAAATGAAAAAAAAAAACGAGAATCCGTTTTTAATTTCGCTGTTTTTCTTTTTGTACTTATTTTAATAAAACGGTGTCATTAGTTTGTTTATCATGTAGGGGAAGTCCGGGCGACATGAACCGCTTTTTCATAATAGGTATGTCAAAATTTTCTGTTAATTGGATTCAGGGAATCGATTGTACATAATTATTTAAGAAAGTTTATTTTTAATATGTGCATAATCATTTATATGACATTCTTTTGAAAGATGAGGAGGACAACTATCACAAATATAATTACTTAAGTAACGAAAAAGTCACTCCAGAACAACAAAAAACATTTTTTTTTGTTTTCATCGGTCAACAAAATAACTATGTAGCAAAATGAAAGGATGTTAATCATTAGCCACTAGCATGTGACGATTCAGCGCATTGGCGTTTCATTTGCGCTAATTTTAAACACAATTTTGGACGGTGGTTCAACCGTCCAACCTGGTTAAGTCTGCCGGACTCCGCCTACAGTTTTGTATTGTTTTTAGGGTACGGCTTTTAAAATATTAGGAAACGTAACAATATGACGATTAAAAAAAATGTAAATTAGGTGCAACTAATTTATACCTAATCTATTATTATGCAATGCAATATAAAAGTATAATTTGGTAAAAAACATCGTATTTCTGGACATTTATTTATTACTAGCTGACCCGGCGAACTTCGTACCGCCTTAGCGTAAATTTGATGCATTACTTTATTTTGTATAGCTGACCTATCTTATGTATGCGTACCTATTCAATTTGAACTGGAATCTATAATATCCTCCATATAAATTATATATTTTCATAATAGTGTTTATTCCGTAGGGTTCAATAATTTCACTTATACTTTTACAGAAAATTTATTAATTGGTATATATTTTTTTTTCTTCCTAAGAACTTTGTACAGAGTATTAGAAAACTACAAAAAAAAATCAGCCAAATCGGTCAAGCCGTTTTCATGCTATGTCGTGACAACGGAAAACGGGTTTCATATTTATAAATATAGATAGATGATTTAATAGGATCTTATGTGTAGTATCACATATTGCTTTAATATTTGACATGCATGTTAGGGGTAACTTAGAGTCAGTGAGCTGCATTATTGGGTTTATATTTAGATAACCCTGTAGTATTTCTTCTCTTATTCATATATCTACATGTCTACACAAAAGCTTAATAGTTCCTGTGTTATATATCTAAGTCAACAAGAACCGTGTCCGATTCCTTGGCTTGATGTAGAATTATACAACCTTGTTTTACTTTACGAGCCTCTTCCCAACTTCATTGCTGTTGGTCTGTAGGTTAACGCTTTCAGCGGAATATGAGTATTTTGCGTGGAGGGACTGCCATAGATCTTCAAATGGCGACCGGGACTGACAGCTTAATGTGCTATCCGAGGCACGAAGCAAAACTCGATATGTTGAGATAGTCACCCATCCACGACCGAACGCGGTTAGCATTGCTTAACCTGCAAGATCGGTTGGACCGCGCGGTTAAGTCGCGAACTATTCTAAATTTAAACTGAAAACCGATAGTATCCAGATCCATTTCACTAGTTATTATATTTAAATATAAAAAAAATACTTTCCATACATTTTGACTGTTTGCCATTTTGAATTAGTATGGTTGGTGTGTATTTTGCATCTTTTACAAAAAAGCAGTTGAATTATTGCACTAGTTATTACGGAAAATTCAATTCATTTCACTTGCATTAATTCTAAACAAACTACTTTTCTCAGTTTTTGTAAAGTAAAAATGAGGTTGTATAGGTACTGAATGTTCCGGGCCGATATTTATTCGAGAGACGAGAGATTCATTCACTTGGTGGTCATCAGAGTATTGGGCGTTGTTAACTGATCCAAGGTTACTGACTGCTTTTGAAGACTGAAGTCTGCCACGGTTCTTGTAATATATTTGTATCCTGTAATCCGGTGAACACTTTTGATTCCATAAATTTTGTAAACTTAGTTAGAAGTCAGTGCTTATAATATGTTGTGCAATTTAGTACATAGTTTGTGTTAATTATTATACTAAATTTAATTAATATAGCAACGAAGGTTTTAATTTATATAATTGTGTGAGTGATTTTTGGCTATAACAATACATGGAGGTTGATTCGCATAGGTTTCATTTCTTCCCACTTTGATTTTCTTTGTTAATTTATATATTGGAAGTTAAGCATTTTCTGTGTCTGTATCCATGTATTGTTAGTTTGTGGTGATTAATTTAATAATATTAATTATTTATTGGTTATAAAGGCAATATTTTATTTATTGATATTGTCGTGGTTTATGGGTATTATTTGTGACAGAAATTAAGAATAAATGTAATAATTAATGAACTGTATTTTTCTTTTAACGACTATTAAAATAACTTGACTCACTTTAGTAAAGATAAAAAAAGGTTTACTCTTGTTTCACAAAAAAAAAAGCCAAATATTACCTACTCCCAAAATTTCCCTCTTTCGGAATAATTGTAACCCGAACCGGATATTTGGCAAGTGAATGTGTAGACAACAACTTGCTTACCAAATAATAGAGTGGGATCTCCGGACCGTGAAGATAAAGTTAAGATCTCGGAGGAAATGTTTTATAGAGACCATGGACGTAATATAAACTCACACACGCTAAAACATCAAAATATTTAGTGGGTAAAACCACCGCTGTCAGTGTCAATTATTATCTCTAAAGGATATGTCTTATTTGAGTGAATTAAAAAAAAACCAGTGTGGAGTAACGGCGTGTTATGCTATGAGATTATGCAGGAATTATAGAAGACGTCCAATTATCTAACTCAATCTCCTTCCATTGGTAAGAAACAAGCGTTTTTTTTAAATCAAAACCAATAAATTTGTGTAATCTTATCACGATATCATCACGCCAATTTAACTGCAAAGATGTTACTGGGTCCATTCCCAGTAACATCTTTGCAGTTAAATTGGCGTCATGTTGGTTTACCCATGTAAACAAACATGATTCAAGGAAAAAAAATATTTTCGAGTTCAATTCCGTCGCCTCCACCGTACGGACCCCACAACATCCCGAGCCCGAACTTCCCGTGCCTGTGGGAGAGAAGGCACAAGGCGCGTCGCTTATGGCGGAGGCGAACGCAGCCTCAGAACGAAGTGCGCCCCACAAGCGGCGGAGACGCCGCCGAAGGGGAAAACAGCGCCACCAAGATGTCCAGGCGCCCACCACCATCACCGAACCCGCCTAACAAGTGGAGAGACCGGTCGCCGCCCCCTATTGTGGCCCCCATACAACAGGGGGAGATGGCGAAGACATCCACCGCGAGAACCGCGGCCCTCCAGACTTCCGCATCGCCGGCGACGGCGTCACCAAGCGCCGATGCCGCTAGCCTAGCTGCAGTGGACATGGCCATCAACATCCTCTCCGACGTGCGCTCTGTGCTGCAGTCTGGTGAGGACGTTAACAAGATCCCCGAGCTCATCCTCAAGCGCGTGGCTGACTTATTAAGTCGCCGCTAAGCGCGCACGAGCCCCCGAGAAGGACCCATCGCACTGTTGCACCGGCCCCCCTCCGCACGCAGCACCTGCGCATATCTTATCCTGTATATGCGCACCGTGCTCGTGCGAGGGCGGTAGCGATGGGTCGTCGACGATTTTTGCGTAAACGAAACTAGACCGTTCATTTTCGTTCATCGACTAGT
Organism: Hypena proboscidalis; assembly: GCA_905147285.1. Lineage (NCBI taxonomy): Eukaryota > Metazoa > Arthropoda > Insecta > Lepidoptera > Erebidae > Hypena > Hypena proboscidalis. The sequence goes on from LR990126.1 coordinate 9,669,082, forward strand.
CGATCGACCGGTTCAAAATATAGACTATAGTTCACGGTCTCAGTTCTTGCAAACTGCTAAGGGTCGTTTATAGTTCTTATGCGTTTACATTACGGGCGACGTTGAATTCGACTGAATGATTAAACGATGCGGTTCGACTGTTAACTGCACTGATGATTGAAATTTGAGAAAAATAATTTAAATAATAATCAAATTTTATTTGTATAGGTTACATTAAATAAATTGAAAATATATACATAGGTAAAAATAAAAAGGCAAATATTTACATTAAGTTAGGCGTCATAGTATTCCTCCGCATCGATCTCGGTTATATATTTCTTTAGTGTTTTTAAAATAATAAAATTAATGAAAAAAAAAAAATTGTATAGGTTTATAATTCCAGGTTTTGTTGATCTTCCCTTCATACTTTTTCCAGGCTTAGGACTGGCTGAATAAAGCGTATATGAACTTGTCTATAACTTACTATACCCATCTCACTCGCTAGCATTTCGCATTCAAACAAATATCAACGTTATCGCGTTCAAATATTGTCGTCTATTGTGTAGTTGTCTATTGAACTATGAATGAAGTACGAGAATATAAACCGTGATCGTGTCGTCTACAAATTGAACTGGTTTATCTGACAAACGTAAACGGTCGAACCGTTCATGAACCGTCAACCGGTCCATTGAACCAGTCCGTTCATTCAACGCCCACCACTAGAGGGCGGTCGCGGCAGCGGGGATCTCCAATGCAGCCTCGCTTTGGCCGCGATGGTGAATGCGGCCATCACTGCCCTTCCTATCTTCTTCACGTCGAATGACTTGAAACACTAGCGCTACACGACAAAGAAGCCCGGAAGGATGCTTGCAAGTCGCCGTACCCGCCGCTGGTCGCTCGGAGCTGGCCCTCCCTCGGTTTTTCCGGGGGTTTTAGTCGGCTCGGGCAGACCGCCGGTACGGCGTGAAAAACTTGCATCCCCTCTGAAAGCACCAAGGAACTACGAGGACCCGGAGTCCGAAGCCCAAGCCACTTCTCGTCTTCACGAGGAGGAGTAAGACGCCATTTGAGAGTGGCTCAGCCACGGGCAAATTTCCGTGCCTCTTATCCGCAAGGAAGGGGGTCCACGAAGAACGCGACGTCGTCGTCATCAGTCATTAGCTAGACGGCCCAGAGAGAGATAGCCCCGCAGTCCTCTCTGTTGCCTAGTACAGCTGATCTGAGAGTTAGCCACGCAGTCCTCAGATTCAGTTGAGTTAGGGAGGTCTTGGATTGAGATAGCCCCGCAGTCCTTTCCAAGTCCTCACGTAGGAAGAGGTGGTGACTGGAGATAGCCCCGCAGTCCCTTTTACCCCTCAAATAGGGTTGATGGCATAAGTATAAGTTTGTACAAGACACTACAATTGTAATTTGTATGAAGAAAGGTAATAAATAGTAAATGTTACCCAACGGCGTCTTTGATTTATACCAACGGCAACCCTCTACCCTACAACCTTATTTTGATAGTTGAGCTTGACTGTTTTAAGACCCCATGATGGGGTAAAAAGTAAGAGACTGTAGACTCATTTGTTGGATGTTTGTCTTCAGAGATAATTATGACCTAAGTCAATGTATTCTTGCATGAAATTTGTATATAAACCTTTAAAATAAGGGTCTCTTTCAAAACGACGCTCGAGGGATAGGAAGCGAAGTTTTGCCATTGTGTATGAATTACCTAATGCTGCAGGTGATTCATTTAAAGGAATTTGAACTACGAATGGACCATCCGTATTGCGATAGGTAGTATCAACAAAAAATTGTTCACCTGATCGTTCTTCAGCGGTAATCTTATGTTTTGTTGATATAATATCAAGTTCCCGAAATCGATTTAAGTCTGTATGTAAGCTATCAACAAGCATACATACATGAGAAGAGCAACGAGACTAATTTATCTCACCAGAAACTAACCAACCTAATTTCGATTCTAATAAAATGGGCATATTATGTTTACCTAATTCTATACGACTATTGCCAACAATGCTCCAGAATACTGCCGCGCCTACTAAAATATCGATAGACGACGGAACGTAAAATTGTGGATCGGCAAGGCGTATATTTGATGGCGTTGTTAAATTGCTAATATCCACATGAGTATTTGGAATGTATGAGGATATTTTAGGCAATATTAAGCACTGAATATCAATTTCGTAATCTCCACTGTTGGACTTTAATGAAATTGAACATTCTTTTGCACAAGTAGAAGAAAGAATGTTTATACCCACCACCTTGGACTTGGTAGAATAGGTAGTCAATTGAAGCCTTTGAGCAAACTCTTCAGTGACAATGTTCGCCGCACTTGCGTTGTCCAGCAAGGCCCATGCGGAGTGAAGATTTCCTTCAGCGTCCCTCACTTTCACGACAACTGTGGAAAGTAAAACGAATCGAGCAGTATCAGGTTGATTAACTGAAATAACTGATAGTACAACTGCTTGTGTGTCTGCGGTTAAAATAGTATCTGTACCTACGGGTAATAAACTATTGTGCTTGTCAGAACAATGTTTACAATGAGACAATCTGCATTTTATTTTATTTTATTTTATTGGAAGACCAACAGCAGGTTATAACATTTTATGATACTTAATAATATGTAACATATAGCTAATTATAGGTCTTCGCTGATAAACAATTGAATTCAATAATCAATATGTGTGGCTATAAACTTATACATGAATAAAATTACATTCTTTAATGTTTTAAAATTGACACAACATTAGAAAATTTTGAGAAAAAATCCAGACTGAGCACCCGTCTCACTGATTCAACTTTAGACACAAATATATCAAAATCTAACTTTTTAGCCTGTGTGTTTAAACAGCTACTCGCTCTCCACAGAAACGCATTCTGGCGATAGTTTGTAGATGCCAATGGTAGATGGATTGGGGGGTATAATGCCTCGCTGATTTGGTTGGCACATTAAATGCTATTTTAGAAAGAAGGTCAGGACTGTCTATCTTACCAGTTAATACATTCAGGAAATAAGTAATGTCCGCTATTTCACGGCGCACATAAAGTGGAAGTAGGTATATGAAATTGTGCGCATATCTTCAAGTAATCCTCTGATTTATAATTTGAACTTAACCCTATAACATAAGTATTTAATAAATTTTCGCTGTATATTCTCTATTCTAGAAATGTATGTATCGTAACACGGATTCCAAACTTGACTACTATACTCAAGTATACTACGCACAAATGTACAAAATAATATCTTCATTGTTTTAGCCTCTTTAAAACTAGCAGATGTTCTCATGACGAATCCCAGTAGGTACCTGCGACGCTTTGGTTATGATACTGTTGATATGATCTTGAAACAGAAGTTTCGAGTCATGTATCACGCCAAGATCTCTGACATTCAATAATCTTTGCAATTGGTGACCTTGGAGGTGATAGTCAGCAACAATGTTAGTCGTTTTCCTACTATAAGTGATTATGGAGCATTTAGTGGGATTGAGGTCTAGCTTATTTAAGATACAATAATCACTAAGGCGATTCAGGTCTTCCTGGAGTGCGACTACATCTGAGGGCGACGACACAGCCGTACAAATTTTCATGTCGTCTGCAAAACAAAGGAGTGTAGAATATTGGAAGCACTTGTCTATGTCGTTTACAAAGATTAGAAACAAAATAGGACCAAGCAGAGAACCTTGAGGAACTCCACTGGGCACCTGAATCCAGCTAGATATATAACTAGATATATATAGCCAGCTAGATATATAACATTTGTCTACACTATGGCCAGGTCGAAGGCAATTTAGACATACATAAAGCTATATGCTTTTTTAATGCGCGCCTGCACAGATAAATTAGCAAACTTTGTACACTGGTATAAATAGTGATCCTCATCGCAGGTAGGGCATGAATATTTTTTATGTGAATTAGAATTGGCATTTGATTTAGGCTTGGTATTGTTTGTGTCGGGGGCTTCACCCTTATGTTTTTTGGGGTTCGAATCCTCAATTGTCTGCAACAAATCCGCTCTGTTACTAAGAAAAGTTATAAAAATATGTAAAGTTGGAGGTTCAGTCAATGAGAGAGACTTTGATTATATATATCTATAGATACCGCCTCATCAACGCTAAATTGTCCAAAAATGTTGTCCGTAAATTACCTGATCCGACAAAAACAGCTGTCAGTGTCAATTATCACCTCAAACAATAAGGTCATTTGAGTGAATTACAAAAAATCATTTTGTGAGTTACAAAAATATGCCGGAATTATAGCAGACGTGCAAATGCTACTAACACAATCTCCTACTATCGGTAAGTAATCCAAAAACAATCGTATTTTTTCAAAACAAATCTAGCAAATTCTGACATTTAATCTCAAAACCCACACGCCATTTTTTGGTGTTGCCAGTCTGCGATACTATATTTACCCGTATTTCTGTTCTTTTTATTCTTCAGTTAATAATTTAAAATGAACAGCTGGTTTCAATAGTCTGTTCGTCGATTTACTTACTATACAGGGTGTGACAAAATGAAAGAAATTTAATTAATATTAAATTAATATAGTTAGAATTTATTTATTTCTCAAAGATTACAAATCACTTTAAGACAAGAAATAAATATAATATTGTGGGTAACTTTAAAATTATTTGTCTAGAGTGCCGCCGCGCTACGCCGCCGGCGGATGTTGTTTACTTGAGAGCTGCATACTAGTTTAGTAAAGGCGGAGTCACACCGAGTACAGAATTTATTTTACTTATTTTTTTTTTGGAAGTCTTTCAAGATGTGACATTTTAAGTATTTTTTAAATAGGTTAATTGATTTTGCATCCTTTATTTACTTTGGCAAAGCATTATAAAGTTGTGCGCCCTCATATTTTAGATCTTTTTTGCCGTAATTTGTTCTGGGTTTTGATAAAACAATGTGGTACGATCGCCTAGAACTACGATTTTGAATATGTGATTTTTTTGTGAATGATAATTGTATTTGTAAATCACCAGAGAGAATTTTATGAATTAAAATGCAAGTGTTATATTGATAGATTTGGGCAATGTTAGGTAGCTTTGTGTGCTGGTAAATTTTCTGTGTAGGTGTTAGTTATATATATTATATTAATTATTATTTTATTTGATTAATATTGTGGCATTTGATTATTTAAAATAAACAAGTTTTTTAAGGATTTATTTGATTTAAATTCTCCAACAGTAGCTTGCTAATATATTTTAACTTTGCAAAATAAAAATATATTTTTATCATTTTGCTTATGCAAAAGCACAATAATTTTATAAATTAAAGCGCAAGTAGTTTATTTTATAGCTGCAGTATTGTGTATTTTACCCACATTTATTTTTTTCTCCCATTACATTGGGGTAAATTCAATTAGTGGTAACTCTCAGATGAATGTCAAGTCATCGTAAAGCAATGGTTTCACGCACACTAGCTTGTCAAATTTCTACGTCTTTGTTGCAATGTTCACTGCACGAGACTCCCTCTAGAGATTATGTACTCTGAGGTTCCTCCCATTGTCTGCTAGTAACCTGATCAAGTTTAGTGGTGATTATGTAAATAACTAAAGTATCCCAGTGTTGAACGGGTTGTCCAAGACTTGCTAAGGCTCTAAGGTTTTTGTTGGTGGTGTCAATTACGTAACGCAAAGACTTACTTGATTCTGTGGTGATTGATTGGAAGTTGAAAAGTGCTTGCACATGATTGTTGACAAGCAATCTTTTATTATCGTACCTCTCACACACAGAGTAGCTTCCAGGCAGCATCATAATTGTCAGCACTAAAGTCGAGATTATCGATAACAAGACTAGCACACTTCCTTTTAAAGAGGCGCGTAGATAATGTAATTTGGTTATTTTATCTATGCTATTGTTGTTATGTATAATGCAAATGAAAAATTCTTTAAAAGGTAACCAGTCAGTATAGCTTCCCTGAAATTTCTGAAGATCTATTTTTGGAGGGCGAATTGTATTTTGTTTATGTGTGCTAGGACTACCAGAACTCACCTCGGTTGAACTGTCTCCAGTAAGGGCCTTGCGAGCTTCAGTGACCAGTTGACGCGCAGAAGCTACCAAGTTGTAGTATAACGTCTCAAACACCTGTCTCTCGGCAAACTGGTCGGCAGGATCGTCGGCAGCTATCTCCAGCTCATTCTGTAACACGTCGTATTTTTCGTATAAGCCTTCGAACATTTCAAGACGATATTCAACATCCACTAACTGGACTTCACTAAGCTTATCGCAAGACTTGGAAATACTAAGATAGGCAGCAAATTGCGTAAGGTTGGCTTGACTGATGCTTGACTGATGCTCGCTTTTTATTAAGTGTCTTAGTGTCAGCCATATTTAAATTGCTAAATTAAAATTAAAGCTAAATTAAATGCGTTTAAATATGCCTGATAAAATAATGTAAGCAACTAAATGGAATATATGGTGCTTTTAATTTACGCCAGGCGCAGCAATTTTTTGCCAGTAAAAATGCTAAGTAATGCCTTAGGTTATCTAATACAAATTATTCAACAACCAAGCAATTATATTAAAGCTTCTTAGTACTACTATTAGCATACAAACTAATTGTTGTATGAATAGATGAATCTAAAGCCTAAATGCATGAAAAAATGGATAATGTTTGATCAAATATATGAGGCTGAAGATGATTGAATGACTAGGCAATTATTATAATAATTAACTCCTTAGCGATGATTCCAAAGCACGAAGACAATCTTAATACGTGCAGCTTGCTGTGAATTTGATTTTCGTCCTGATTTCCAATGTTTTCCGTTCTTGCATCCGTTGGTTGAAGAAAATAATCAACAAGGATGGCTTTTTTGTGGCCCTGTTGATATTCTTGAAGTCCAAAGGCAGATGCAATCCCAGAAATCGACGAAACTTCAACTTTTGAGTCCAAAAAAACAGCTACAAATTCAAAAAATCTTCCGCGGCCGTTGAATTTTTAAAAGTTTTGCTAGTTCTTGAAGGCGGTGAAAGGACCAATGTTACCGTCGAAGAAGGAGTTGTAATAAATGAAAAAGAGTGGACTGTAATTTAAGTTGTATTGTGTTGACAATATAACAAGCTTGAGGTTGCGAAGCTACGTTATACAAAATGCAAAGAGAGAGAATGCGCGAGCGTGAGCGTGCATTTTGCAGTCTTTGGCTGACTGACGGGCGGACCGGTCATCGACGGCCAGCTGTTGGCGCGGTGAGGTGCGGGGTGTGCGATACCGATGACTAGTGAAGGAACCCGTTTCGGCGCCGTCAGCTGATGTGCGCGGGCGATGCATGTCGATTTCTCGACACTTCGTATAATAAAGTGTAATTTTTTTTATTGAATTATTGCTGCTTTTTAGTATCTTCTCGCATTGTTCTGCTTTACAATATAGGAATCAAATGTGCAAAAAACATCTATTTCATTACATAAAAACGATATCAAACATAATATCGATATAATAAAAACCTGGTAACAAGGTACAAAAAAGGTGTCCCGGGTTGTCCTAAGACTTCCATTACCACCATATAACTGACGGTGATTGACATGCAAATATTGCGTTTTTCCATTCTAAAAAAAAAAATATGAATAATTAGTTTGTGTGAATTAATATTTAATGAAATCTGTATGGTCTGGTGTATTTATAGTTGATATGTTTGGTATGTTTGTATAATGTTATAGATAGGTGAGTAGGTAAAAAATAAGCTAAATAATCTAAAAGTAAAGTATCTGTATCATAATGCTCAGCAATATGAATACTTTTGAAAACGTCCTAAATATAACAATGCACATTGGTGCCGGCAATTCTATAAGATTATAGGAGTAGAGCAGCAGTGAATAAAATCACGTCTATATTACCTATAAGGGTGTGGCAGAGGTAACTCACATTTCACCTGTTTTGTTTAGGTCCTTTGTGATAGGGGGTGAGCCTACCGCCATCCATCGGGCACAATTTCAACTCCGTGCTGTTATTTAATAATTTCCAGTTCCTCTAGACCAGCCAGGCAGTTTTAGTGATAATTCAGGGATGTTTAGAATTGAGTGACGCAATAAAAATAATCATAATAAATAAAACCCCACCCGTGGGGGGATGGGCAGAGTGGACTCCCGGTGCCTACGATGTTAAACGGCACGGAATACCCACTAAAACCCCGCGGTGTGCCCTCGTCGCCGAAAGATGGTGGGTCGGCGAGCCCCGGATCGATCTTACATCCACAGGGCTCGCCGCGGCGACCGTGCCCTGTCCGACCTCCGACCGGGCGTCACTCCGTCGCGGAAGGCATTCGCGGGCGGCAGAAAATCCCCCTCCACCGCCCGCGGCCTCGCTCAGGGCGGCATTAGGTGCGCGGCGTGCCTTCGCCGCCTAGCTCGCCGGCGGCGAGCCAGGATCAGCCAGGAGTGAGTCCTCCCTGATCCGCTCCGCCACCTCCTTCTGCGAGATGACGTCCTCGCAGAAGGATGCGACCGCATCCCACGACCTCGCGCTGCCCATGGCCGCAACTACGGCCGGCAGCGAGAGGTCGCTCCCTATGACCGCGGTGAGTTCCCGGCGCTGCACTTCCCAAGCAGGACACTGCTCGAGAGTGTGCTGCGCCGAGTCCTCACCGCAGTCGCAGTGGTGGCACATGGGGCTCGCCTCAGTCTTCAGCCTGTGCAGGTACTTCCCGAAGCAACCATGCCCGGTCAGCACCTGCACCAGCCTGAAGGAGAGAGTCCCATGCTGCTGCCCTGCCCACTCCTCGAGAATCGGCCGGAGTGCCTCCACGGTCCGAAACCAAACAACGTGGAGCCTCCAGCCGATTCCCCCACCGGACCATCAGCGTCCGGTGGGCCTCCTCTCGCCACGCTCGCAGCTGCTCAGGCATGGGGACAGAACCCTCGGCCCGAGCAGCCGCCCTGAGGCGCGATCGCACCAGTCCCAACGTCTTGCGGTTTCCCGCCACAAAAGTAAGTTTATCATTTCAGTGATATGGAGACAAAAGTAGGATCATTTCGGTGGCTGTTATAACTTAAACTAGATTCCTTTAATTTGTTTCAAAATTGTGTATTTAATTTCGCCGTAAGCACTGTTTTGCTTGAGTAGTGTTCATATTGTTTTAAAAATTTAATCACACAGTAAGAAACGGTTTATCATTTCAGTGGTAATTTTTTATCATTTCGGTAGACAATTTTCATTTCAGTGGACTCTTAAAAATTCATCCTTAAATATTTATGAAAGTTTTGATAATATTTGATGTCCACTCACACACAATGTTATAAAATAGGCCAAAGTTTCATTTTTCACTTAAAATATATAGATAGCATTGAAATTAAAAAAAGTCCACCGAAATGACAAAAAAAATCGCTTGTTGAAATTGACCCATAAATAGGCGCGCGTTGGGTAGCTGGATTAAGAATCTGATGCAGAAGTCAGTATTAGGTACTTGACACGGCACGCATCGTGAGGAGATTCCTGTCCCTGGAGCAATAACCACCGCACTTCGTCGTTTTGAAGAAATAAGCAAGATAAATTATGTCAAATTTCCAAAAGTTACGGCTGGAAAACGAAAGTTATTAAAATGAATTAAGGGCTAAACCTAATACAAGAATTTTCCAACCTCGCCAACAAAACATTCACAGAGCGAGTGCACCGGCGATAGAAACTTGATCGTCAGACGGGTAGCAAGTTATTTTAATGAGCGCTCGCAGTTGAGCGTTATTAAACAAACATTATTTTGTGAATTTTCTACGTGATATTTCGCAACGATTATGATAGGTTCAACTAATTCAGATTAGAGTTGTTCTAATATGACACATTCAAACTTGATTTTGCATGGATTTAAAAAGTCCTGTATAACTAATTCATTTATTTTCTTGTTTTTATTCGTTTAATCGATGATAATAATTGAAAAATGGTTAATTATTATGTTTTTTCGTTACTTCTTCTGCGAAGAAGGCTTCATAGTTATTTTTAAACTGGAAGCTCAAACATCTGTCTTTTCGCCAGGATTCGAACTGCATGGCCTTAAATTGAAAACTAACTGGGTTGCATTCGTCAGAGAACACGATTTTACTTTTAGATATCTAGAACTTTTTTATTACTCAGTTGGAAGTTAACATGAAATGTTACCACAGCTAGTGAAGCCGCCCGCGCCAGGCGGGGTGTAGTGTCCGAGTTGTTGATCACTGCGGATATCAAAGAGTCTCGCAGTCTTGTCTTCTGAAGCCGTAGCGAAGGCCTGGCCGCTATTGTGGAACTGTACATAAGACAATAATACTTAGCATTATATTCAAAAACTAGATGCGTCATTTGCAATAAAATTAGACACGGTTCGAGAATTATTATAAAATAAGCTTTATTATTTGGTCTCTTGTTTAACCGAACACTCTGTGCACAATGAACAGGTTTATACCTGTAGGAAAATATTGTATGTATGTGTATTGTAGAAAAATTGCAATGCAGCGAATATCAATACTACACTTATCAAAGCATTATAATTTGTTCATGTTAGTCTTTTCGCTAGTTCTATATCACCGAGTAGCTGAATTGCCTCGATGTTGACATGATGATGAAGTCTCCGTTTGTCCATATTTGGGTCCCGATTGAGCTCGCTGTTCCTTGCACCAATGATAATGTGATTTAGTACCTATTTCTGGCAACATAGAATAATTTGACGGTTACTCAGGCTGGTACCAAGTCTGGTCTGTATGCACCAAGGCTCTAGGCCTGAGGTACATCATGGGATGGAGGATATAGCTACAGGGATAAACAGAGGCTAGTCACGGCACACAGCTGCCATGGCAGGTGGCATACCTACCTGCCATAGCAGCGTCTTATTGCGGAATAGATAAGCAGTCAGCTTGAAGAGCAGAAAGCACCGTTACCGGACGCGTCAATCACGCGTTTAAGCTGTTAAATATTTATTTAATAAATTTAATACACTTGAAGTATTTTCTAAAAGCCTGTAACTAATGGATTTTTATTTAAAATGTTTTTTCATAACTTTCCTTACTGAAGGTGGCACAATGCAAACTAAAACTGGATAATGCATCAATTAGACGCTAAGATTTTTTGATTTTTTTCTTAAGAAGTTCGTGAAATTAGACAAATGTTTTAAATAATAAACCAGTTGGCACAATTTTATACAACATTTATTATTACAGATATTAAATAAACAACTTTTCCTATCATTAAGGTAGCTATCAACTTAATAGTAGCTTCATAAATCTTGTCTTTACAAACCAACAACTACACGTGAAATTGCCAAGAACACATTAGAACTTAGTATCGCTAAGCAAGACTCAGGCACAGTATAAATATGTAACAGTATGGAAACTAAGCCTATTTCATAAAATAATTACCTACGCTCTATTGAAGCTATAGGGTTGACACTTTTAAACTTTTTGATATTGACTTTTTATGAAAAAAAAAGTGTTTTTAGTGATCATTCAATCGTATTGGAATAACTAGTTAACAAATAAAATTTAAATAGGTAATCTCAGAGCATCGGTTAATCTCAACAAAATATGATACACAGTTTAATATTGACACATAACAACTTGTAGATCTTTTTTTTTGTTTTGTAGATATTTATCTACATATTACAGCACGCAGCGTACAAAATGCAATTTAACATAACATTACAAATTAAAATAAAAGAGAGGGCTAAAAGGGTAAAAATTACAAATTATTTACTTAATTAAGTTAGGTACGAAATTCTTTATTATTAAATTTAATTGTGTAAAAAATTCTCATTCTTATAAACAGCTTTTTTAAATAAACAAGGACAGCCTGTCCTTGTTTATTTAAAAATTAAGTAAATAATTTGTAACTTTTGACAGGGTACTATAAAAGTGATTTTGTCTAATTCTTTGTAAATGAATTCAGCTACTTTGCAGTATATGTGATGTTTTTTAAAGCAATAACGAAAAGTTTCATCCATTTTCTCGATATATTGAACAAAATCATCTGGTGGTCGGCGAAATTTTAAACGTGACCACTCGCTTCCACGCGGCACTCGCTACTGAGAGCACCGCGACAATCGCTTAGGGGTCTCGTCGGTGTGCATGTTTATGTGTGCGTGCCGTTTCGAACGTTTGTAGGCAGTTTCCGTACTGTTTGTACATATTTATACTGTGACTCAGGTAACAACGCTGTAAGCTTTGTTGTTGAAACCGATTATTTTCTCAAGTATGATTATGGTATAGGTCTTGAAAACAGATTTTCTGGGTCATAATAATAAATATACGATCTAAAAACTAAGAGATCTAAAGATCTTACACGACACATTTTATTATGTGTAGACATCTTAACGTTTTCTATTAGCGCTTGCTTAGCGAATCAGGATTGTTTCAATACTTATAATAGGTTGTTGTTATTTATTTCTATTCTAATAAATAATATTCCATCTAAATTATTTATATATATATGTATATACAGGGTGGATGCGACATAGCGACATTTATTGAAACCACAGCTTCTATACATGGCCAGTATGCATTTCCACCGGATAAAAAATTCTCTGGCGAAAAAAAAAATCCACGTCTTCCGAACCAATTGCACGATCGCAATGTTCAAATTGTTCGGAGAACGTGATTTTTTTTTTTCGCCAGAGAATTTTTATCCGGTGGAAATTGATACTTACCATGTATAGAAGCTGTGGTTTCAATAAATGTCGCTATGTCGCATCCACCCCGTATGAAACACTGTTCCTTAATCTTGCTAAAACCTAAAAACGTTTGTTTTTTCCGCGACTTAGTCCGCGAGGAATTCGATATTTCCATTATATTTCCTACAAAATTAAGGAACTTACACTTTAAGGCCCAAATTTACTCCCTTGAGGAGTGGAATTTTTCCTTAAAAATTTAATTACCCCCTAAAATTAATTTACCCCCTCAGGGATAAAATACAAAAATAAATTATTTACCAGTTTTAAGTTATACAAGGCAAGTTAGAGTAGTTTCTGCAAGATGCACGTACGAACGTACAGACAGACAGACAAAGATTCAAAAAGAATATATATAGTAAGTATTATTTTTCTTAAATCAATAGTAGTATTAGCATAGTCATTTAAGGCAATCATAGAAATCTTAATAACTAGTCAATAGAAATGCTATCGACTATCTTTTAACACTGGGACGCATGTCGCCGTTTTTCAAATACCACTTTTTGTATTCCTGCAAACAAAATTATTCTTTTTGGCGATGACAATAAGACGACAATTCCTCAACTCGCACTTGTGTTCGATTAGACTCATGCGCTTGTATTCCTGCAAACAAAATTATTCTTTTTGCGATGACATTAAGACGACAATTCCTCAACTCGCACTTGTGTTTGACTAGACAGATGCGCGGCGACAAGGTCACGCGTCTTTGACATTTCGATTGCCTTATTATTAAGATTTCTATGAAGGCAATCATAAGTGCAAAAAAACTTAGAAAACTGATTTATAAAAATGTATTATAGGAAGTTTACAAAAGCATACCGTGAAAATAAAACCGAAAAATCAATTTTGATACATTTTTTCCTTTTCCTTTTGATATCACCACCGAAAATGACGGTAGGTGAAAATATTGTCTCGTACGATACATGTATTAGAAACAGATCAATTTGGCTACTCTTTAAAGTAAATATAATAAAAACAACACTTAGCATTCTCAGTCTTCATAGACTAGATTTAAATCATCAGCATCATCATCATCATCAGCCCAAAGAAAATCAAAAGTCCACTGTTTGCCATAGGCCTCACCTAATTGCCGCCACAACGCGCGGTTTTGGGCCACCTGAAGCCAACGGCTCCCCGCGATCTTAACCAGATCATCAGTCCATCTGGCTGGTCCATCGTCGTTTTGAAGAAATAAGCAAGATAAATTATGTCAAATTTCCAAAAGTTACGGCTGGAAAACGAAAGTTATTAAAATGAATTAAGGGCTAAACCTGATACAAGAATTTTCCAACCTCGCCAACAAAACATTCACAGAGCGAGTGCACCGGCGATAGAAACTTGATCGTCAGACGGGTAGCAAGTTATTTTAATGAGCGCTCGCAGTTGAGCGTTATTAAACAAACATTATTTTGTGAATTTTCTACGTGATATTTCGCAACGATTATGATAGGTTCAACTAATTCAGATTAGAGTTGTTCTAATATGACACATTCAAACTTGATTTTGCATGGATTTAAAAAGTCCTGTATAACTAATTCATTTATTTTCTTGTTTTTATTCGTTTAATCGATGATAATAATTGAAAAATGGTTAATTATTATGTTTTTTCGTTACTTCTTCTGCGAAGAAGGCTTCATAGTTATTTTTAAACTGGAAGCTCAAACATCTGTCTTTTCGCCAGGATTCGAACTGCATGGCCTTAAATTGAAAACTAACTGGGTTGCATTCGTCAGAGAACACGATTTTACTTTTAGATATCTAGAACTTTTTTATTACTCAGTTGGAAGTTAACATGAAATGTTACCACAGCTAGTGAAGCCGCCCGCGCCAGGCGGGGTGTAGTGTCCGAGTTGTTGATCACTGCGGATATCAAAGAGTCTCGCAGTCTTGTCTTCTGAAGCCGTAGCGAAGGCCTGGCCGCTATTGTGGAACTGTACATAAGACAATAATACTTAGCATTATATTCAAAAACTAGATGCGTCATTTGCAATAAAATTAGACACGGTTCGAGAATTATTATAAAATAAGCTTTATTATTTGGTCTCTTGTTTAACCGAACACTCTGTGCACAATGAACAGGTTTATACCTGTAGGAAAATATTGTATGTATGTGTATTGTAGAAAAATTGCAATGCAGCGAATATCAATACTACACTTATCAAAGCATTATAATTTGTTCATGTTAGTCTTTTCGCTAGTTCTATATCACCGAGTAGCTGAATTGCCTCGATGTTGACATGATGATGAAGTCTCCGTTTGTCCATATTTGGGTCCCGATTGAGCTCGCTGTTCCTTGCACCAATGATAATGTGATTTAGTACCTATTTCTGGCAACATAGAATAATTTGACGGTTACTCAGGCTGGTACCAAGTCTGGTCTGTATGCACCAAGGCTCTAGGCCTGAGGTACATCATGGGATGGAGGATATAGCTACAGGGATAAACAGAGGCTAGTCACGGCACACAGCTGCCATGGCAGGTGGCATACCTACCTGCCATAGCAGCGTCTTATTGCGGAATAGATAAGCAGTCAGCTTGAAGAGCAGAAAGCACCGTTACCGGACGCGTCAATCACGCGTTTAAGCTGTTAAATATTTATTTAATAAATTTAATACACTTGAAGTATTTTCTAAAAGCCTGTAACTAATGGATTTTTATTTAAAATGTTTTTTCATAACTTTCCTTACTGAAGGTGGCACAATGCAAACTAAAACTGGATAATGCATCAATTAGACGCTAAGATTTTTTGATTTTTTTCTTAAGAAGTTCGTGAAATTAGACAAATGTTTTAAATAATAAACCAGTTGGCACAATTTTATACAACATTTATTATTACAGATATTAAATAAACAACTTTTCCTATCATTAAGGTAGCTATCAACTTAATAGTAGCTTCATAAATCTTGTCTTTACAAACCAACAACTACACGTGAAATTGCCAAGAACACATTAGAACTTAGTATCGCTAAGCAAGACTCAGGCACAGTATAAATATGTAACAGTATGGAAACTAAGCCTATTTCATAAAATAATTACCTACGCTCTATTGAAGCTATAGGGTTGACACTTTTAAACTTTTTGATATTGACTTTTTATGAAAAAAAAAGTGTTTTTAGTGATCATTCAATCGTATTGGAATAACTAGTTAACAAATAAAATTTAAATAGGTAATCTCAGAGCATCGGTTAATCTCAACAAAATATGATACACAGTTTAATATTGACACATAACAACTTGTAGATCTTTTTTTTTGTTTTGTAGATATTTATCTACATATTACAGCACGCAGCGTACAAAATGCAATTTAACATAACATTACAAATTAAAATAAAAGAGAGGGCTAAAAGGGTAAAAATTACAAATTATTTACTTAATTAAGTTAGGTACGAAATTCTTTATTATTAAATTTAATTGTGTAAAAAATTCTCATTCTTATAAACAGCTTTTTTAAATAAACAAGGACAGCCTGTCCTTGTTTATTTAAAAATTAAGTAAATAATTTGTAACTTTTGACAGGGTACTATAAAAGTGATTTTGTCTAATTCTTTGTAAATGAATTCAGCTACTTTGCAGTATATGTGATGTTTTTTAAAGCAATAACGAAAAGTTTCATCCATTTTCTCGATATATTGAACAAAATCATCTGGTGGTCGGCGAAATTTTAAACGTGACCACTCGCTTCCACGCGGCACTCGCTACTGAGAGCACCGCGACAATCGCTTAGGGGTCTCGTCGGTGTGCATGTTTATGTGTGCGTGCCGTTTCGAACGTTTGTAGGCAGTTTCCGTACTGTTTGTACATATTTATACTGTGACTCAGGTAACAACGCTGTAAGCTTTGTTGTTGAAACCGATTATTTTCTCAAGTATGATTATGGTATAGGTCTTGAAAACAGATTTTCTGGGTCATAATAATAAATATACGATCTAAAAACTAAGAGATCTAAAGATCTTACACGACACATTTTATTATGTGTAGACATCTTAACGTTTTCTATTAGCGCTTGCTTAGCGAATCAGG
This sequence comes from Hypena proboscidalis, assembly GCA_905147285.1. Classification (NCBI taxonomy): domain Eukaryota; kingdom Metazoa; phylum Arthropoda; class Insecta; order Lepidoptera; family Erebidae; genus Hypena; species Hypena proboscidalis. The sequence continues at coordinate 9,685,702 of LR990126.1, forward strand.
ATTGTTTCAATACTTATAATAGGTTGTTGTTATTTATTTCTATTCTAATAAATAATATTCCATCTAAATTATTTATATATATATGTATATACAGGGTGGATGCGACATAGCGACATTTATTGAAACCACAGCTTCTATACATGGCCAGTATGCATTTCCACCGGATAAAAAATTCTCTGGCGAAAAAAAAAATCCACGTCTTCCGAACCAATTGCACGATCGCAATGTTCAAATTGTTCGGAGAACGTGATTTTTTTTTTTCGCCAGAGAATTTTTATCCGGTGGAAATTGATACTTACCATGTATAGAAGCTGTGGTTTCAATAAATGTCGCTATGTCGCATCCACCCCGTATGAAACACTGTTCCTTAATCTTGCTAAAACCTAAAAACGTTTGTTTTTTCCGCGACTTAGTCCGCGAGGAATTCGATATTTCCATTATATTTCCTACAAAATTAAGGAACTTACACTTTAAGGCCCAAATTTACTCCCTTGAGGAGTGGAATTTTTCCTTAAAAATTTAATTACCCCCTAAAATTAATTTACCCCCTCAGGGATAAAATACAAAAATAAATTATTTACCAGTTTTAAGTTATACAAGGCAAGTTAGAGTAGTTTCTGCAAGATGCACGTACGAACGTACAGACAGACAGACAAAGATTCAAAAAGAATATATATAGTAAGTATTATTTTTCTTAAATCAATAGTAGTATTAGCATAGTCATTTAAGGCAATCATAGAAATCTTAATAACTAGTCAATAGAAATGCTATCGACTATCTTTTAACACTGGGACGCATGTCGCCGTTTTTCAAATACCACTTTTTGTATTCCTGCAAACAAAATTATTCTTTTTGGCGATGACAATAAGACGACAATTCCTCAACTCGCACTTGTGTTCGATTAGACTCATGCGCTTGTATTCCTGCAAACAAAATTATTCTTTTTGCGATGACATTAAGACGACAATTCCTCAACTCGCACTTGTGTTTGACTAGACAGATGCGCGGCGACAAGGTCACGCGTCTTTGACATTTCGATTGCCTTATTATTAAGATTTCTATGAAGGCAATCATAAGTGCAAAAAAACTTAGAAAACTGATTTATAAAAATGTATTATAGGAAGTTTACAAAAGCATACCGTGAAAATAAAACCGAAAAATCAATTTTGATACATTTTTTCCTTTTCCTTTTGATATCACCACCGAAAATGACGGTAGGTGAAAATATTGTCTCGTACGATACATGTATTAGAAACAGATCAATTTGGCTACTCTTTAAAGTAAATATAATAAAAACAACACTTAGCATTCTCAGTCTTCATAGACTAGATTTAAATCATCAGCATCATCATCATCATCAGCCCAAAGAAAATCAAAAGTCCACTGTTTGCCATAGGCCTCACCTAATTGCCGCCACAACGCGCGGTTTTGGGCCGCCTGAAGCCAACGGCTCCCCGCGATCTTAACCAGATCATCAGTCCATCTGGCTGGGGGGCGACCCACGCTGTGCCTGCCGGTTCGTGGCCGCCACTCGAGAACTTTTCGGCCCCAACGGCCATCTGTTCTACGAGCTATGTGCCCTGCCCATTGCCACTTCAGCTTTGCGATTCGGTGAGCTATGTCGGTTAATTTAGTTCGCCTGCGGATCTCCTCATTTCTGATTTGATCACGCAGGGAAACACCAAGCATAGCTCTTTTCATCGCTCGCTGTGTGACTCTGAGCTTCCTTAAGGCCACCATCTTAAGCGGCCACGTCTCAGATCCGTAGGTCATCACTGGCAACACATATTGATCGAAGACTTTCGATTTCAGACACTGGGGTATATTCGACGAAAAGACATTACGGAGTTTCCCGAAAGCTGCCCAGCCGAGTTGGATTCGGCGGTTAATCTCGCTCTCAAAGTTTGATTTACCTAATCGGATTTTTTGTCCCAAGTAAACGTACTCGTCCACAACTTCGAGAGTAGAGTTCCCAATAGCAAATTGGAGTGGGTACTACATGGACATTTGACATAATTTTCGTCTTGTCCATGTTCATACTTAAGCCCACCCGTTAGGAAACTCTGTTGAGGCTATCGAGCATTGTGCCTAGGTCCGCCAGGGATTCCGCCATGATCACTATATCGTCGGCAAACCGAAGGTGGGTGATATACTCGCCATTGACATTGATGCCGAGCCCGTCCCATTCCAGCAGTTTAATGACATCCTCCAATGCAGCAGTGAACAGTTTCGGGGATATAACATCCCCCTGTCTCACTCCTCGCTGCAATTGGATATGCTCCAAACTACGGTCATGGAGACGGACCGACATAGTAGCGTTTTTGTATAAGCACCTTAGCACCTCGATATACCGACAGTCGATCCGGCACCTCTGGAGAGCCTGCAGCACTGCCCATGTTTCCACCGAATCGAATGCTTTCGCAGTCCACAAACGCTAAGCATAAAGGCCGGTTATACTCTGCTGACTTCTGCATAACCTGCCGCAGCGTATGAATGTGGTCCATGGTACTGTAGCCTTTTCGGAAACCGGCTTGTTCGGGAGGCTGGAAGTCGTCGAGCTTGCGAGCGAAACGATTCGTAACGACTCTTGAAAATAGCTCGTAAACATGGCTCAGCAGCGTGATGGGCCTATAATTCTTCAATAAGGTGGTCACCTTTCTAGAAGAAGAGCACCACCACGCCCCTGTGTCATGCTTCTGGCGTTATACCCTCAGTACTAACGGAATTGAAGAGCCTCTGAAGGACTCTAAGTACCGGTTTTCCACCCGCTTTCAGAAGCTCAGCTGTGATTCCGTCATCACCCGGTGCCTTGTTGTTCTCAAGCTGTTTAAGAGCCGTACTAATCTCGTACAAGCTGACGTCCGGGATGTCTTCGGTATAGTGCCGGGTCAGTATAGCTCTTGGATCTTTGGCTTGACTGCCAACGGATTTCGATGTTGACGTGTATAACTGCCCATAGAACTTCTCGATTTCTCTCAAGACTTCGGGTCTAGACGACACGATGCTGCCATTATCAGTCTTTAGCCTCGTCAACTGGCTCTGCCCAATAGACAAATCTCCCGCGAACACTTTGGAACCTTTGTTCCGCTCTATTGTCTCTTTAATGCGCAATGCATTAAAAAGACGTTTGTCGCGTTTGAGTGATTTGGAGATTTGCCTATTTAGCTGCCGATAGGACAATGCGTCGGATGAAGACTGTAGCATTATTTTCTGTCTGTCTTCCATAAGTCCGAGAGTATTGTCAGAGATGGTTTTAGTTCTATTAGTCCGGTGAGTCTTAAAGAATTTGGACCCTACCGTATGGACATTTTTCACAAACATTTCGTTGGTATCGTCCACTGTTGAGCAATGTTTTAGACATTTGAAGCTATTTTCAAGCCTCAGCTGGAAGGTGTCGGGGTTTTGGATATGGCTGGCTGCGGGTCGGAGCGTAGACTTCATCAGTTTTGACCTCTCTAGCTTGACGTTAAGGTTCAGTGTGCCTCTTACCATGCGATGATCGCTACCGGTTTTAACCGTGTGGATCACAGAGACATCACTGAACACTTGCCGTTTGGTTGACATGATGAAGTCGATCTCGATTTTTGTGCGACCATTTGGGCTCATCCAGGTCCACTTTCTGTGGGGCTGCTTCTTGAAGAAAGATTTAAATACTTTCACTAATAAAAAGTATTTGCGTTTTAACAATATCTACATACAAAAATAGGATCTAATCATTTTAATCTCTAATCAATTAAAAGCTTCATTTTAAAAATAGCAATTTAAATCAATCATAATTGACTTAGGTATCTATATATTATTATAACGATCGTTCGAAGATTCAAACGGTCTAAGTTATATGATTACGTCAGTATCGAAAAGTACAGAATTCGCATATAGTTTCTAATGGTATAAAAAAACTAGTATTCAGGAAAGATGAATTAACAAAAATATGGTGCACGTCAGTTTCTCACCAGCTCCTCTTATGATGCAATTCCCATCGGAGCTGGTACTTAAATTAATTATGATTTGAGCCTTAACTATTCGATTAAAGTTAATCTTAGCTTCGGTAATTTATATCATATTATTATTATGAGTGTATTTAAGTTAATTCTATAGATTTTTTGATTTTCGCCCCTTGGGCTTGATGAAAATAAATAATTTGATTTTTAACTAAAAAATCATCCTTACGATTGCATTTTACTACGAAGAAAAGGCTTTTTAAAAAAATATATATTTTTGTATGCATATATTCGTGTCTCGTGGATGAAATAACTTAATGCAGCTAATCTTTAGGTAAAGCGCTATCACTTTTCCCTCTAGAATACACTCTGTAAGCAGTTTTCGATCCCAGCATCCTATCTAACAGACTGTGCTTGGCTCTTCGTCGGTGCGTGAGGACTTCGCGACAGAGTTCGTGGAAGACCTCGCCGACTTGGTTGACTTGTTCAGCTGCCGCTACTTCCGCAAAACTGCATTCAAAATCTTTAGCCAGAATTTCACCTTCTTCAGGACTAACCTGTAAATTGATAAATTGATTGATCAATAATTTACCTATTTCCGTTAAATACTGTATGAATTTAAGTATAAATATTAATGGACTTGACACTTAAGGTAACAGATTATCATTATCAATAAAAAAATCAGAATCGATTGACATAAACAATCATATCAAAATTGCAAAAACTTTATCCCTTACGTCATATGGCTTTTCTGCCATATTTGTCGTTGTATTACTGCAACAAGAGTTAGTCTCATAGAAAATTATCCATTATTGGGCGACTGTAGTCTCACAGCATTATCAGACACTCACATAATACCGGCCAAACATGCTCCGGACTAATTAATTGGATAGGTCTAACTGCGCAGATAGATCGGAGCGTGTGTCAAAATAGACTTAAAGAACTGAAAACCACCACACAGGGCACGTTATAAAGGTTTCTTTCATTACCTGTCTCAGGTGCACCATATCTGCTTTATTTCCAACCAGTGTCAGTGGTATATCCGGCTGGAGGCTCTGCTTGGCGCGTCGCACATAATTGAAAGACTCGCGATCTGTGATCGAGTAAACTAGAAACAATCCGTCCGCCCATTGCGCTATTTCATTACCGGGTAACTCTTCTATGCTCTGGAAAATAGATAATAAATAGGTTTTAGTCGATATATCTTTATCATGTACCTAGTAGCTTCCGCTAGCGGTATGACGATAAAAAGTATCATATATTTTAATCCAGCCCAATTATTACGATTGATGTTGAGTGAGATTGATTCAGATTAATTTGTACCAAAACTTTACATTTGAATCTTCGCAGTGTGGAGATAGTAGACTTAAAGATAGACATGGACAGGCTACTTTTTATCGTCATACCACGCGGGCGGAACCGCGGACAGTAGCTAGTATACAATGCATAAATAAAAATATAACATAATTATAACATCCAGTGTCATGATTTTAAAAATTGATGTAATTCGATTAATATTTATAAAATAAAATTGTTAATAACAGTTACTAAATTGATATTTTCTTTGAAACTTTATTGCAAATCCTTTGCCATTCGTTACATCATTTACTGTATTATCAGAGAGGACACAGGCATAGATTTGGCTTTGCTTATCATATATTCTTATGAATAATATAATTATATTCTAGTGTAACTATTAAGTTCAGATATCAGTAACAAGCACATGTAGCAGATAGTGATGGATGCACTGAAGCTTACCTTAGGACAGGTATCCAATATCTCACAAAGAATGGGCTCTCCATCCAACAACGCCTCGTGTTTGTATTTACTGTCTGAAATGAAAATAAAAATGTCTTGTGAATAATAACTTAACCGTCGTGTATGATACAAAACAGATAGTTATTACCACGCAAGAGGGTACAACAACAAAAGTCTGCAGAAATTGTAAAGGAGAAGACCACGGCGCAAACAACGCCAAATGTCCTGTGTTCAAAAATATGATAACCAGGCAAATAGAACAAGCAGAAGCTAAGCAAAATCGTAAAGAAGAGAGAATTAAACGCTCAGTAGTAAGGCTGGGTGTTAAATACGCAGATGTTACAAATACAACTCAATTTCCAAAACTGCCACAAAAAGAGTCAGCACAACCACCAACAGAACAAGTACCATCGATAGCAGGCGGTCTCACACTAGAGGGCCTCTTTCAGATGCAGACACAAATGCAACAGACGCTTATGACGCTGATTGAAACAATAAATAGGATAAACTCGCATCTTAATGGCCAACCAAGACAATAAAAAAATACAAAATCTCAAAATCTTACACCTTAATACCCAAGGGGTAAGAAACAAATTTAAAGAAATAAAAATACTGATCGAAAAATATCGACCGGCAATAATTGTATTGAACGAGTGCAAGATCGACTTTGAGACACAACAATACAATATTAAAGGATACGATAAACTCACCCACACATTGAAAAAACATTTAGCCACTGCAATGTATGTACAGAGGGGACTGAGGTGGACCGAAACAGAAGTCACTCCAGGGTGGAAAGATGAAAACAAGAAAATAGAAGGCGTAGGCATCAAACTTTTCACTAATCACGCAACTGGACAATATGTTAAGATCAAAGGCATATACATCCAAATTCCCAATCAGCACCATGCTAAAGAAGAACTGGAGGAGACCTTAGCCGATGAGCCATCCATCATCATCGGTGATATGAACTTACGCACGAAAATTCTTGGTCACAGCAGGAACTCCGGCCTCGGCAACATCGTTAAAAAAGCAACGAAAGATGGCATATGCACTTTAAAACATGCCAATGCACCATCTAGACCTTGTAGCCAAGGCAACACTATCCTGGATCTGGCTATAATAACACACCAACAACTAGAAGCGCACGCAAAACAAGTAGAGAGCGTTGGTTCAGATCACCTCCCATGGTTGTTAACGGTAAAGATTGAACATAACATCGAAGAACATCTTTCCCGTAACACGAAGATAATATATGAGAACGATAAACTGAGAGCGGCATACCAACAGACAATGTGGGAAGGTTTTTGCGGCCTTAGCAAAAAAATTACAACGGATTTCGATTGCGAGAAGTATGTCGAAATTATGGAAAATGCCGTCGTCGCGGCCCTGGACACTCATGCACCCCTGAAAAAATTGACAAGACAGGAACGACTACCAAGGGAAATAAACGATAAGATTGACCTACGAAACCAACTAAAACAGATTGTATGGCAAGCGAGATACTGCTGCCCCAGACTCCAACTCAAAATACGTCATCTTTACAACCAAGCCAAAAGAGAAGCTGAAAAAGCCCTAAAAAAATACTCCGAAAAAGGCTGGCTCAATAAGCTCCAAGATCCACGGGACAACAGATCACAAATGTGGCGTATCCAAAGAAACATTAAAAAGCCGATCGTAAAACTACCAAACATTACGGGATGCAGTACAGAAATAGAAACGATCGACAAGCTTACTGATACAGCCATAGTTAAAGTCGCGAAAATAGCGGCAGAAGATGAGGGGACTGAAAAGACGACACCGTTCCTACCGCTTGACCTAACGTCAGGAAAAGAAGTGCAATCAGCACTCAGCCAATTCAAAAACAAGAAGGCCCCAGGGCCAGACGGTATAAAAGCAGACGCCCTCAAACTTGGGGGAGACGTCTTTATCGAAACATATGTGCCCCTTACACAAGCGGTGGCCGGTCGACAGAACCAAGATTCCACGTTCTCTTAAAATAAAATAAAATAATCTAAACTAAAAAATACATAAAAAAGATATTATATAATAAAGATAACCCCTCAATGTGATAGATACTTTAAACATCAAGTAAAACACGTAATCAGTAACCACAACATATTACGAATAAACAGAACACAGCAAACATAGATCCATTAGGACATAAGTTAGCTGACTCAACTCTGCAGGGCCCACCGGCCACGGAGACATTTTTTGTAAAACAAAAAGTAGGCGAATAAAAAAAAAAAAAAAAAAAAAAATATACAAAAGACATTCGATCCATATTGACTCGCATAAAATTCTGATGCCTATTTTTTTTCTTTCGATTTGTGTTCATGATATACATTCATGCTTTTTGTTCATATTGTTTTATCATGTGTAGCACCTACAACGGAACTCGTCACAAAGAACATGTTTTTTTTCAGAGCTGTGTCCTTTACAACAGATGCATAAATTCATAATTGAAGTCATTACATTACATAAGAATTAAAAGGGCAATCGCAATGGAAAATTTTGCCTATTAGATCATTTCCTAATTATCGAGATAGATGGGTCTGAATATTAGTTAATTACAAAGACGGACACAGAAAAAAATATACTTGTCCAAGTAGTTATAAGCATTGATAATGTAAAGCTGAATATGCCTAGTCAAAATAAAAAAAAATATACCTTGTTGATGGTCGTATTCACCGATGTAGCGCTTCGTCAGGAACCGGACCGTTAAAGCTAGAAATGAAGAAAAAAACCTTTTTAATTTAGAATTAAATTTAATAGACTAATATGTATTTTTGGAATGTCATAATATGGTAATTTATCGCGGATGACACTTTGTGTTCATGTATAAATATTTATTATTTATTTCAACTGTATTTGCAACTAATCTCACTACTGCTCGGCGCCTAATAATATGGAGAGAGGGGCAGGAGAGGTCAAAGAAAATTTCAACTTCCTAGCACAAACAATTACGACGCCCTGCCTCGGACAGACGGACGTGGCGAAACTATAATGATGAACTAAAACACTATTGTCTGCACTGGCAGTGTAGTGGTTTAAGCGGTCGCTTTGTCGCCCTCCACTACGCTCGTGTTGTGGGTTCGATTCCCACATGGGACAAATCTTTGTGTGATTCGAAAAAAACGTCAAATATTTAATTATTACATCTATTGCCCAAAAGATGGCAATACGCGTATTTTCTTTTTTAGCACAGTTGTTGGGAATGCCGTCATTCTGAAAATTATAATGTAAATTGAATTTCACTCGCGTGAAATCGCGGGCAACAGCTAGTGCGCAATATGAAATGCGTTATTCTCCAATCACGTATTACGTACCTACCTATGGTATAAATATGATACCAATGTATTTACATGAGTGATGATGGATGTAATATGAAACAGCTTTAGTCTAACCACTGTTTTTCTATTAAATTTCTGAGCACGTCAAGAAACTCATTCAACTGTCAGTCATATTATGTCACATAGTCATGAAAACATTTGTAAGTTTTCGTTAACGACTGTCGCATCTCGAGAGAGGCCGTTTGTCATCTAGCCACGTTCTCATTTAGCCAAATAGCTTCTGTGCAAAAACTAACTATGCAAATCTATCAGTAAGTGTTAATGGTAGGTATATCACATCAGTTTCCAGCACATAGATATCTAAAATAATTTGATTATTCTTATAGAAATTAAAACTTATCTTATTTAATAAAAACAGTCTTAAACTTTTTAAAGTTAACATTTTTCTAGTTCGTTAAAATATAAATTTGAGAACATTATAGTTAAACAAAACAAAAATTAAAATACTTCTTCGTTTAAATCAATTGGTAGGTTATTTTAGTTGTAGTTGTAGGTAGTTGTACAATGTGCGTATGGTCGTGTGTGTGGTGTGTGGTCCTGTATAAGCAGTGTGGATCGCGTGGGTACATACCTACTGTGTGTACAACTCATTGCTATTCATGCTTCAGGATGAAGCCTCTGTTATCACTAAATTTATTCTTAAATATTTATTTATAAGTAAAGATAATATTACTAGCTGTTGCCCGCGACTTCGTTCGCGTGGAATTCGATTTTACCATGCCATTTCCTTTGGAAATGACAAAATTTCCATATAAAGTTACAATAAATGCCAAATTGACCCCCTTCGGAAGTGATGATTGCAAAAAACTATCTAATACTTCATTGACGTCATGTAACGCAGATCCAAAATAATGCCTGGGGCTAGAAATCAACAAATCCCACGCGTAAGAATTCGCGGGCAACAGCTAGTAGGTAACTAAAATTGGAAAAACGTCTAAAACTGCCGCAAAATCTTATCAAATTCATAAGGATGGTTTTAGGACTTACTGACTTGATTAGTCTGACGACTATTGTCAATTAATTAATACATTTACAAAAACATTTAAATAAAAAACAATGGTCACAATTATTCTATCTTCTTTACAATATAGTATAATAAATGACCACTAATTTTATTGAACAGTTTAACAGTTTTTATGAATTAAAATTTTGCGACAGATTTGGATGCTTTTCTATTTTTAGTTTATTGAATAAAAGAAATAAAATTTATAACACTTTGCAATTCTTTCGATCAAAATGTAATGCAATGTATTCACCAGCTGTGCCATATTTTTGAACGTCTCAAGTACAACGTTAATTTAACAATAGAAGTTTACGTAACATGAGCTCCGATACCTAAACACATTTGTTCATCGATTCAAGCGAATATTGGCTTGTAAGATTTTTAATACAAAGCTTTGGCAGGGAGTAGTACTATTTGTATTTAAACTGTTGAACTTGCTAAAATAGATTGCCGTCGGTATCCTATTATATTAAACGACCAAGAATTGTATGCTTGCTCGTGTGAATGTCATATAATAAATGGTAGGTTTTGCCCTACCTTCTCTCTCTTACACACGTCAAGTTTGAGCTCCTATCTATTTGTGCTTTAAAAAATAGAAATTTGTGACAAAAGTGTTGAAACTGCAATCCGCGAGTTAACCAAAACTGTACTTTCACTCCAGAATAAAGTGTTGAAAGGACCCTGGCGTACTACAACTCGGTCGGGATGACTAGAAACGTTCCTTTCGAATCCAATCAGGCACAAAAGGTGAAAACTCACAAAACTAAATATTTTACCAAAAAGTAAGAGGAGTAAAAAATAGAACAGATGTCATAAAATCTATTCTTTGCGACTTCCCTACGAGTATATTCGCGTTATCAGAAACGAGACTCAATGAAAGCGTTTACGATTCGGAGCTGTTCCCCTCGGATTTTGCTGTTTTTCGTTGTGACAGAAACACAAATACTGGTGGTGGTGTTCTGCTTGCAGTACGACAACCCTATCAACTAAGCCGTATTGAGTGTGACTGCGCACCTACTGACGAATTTGAGGCTGGACTTATTAACATAGGCAAATACCGCTTTGTTTGTTGAGTAGTATATCTGCCACCTAAAATTCCGGATATTATTTTATATTTAACTTGATTGAGAAACTTTGTTTATCACATAAGCTAGCAATAATTATAGTTGTTGATTTTAACCTATATTCGTCATCTCATCTCATAAACAGTTACTTACGGTATGTAACCTGTCACAACAAAATAATGTTGCCAATGGTCTCAATCGCATTCTCGATCTCGTAATTAGCTGCAAGGATCAATTAGTACCATTAGTTTTAGTACCTATAGTTGTTATGTCTAAGGCTAGACTGATCGCATCAGAAGTTCACCACCTACCCCTTGAAATCAGCACTCAAATTAATAGATTCTCGTTCTGTCACAGTTCTAACATTAATAGTAGGTACGCATAAAAATGACACACCAACTCGCAACTTTAGAAAAGCTAACTATTTAGATAATATGTACTCACGCTTATCAGAGACTGATTGGTAGTCAGTGTACGACTTATCAGTCACTAACGATGCTGTAGCCGAATTCTATAGAATCTTGAATAATTTTCCCGAAACAATTATCCCGAATGGTTCAACAAAGAATGATCTTAAGTATAAAAATTATTACCACTAACTTTATAAATCTACAGATAACCAACTATATTATGCTTTATTTACTTATTTCCGTAAGCAATACAAATTGCACTATTTTCAAGCAACTTTTGGTTTCAAGTAAAACAAAATAGTAAAAATCATGAACCGTCTTTTGGTGGCACACTCGATCTACAAAAAATAGTTGACTCATTTGCCAAATACCTACTTTAAAACGGTTTAACTATCACGCCCGCCTGCATTAAATGCAGATGCGATACTAATGAGAGCGATGAACGACACCTCATTATTACTTCCGTTACCTGCTCCCGGCATATATTCTGTGTGCGTTCAACAAATAAATGAATCAGATATATTATTATGTTATGCTCTAAAAAGCAATTGAAGCCTAAATGGACTCAGGAACCTGATGGCATTCCGCATGATTGTCGTGACGTGTTTGCCGGCCCCTTGATGCACATAATATATAATCTTTCACTACAAAAACAAGTGTATCTACCCGACTGAGTGGAAGACTAGTAAGGTTCTGCCAATTCATAAATGTGGAAATATGTTGAATAAAAGCATAATGTTTTTATAAATATTTTATTTCATTTTCGAATTTTTTACAAAATCGTCGCTATCGTCCACTTTTTTCGATGCCATGTCCATGAGTACCTATTGGATTTCATAAGTCGGTTTTTTTTAAATTCAACTCTTGAACAGATGAACTATCAAATGTAATATCTTATTATTGTACAATGATTTAATCAAAAAAGTAAAAAGCTGAAAAAGCCAGTTTTATTGTAATTTATATTAATATAAACATACCGTAGGTCTATTTAAAACTTAAAAATATTATTGTTTTTTGAACCAAGATCCGTTAAATTCAATGAAAAGATTGAACTAAAAGTATTGGCGAAGTATCCAATTACTCTATGAAGAGTCGAGTAAACAATTTATGACATAAAAACATAACATAACCTCACTATATATAACCAAACAGGCGTGTCAGGTGTTTATAACACCCACACTTCACCTGTTATTTTAAAATCCCATGGAATTAGGGGATCGACATCTACCGGGCACAATTCCAGACTCCGTCCTGTTACTGAGAAAATCCTAACGGAAAATACCTAAATGCGAAATATTGAAAAAAACTCCTGTTCCTGTCATCGTGCTTTCAATAATATAACTGAAGAGATAATTTTGTTTACACCAGTAAACAAAATTATCTTTTCAGTTATATCACAGCATATCTCCACAGCTACGTTAGAAGAATCATTAATTACTAATCATAAGCTAACACACCCTTATAAAATTCTACTGTTATGTATGGTATGAATGATATGAATGATGATGAATGAAGAAAAATCTACTTGTAATACAAGATAATCTATAATAGTACCAGCTCTAGTATTTAATTGACTTTTATAATAGTAAAGTTTGTTTTGATGTTGATACTGGTAAAACACTTGTTTTGGAACCAATGATCAAGTCAATAATTAAAAACTGAAAACTCAAATTATTTATTTTCATCAACCTTAAACACGACAACTAACAACTACAGAGCAAATAAATATATTTTTAATAATTAAATAAATTAAAATAAAACAATATGATTTGAATTACCGAGGCTTCAAAAACTGGTTAGGTTCAAATTAAAATCAATCTAAATACCAGCTAAGATGGGTATTGCATCATTGCGAAGAACTGGTGCGAAACTCAAGTGCACCTTCTTTTTAAATAATAAATCATGCAAATTTTGTTTGGTTTTTGACGATATTTCAGGAAAGTGTAAGTTACTGCAACACCAAATATTTATAAAATGTAAACAGTAATAATAATATAACATCATGCGTAGGAATTAACATTCTTTGTCAAAAGAAAATAATATTAAATAACCAAGTTAGCAAGAAGCAAGACTTCAAGCGAGAGAGTGTAAAAAAGAAAGATTGACATTTTGGCACGACAAGAGATGTAGAACTATGGCTTTTCATCAAAATGCAACGAACAAATACTTAAAAATACCACCCAACTTCACAATATATAAAATAAATTATCGAATATTCCATTATTGTTCTCGTAAATTACATTACCAATTAAACATTTCAAATAAAATAAAGGAAAAATAAAGAATAATCAATAGGTACAATGCTGAACAGCCTTTCTGATGATTATCAAACAAGATATTCAATTCATGACGATTTCAAATCTGTGACTTAAATTTGTCTATCTTTTTATTTTTTTATATAGTCATGAAATGAAATATGACATTGATTTTTACAAAAATCAATATATCTTGAAAGATAATTCATTCAAACAAACTTGACAATACCATACCAAATATATATATTAAAGAAGCATAGTATTTTTTTGATTATCAGTATATAGGTATACACTTTAACACGGTGGTTTATTTGTATAAGCTATAACTCCTAATACAAAAAAAGAACAGGGTATATTTAGAATCAGTGACGTCAAATTAGTAAACATCAAGTAGGTACCAAAAGTCATTCATCAGTCAAAAGTTGCCATTTTGTTGTGCAGTGAATCAATCACGTTGGTATAATGGAAATACTCTTATGAATTACAGCAAGTAATGCGCACGGACTAAAGGGTAACCGTTTGAATAAAAATAAAGCAATAAATGATTTATTGAGTTTGAAAAATATTGAATACGAGCTTTGGATTTGCGGCCAATTGGCAGCACCATCGTTGTGCATGTATAATGTATATTTTTTCATTTTAGCATTTTTACATACATTGTGCCGTGTGTGTGTTATGTCTGAAGAAAGATGTATGAAAGATACTTTTCATACCAAAATCAATATCATATTTAATTTTGTAGTCATGATCACTGCACAATTCATCCCAGGTTCAATTCTGTGCCTATTAACGTTGTCGTTTGAAGGCATTTAAATTAAATTGCACTATTAACAAACAATTTCCTCTGAGAACAACATTTTAGTATTTTACTTGGATAATATACATGGATCTTATACATGGATCAATGTCGTGTAGTCACTACATGCTGCTAGTTCCTAACAATGTGGCATAGGTACCATACAAACAAGTAGGTCAGTTATGAAACGAATAGGTATTGACTATACGCTTCATTGTTTATCGATTCGATGTACAATGTACATTGCACATCAGTGTAAAACATTTATTTTATTTATACATAGTGTGTCAGTATTCGTTATCGAATGCCTCCGAAGCGGGTAAACCGATTTTATGTTTTTTTGTGTATTTTTGGTAGGTCTGAAAATAGGTTATAAGCTATTTTTTATCGACGTGCAGTAGCTACATACAAACAGTCTGTCGGCACAGTGTCAACACAACAATCGGTATCATATTCTCATACAAAATGACTATACTTATATCTTTTACATTTTCCATGGCAATATAATTTTTTTTGCACAACCAATTTATAACATATTCTTCTTCGATTGCAAATTATAATTAATCATTTTATTTAAAAATTATAGTCATCCAAACATCCGCGACTTATATCAGTATTATATATCAGGTTATTACAAGTACTCAACACGAAAGAAACTCGTAAATTTAATGAACTTTCTATTTCATCAAAAAAAAATATTAGAATACCTCAATTTAATTAATCAAATATTACATAACTATTACATTTTAATGGAAGCTACTATATGTATTTCAACTCATTGACGGGGGGTGGGGCAATTATTCGTCAGCTACACGAAAGGCGAAAGTACAGGATCACCCTGCCCACCCCGGCGGCAGAGAGATCCCGAACCACGCCGAGATATGAAATCCCATAGTCCATAGATTAGATAGAATATGCAGCGAACTGCATTGAACCTTTTTTGACATTCACGACTGCAACAAGTTATAGGTATTCGAGATCTAGCTGCAGAATCTTTTCGTTCTTAATAAATTTAAGTAAATTATAATTTATGTAAATATCGTTTAGGGACTAAGCTGTACACATAGCAACAGCGCTGGCAGAGTATCCAAATGGTCCAATACTTATGAGTTATTTATGAAATACCAAAGTCAAAATGCATAACATAATAAGAATAATCATAAAGCGCTTTCGAGCCCAAGACAAACATAACAATTTTACGGCTATAACATTCATTCATATTGCATAGCTCTTGGACTGACCGACCCGACTGACAATTATTGCAATTCGTTTGTGTCATAATATTCACTTTGTATCATATTCACTTGCATTTTATCATGTTGATTATAATACTTAAATAGTTTCTTTAGACTGAAGTGTGGGTAAACGATTTTTACATTGTGTATTATTAACTATTAATCTAGTAAATTTATATCATAATATCTACGAATACATCAATTGTAATTTTACTATATCGAGCATATCATTTTTGTATTTTCATATGTATACAATCGAAAACATAACCGTTTCAGCCGATTTAGACAATATTTATTTTTATAAAGTTAACAAACAGCATAGTCATGAAGTCTTTTGTCATTTAGGTTTGTACTGAGGTAAATTATTTACATTTCGGTTTTTTAGTGAACCGCAGAAGTGGAAAGAAGAGACTTACTCCTCTTGTCAGCTTAGGTATACCTACTTCACAGGAGCGAAGTATCAATGGTGTTTCTAACATCGAGTAGTATTTAAATGACACACAAATAATAAATAATCGTGTCGCCTATTTGACCATGGCTACATAATGGAGGGTGTAATGCAAACAGAAGATAGTATTATATTATTATTAATACTGAAAGTCGCAGAACACTCTAAACAAGAAAACTCAGTTATATAAGTATATATTTATATACATTCGTACAATACGCCCGACTGACTGATTCATCAACGCAGGGCCTAAACCACTAGGGCTAGGTACTTGAAATTTTCCTCACATGGCGTAGGGGCGCACTAAGAAGGGATTTTTGACAATTCAATTTTGAAGGGGTAAAATGAGGGATGAATGGTTGTATGGAAATCCGTAATTTTTGAAGTTACAAGCATGACATTTCGTCTAGTTAAACTTGAATAAAAATAAATGAATTTCTGTACCGGGGTTTTTCTAAATTTTATTCCTAATAATATTTTAACTTGCGGGCATCGGCCAGAATAACATTTGACGCGAGTGAATCCGCGCGGGGCATCTAATAGGTATAATATATATAGTTTACAGAAGAGTTTGCACCATGACTCCGTCCTTGTTTCTTTTAAGATTTTTCGGCTGCTATAAAAACCCACGCTTTAGTGACGAATCGTTTTGTAGGATTTAAATCGTAATATAAACGTAGTTAAGTTTTTCATAGACCTAATGACGACAGATACCTACTCTTTAATGTAACAATCTTAAAACGAAACTAAAAATAGACAGGGAATATTACGCTTTAAAAATGAATTAATGTGCGTTTTATTTGTGTCAAATGTATGGCTTCAGTAGATGATGTTATTTAGTTGCCTGTTCCAGTGGTGACATTATGGTATTTTTATCATGTTAGGTTAGTCATTATACTGATGTGTAAAACACGTGTCGTTTACTATAAGGAAATTGTTTTCAAGAAATGTATAACTACATATTATTATGATGCTTTGATCCTATCGTATGATTCTGACTGATGATGACTGACTTTTATGAGCTGCCTCGATGGTCTTGTGGTTGGCGTATGCGCCTCTCACCGCGAGGTCTCGGGTGCGATTCCCGGGTGGGGCAAAGTGTTATTTGGGATTATACCGTCAGGCAATTCTATAATAGCAGTACGGAGTTGGTGCCGACAGGCCGATGCCCGGTGGATGGCGATAGGCTCATCCCCTATCTCATGGGACCTAAACATAACGGGTGAAATGTGGGTGTTTTACAGCTCTGCCACACCCTTCTGGGTACTTACATGTAAAGTTCAGATTTAGAGATCCGTTTGCGAGATAATAAACTTATAAAAAAGGAAATATTTTCACCGTTCGCACAAAAATTGGAAAAAATCATGGCGGTAGTATTTATTTTATTTTATTTGGAAAACAAAAAGTTATAAAATATCTACATTAATTACAACATAAACATCTGTTTTCGCATTTAAAAAAAATCGTATAAATCGCACCTTCGCGGCAAGACCTTACATACTTCTTTCGCTTCCTCAACATTCATACATCTCGTCATACGTGCTAGCTGGTTTCGTGTACTACAAACATTTCCTTTCTGAAGGACGCCATTTAGTTAAAAAGTAAAATTAAAAATATTTTTCTACGGAACCCTACTGCGCGTGGCCCGACACGCACTTGGCCGGTTTTTTTTATGTGGAATCCATGGAATTAAATCTACATTGTGAAAGTATCTGTAAAAGTATGTGTAATTTTTTTGCAAAAATATAATAATCCTCACAGATTAGAAAGTAACAAAACAAAAACATAAGTGACTATCGCCTGCAGCAGACACTAAGTTAAAACCTCATACCTACATCCTAATCGAGCTGTAATATAATTCCCATACAACATTATACACGGAATGTCGTTTCGACCTTCATAATAATGCTTAGTATTGACGTACGTACTAAAAATAGCGTTTCAATGGTGAAAACACTGTCTTAACCGGTGCATTGGTTCATGAGATAAGCACTTACAGCATTTTGACATAATGGTGAATGTTTTTAACCTTACTCTGCGTGCTGTTGACAGGCGCTTTACTCATATCTTGTATGCCATCATATTTGACGCCCAATAAATATAGTTCTATTGTATAGGTATTTTTAATAAAGGCGCCAACAGTTGTTCCGTTCATAGTGGGACTAGGAATCAATGAAAGGCCGTCGAAGGAACTTTCTGCAAATATGTATGTTCGTGATAACATCAAGAACTATTTATCGACTTTTCATCCACCTAGACTCTATTAATAACTTAAATTCACGGTTTCAGAAATTCTCGCCTTAAAATGTGTACGGGTATAGACACGGCACGTGTCACATCACACGCACCCACGCCGCCGACGGTGGCAAAAATATTCATTTTAGGTTAATTACCCACGGCTCATAAAACCCCATTCACACTTGCATTACAACATTGACAGGTGGCAAAGAACATCCAGCTCAGCAACAAGCCCTTTGATTATTTTCCTCTGAGGACAAGCCTACGCATACTTCACTACACTAAATAAACTTCACTACGTATGTATAATATGCTGGTAATATATGTCTGCACGTGTGGTGTTGTGGTTTAAGCGGTCGCCTTGCCGCTCTCCACTGCACTGGTGTTGTGGGTTCGATCCCCACATGGGACAAATCTTCGTGTAATTCGCAAATATTTGTTCTGAGACTGGGTGTGCTTGAGTGAGTGAATGTGTGTATTTGGCCTTGTCATTGGGACCATTATAATAATATAGTGTAATTGCTTCTGGCGTTCTATCTAATGTAAAAGATCCAAATTTATCTTTATCTTTTATCTTTATAGGTATATAGCTTTCTTAGAATCGGTTGTACATTGAAAATCATATGGATGTCCTCGGGGACTTTTTAATTTTATAAAATTGACTATAAGTTGTTTTTTTAACGTTTTATAACCATTTTCCGTTAATAAAAAGGAAACTAAGTGTAATTTGAAAGTAATTATTAATTTTATTGAAAAACACAACCGTAAACATTAAAACTAGTACCAAAACTGAAAAGCTAAAGCAGCTTCTTTAAAAAGAAAATATCCTACATATGATTATTTTACTGAAAAAAGGAATAAAAACTAGTGAGGTGAAAAGTGAAAACGATGTACCAAACACTTTGTATCATTAGCATAACATAACTTTGTTTCACCACACATAATAAGTTATGTATGCGTATTATGTATAATTATGAAAAACTAAACTAAGCTGTTTGTAAAAAATAAAGCGATGAGCCTGGGCCCTGATGCCTAGCATTAATTTCGCTATCCTGTTTAGGTAATATCCATGATTTTCAGCACATCATCATAGTCGCAAGCAGAAAGAAAATACATACATAACATTAATATTAATTAACAAATTTGCTGTTGGCTAATGCACAGCTGTCGCTCAGCTCATCATTCTCAAAATTATGTATGGTCTGGGCCAAAACTTATTTATAAAATTTTAAACTAGATTCATTTTAAAACTAAAAGCCTTGGATACAACCCCATAACATATTGAAAGCCTTTTAAACATTGGTATCTCTTTTAGATATTATATGTATATATGAATAGTTCTTTACATTATGTTAATAACATATAATATCATCTAGTGTTCTTATTTTTACTTTCTGCCATATACGCCGAATATGTCGTCGCCGACTTATTTGACGTCAGACGCCGCCACTAGTCTAAGTGCCATCAGCACACATCTCCAGTAGTAAGTAGTTAACTATAACGCGAGTAAAACCGTGGGGAGCAGCTGACGTAATATAACATCACACCTATATAACTCAGAACGGTACGGCAGAGGTGTATAGCACTCAAATTTCACCTGTTATGTTAAGGTCCCACGTGATAGCGGGTGAGCCTATCGCCATCCAACCAATCTGCCGACGCCTTATTTCCCAATCACATTGGGGTCGGCTTCTAGTCTAACTTATTTAGCTGATTATTAGTATTTTTCGAGGAGCGACTGCCATCCACAGCCTCAACCCAGTATGAGGTAATACGATACTCTTTGTTAGATTAAATGTCAGACTTTCTGGCCCTTGACTACCCGTATCGAATGCCTATCCCCATCCAGTGGGCATAGTTCCTACTCCGTGCTTTTATTTAAGTATTTTCTATATAAATAGCCCAAATAACACTTGCGCGACCCAGGAATCAAACCCGGAGACCGCTACGCTAACCACTAGACCAACGAGGCAGATTTGTTGATTATAACGAAATCCATGCAGACGAAGTCGCCGGCAACAGCATAGGCTAGCTATGAACATGTAGGAAAATTACACCTGTGTAGCAAACAATCTATCTCATTAAACGTCTTATGTACGAGCATGTCCATCAACAGACGGCTGTCAGCCTCCGCAGCGACACCTAGCAAAGTTTAAATGAGAAACAGGCTAGCTATGAATATGTAGGAGTATGATCCGCTGTGGCCTCGATCCCATGTAATAACGCTATTCAGGACACTGCACTATCTAGCGATACACGTGAACTGACCTATCTATCCCGGACATGGTTAATGCACTTTATCGAGCAGCCTCTGTGCGTCACCGGAACTGACCCGTATATAGGCCGTTCCAAACAATCCTTAGCCTAACATAGGGTGACCTAGTTTAGGACGTAAAACCGAAATCGTGTTATGGAATAAGTTATGACAGTTTTTATTAACCTATTTCAAAAATGGAGAAAATTTACACCATGTGACGGACTCGTCGTTTATTTTACTAGAAATATTTTTATTATTATTTTTGTTACATAATTCTGAATACCGTTTCTGTATAACAGCGCAGCGGTGTTAAACAACATTTCTCTCTGTAAGCGTGTGGCATTTTCTCGTACTACAAATAATCACGTGTCTATAAGATGTTTGAATTTCTGGTATTTCCTACAAAGGTCGCAAGAGATAGAGGGCGAGCTTATCGTTCCTGTGTGCTGCTGAGAATTGCCCGACGGCAAACCCAAATAACATCGAACCCGAGACCTTGCGGTGAGAGGCACATACACTTACCACTAAAGCAGAGGGCATTCATTAATGTACATATTATTACTTTTAGAATGAAAGGACTTTAGCTTCGAAACACAAACCTGCGACCCTGACGTAACGGAAGCAAGATCCAACGGTACATATTCGAGACACCAGACCTCACAGTGTAGAATCACAAAAAAAAATGTCTGTATGTTCATGACAAGTTATCTTGTGAAGATATTAAGACAAAGACGATTCTTTTCATTTATAAGAGATCCCCTACATGAAAGTAGGGATAACTTGTTTTTGTGTCGTTTTCGTTCGTCTCATTGTGTACGGTATTTTTAGATAAATCTTTTAGAATCCCTGAGCGATTGCAAAGACAATCATGGTGGCAGTACATTTATGTAATCATCTTTAAAGAAAACTATAACGCCTTCGTTAACTTTATTAGTTCAAGAGTTAGAGTAGTAAAGTTCGAAAATAATAAATTTAAAGATCTTCGAATATAATAACTTGTATGAAGATGTAATTTGTTTAACACAAATAGTAAATCCCTCTCAAGTCTAAATATGTTTAAACGAATAACTACGGAACTCCATAGCGCATGGCTCGACACGTTGTGGCCGATTTTTTTATAGTATTAGTATGATTGCGTGTTGTTTACTGTAATGCTACTGCTCCATCTGCGTCTTAACGCACTTATAATCACGTTAATTCAGATGTGACCCAAGGAAATGACATTGTAACGTAAATGTAGCCAAAGCACAGTTGAATGCCTTTATTTACGCATTAATATAGCTACGTTAACGTTAATGCAGGTAGATTGGCAGCGGGGTGCTATGTCGAGTAACCTCCTCGTCGATCCGGGGCTATTGGTCCCTTATTAATCCGCAAGGATTAGGGGGGAACAATAGTCTTTGGGTTTGGTGCACCCTGGTAACTTCGCAAAAAAACTTCTCCTTCGGGGGATTTCTTTTTGCGTTGGCCAATGACTCGACACGGGGGGGTAGCTTCTCCGCGCGTCTCTCTGTTTTTATCAGAAAGCGTGTCGGATGAGGCGGGGACGTGCCCGGCGTGCACTTGCACTGCCGCCGGGTGGGCGAGAGGAGAGGGTCTCCTACGCCAGCGTCGTAAATCGTAATCCTGACTCTTGTTGCGGGCTTGTCTCGTAACTTGGGTCGGGACCGAGGATCTTGGCTTGACCGCCCGGATCGCGAGGAGTTAACCTCTATAAAAAATCCCGAAGAACAAGCTGAGGTGCAGGGCGAGGTTCTGAATGGCTGGCCGGATTGTCAGTCCCTACTGCTACCTAGACGTCGCGTCTTTGGCTAGGTCCACCTAGCCTTCCCCGGTTCATCTGGGCTCTGTCCGGGGCGACCAACCCTTCCCATGTTACTCGTGGGATCAGATATGGATACACAAAAACAAAACTTAAATAAAAACAAAAAGGACGGGGACCGTAAAGGTCGGAGAGAGAAGGTTTCTTCTCCTGCAAAAATGCAGAAGGAGAAAGGCTTATTTAAAAAGCCATTGTCGGTAGAAGCGACAAGTGAGGGCGAGGAATCGGACTGCTCCGTTATGTCGGTTGCTTCCCGCGTTTCCACGGCGTCGAACTGGTCGCAATTTTCGCAAGCTTCGCGTAAGCGACCAGCCAGCAGCAAGTCTGCTGAAGAGGACATTTTTGTCTTCGGGCCTTTGGAGCCCGAAGAAGGGAAGGCTAAGCGCGCCTTGTATTTGAAGGGGGTTGAGGACGAGGTCTTCGATCCCATGGTGCCCCCTGCAAATACAAGGAGTAAGGCTAAGTTGCCTACGAAAGAGGTACTCGAGGAGGAGATGAAGGCCCTGTCCACCGATGAGCTGGGCGCCTTCGTCAGAACTCACATGGAGTCCGTTGAGAAGATCGCCGACAAGTCCAAGAACTTGAAGGGCGATTTTGTCAAGGGGCTCCGAGTCTCGGCAAGGAAGGCCACGGCTGCATCTGCGGAGTTGGTCCACAGGACGGCCGCGGATGCCAACATGGCCAGACTGGAGAGGGAGAATGCCGAGCTGAGAGCTCAAGTGTCGGAGCTATCAAGGCGGATAGGCGAGCTGACGGAAGCTGTCCGGCAGCGGGCTACGCCCCCGGCCGGGGCTGAGAGCGCAGTCAAGCTGACGGCATCAACACCTGCCGTCGGGGGGGTAGAGTGGGAGAGCCGGTTCATGGAGCGCATTAGTGCTCTCATGGACCGGAAGCTGGCTACGGTTGCAAAAAACCAGCCAGCTTCTCCCCGTAGCATAGCTCCAGCAGCAGCGCAGGGGCCCGCCCAACAGGTGTCAGCCGGTAAGGGCAAGGCTAAGCAACGACAGGCGACGCTCGCACCGGCGACTTCGTTGCCGGCCGTTTCGCCTTCGACCACCAGTGTGCCGGTGCAACCTGTGCCAACATCTGCATGGTCTACGGTGGTGAAGAAGAAGGCGAAGAAACCTTCGCCGCCCAAGAAGGCGCCACAAGGGACGCAGCCTGGTCCAAAAGCCGGCCCTGCAACCACCAAGGCGACTGCTGCCAAAGCAGCAACGAAGCCGAAGCCAGCGCGTCTGCCTTCATCAGCGGCGATAACAGTGACGATTCCTGAGTCCTCAGATCTCACCTACGCCGCGGTGATGGCAGCCGCAAAAGAGCGCATCCGGTTGGCCGACCTTGGAGTGGACACAGTCCGCTCTAAGAAGGCCATTACGGGTGCGCTCATACTGGAAGTATCGGGGGCCGACTGTACCTCCAAGGCCGACCAACTGGCCACTCGGCTGCGCGAAGTACTCGCCGACCTGGACGTGCGTATAGCACGTCCGGTTAAAACAGGGGAGCTAAGGCTCAAAGACCTGGACGACAGTGTCACAGCCCAGGAAGTGGCGGCCGCAGTCGCCAGGGCCGGGAACTGCTCAGTCGGTGACGTGCGGGTGGGCGACATACGCCGCTCATCTACTGCCCAGGGCACGGTGTGGGTCCGTTGTCCTCTGGCTGCCGTGCGGCAGCTAGCAGCGGCAAAGCGCGTTACCGTCGGGTGGGTATCGGCTCGGGTGGACTATTTAAGATCTCGGCCGCTGCAGTGCTTCCGGTGCCTGGACTACGGGCACGTCCGAAGCACCTGCAAGAGCACGGTGGACCGGAGTAGCGTCTGTTATGCGTGTGGCGAGCCCGACCATCGGGCTAGCCAGTGCTCGCGCCCGTCCAAGTGTCCGCTGTGCTCGGACCTGGGCTGCAAATCGGACCACAGGATGGGGAGCAAACAGTGCTCCCCTCCTAAGGGGAAGAAGAAGAAGCCAGCCCCCCCCCCAGACCTGACTAAGGAAGGTAGAGCCCCCCCAACAAAGGAGGCCGCTCAGCCGGGCCAAGTCCCGCCCCAGGAGACCATGGATGCCTCTTAATGGACCACATCCACTCCATTAAGGTCATCCAGTCCAATCTGAACCACTGCCGGGGTGCGCAGGATCTTTTCCAGCAAACCCTCGTGCAGCTGTCGATTGGACTTGCCGTGGTGTCGGAGCCCTACCGCGTCCCGGATCACCCCAGGTGGTTCGCGGACGATTTGGGCTCTGTCGCTATCTACTGGGGCGGTGGACAAGGTGATCCCCCCTGTGCCCTTCTCGGAAAGGGGCAGGGGTTCGTTGCCACTGAGTGGGGTCGCATGGCTGTAGTGGGCTGCTACATCTCCCCCAACTGTACCCTCGTCGAGTACGAGACGTACTTGGACGGAGTAGGAAACTGCATACGCGGGTGCCTGCCTCGTCCTGTGCTTGTCCTGGGCGACTTCAACGCGCACTCTCGTGCGTGGGGGAGTCCTCGGGACAACCGTAGGGGGGAGGCGTTGGTTGAATGGGCGGCGGTGGCGGACCTTCGGTTATTAAATCGCGGGTCCGTTAACACATGCGTGCGGTGGCAGGGGGAGTCGATCGTGGATCTCACATGGGCGACTCCTTCGGCCACACACCTGGTGTCGGGGTGGAGGGTTGCGGAGGAGGTGGTCACGCTTTCTGACCACCGCCATATCGTGTTCGATGTAACGCTCCGTCCCCCTGGCCGTGCAAACCGCCGCAGTAGCGGTCCACCGAGACGATGGGCCCTCAATCGGCTCGACAGGGACCTGCTCGAAGCCGCAGCCATCGTCGCGTCCTGGTCGGAACTCGCCGAAGAGGATCTGCCTGATCCGGAAAGGGAGGCTGCCTGGTTCCGGGACATGATGACGTCGTTATGCGACATATCGATGCCCAGAGCCAGGCCACACAAGCGTAAGGCGGTGTACTGGTGGTCGGAGGCGATAGCGCGATTGCGCAGGACATGTTTACATTCCCGTCGCCTCTACTCCAGAACCCGCCGGAGAAGGCGAGCCCTTGCCGAGGAGGTGGAAGAAGCTTACCGGGTTTACAGGGAAGCCACCGTGGCGCTTCAAAACGCCATTGCGGAAGCCAAGGCTCGGTCCTGGAGCGAACTCCTGGAGGGACTGAACGGGGACCCATGGGGCCGCCCGTACAAGATGGTACTGGGCAAGCTCCGGCCGTGGGTTCCCCCGTTGACGGAAACCCTGGACCCAGAGTTTGTAGGGAATGTGGTAAACACGCTGTTCCCTTGGGTCCAGGGAGATCCCTCTACCCCCGAGATACCATTGGGCCCTAACATCTGGTCCGATGAGTTGGGGGTATCAGAACAGGAGTTGGGCCGAGCTATTCGGCGTCTCAGAGCCCGAAACACAGCGCCCGGCCCGGACGGGATTCCTGGTCGTGTCTGGGTGCTGGCTCTATCCGCCGGATTGGGGGACAGACTGATGCGGCTGTTCAACAGCTGTTTTCGCAGCGGTTTGTTCCCCAAGGGATGGAAGGAGGCAAGGTTGGTCCTGCTGAGGAAACACGGCAAACCCGTGGACTCTCCCTCTGCGTATCGTCCCATATGCCTGCTGGACGAGGTCGGCAAATTATTCGAAAGAATAATTGCCGACCGTCTATGTGCGCACCTGTGCCAGGTGGGACCCAACTTATCGGAAGACCAATTTGGCTTCCGATGTGCCCGTTCGACAGTGGACGCGATTCTTCGTGTCCGTACGCTGTCGGACCAGGTAGTGTCCCGGGGAAGGGGGTGGGGTGCTTTGGCGGTGTCACTAGACATCGTCAATGCGTTCAACTCCTTGCCCTGGAGGGCGATCAAGGAGGCACTCGTGTTTCACGGAGTGCCCCTCTACCTGCAGCGCATTGTTGGCGCCTACCTGTGCGACAGGTGTGTGCAATATGTGGGTAGGGACGGTACACTGCACCAGAGAGAGATGAGTTGCGGGGTTCCACAGGGCTCCGTTTTGGGGCCGCTGCTGTGGAATCTCGCATACGATGCGGTATTGCGCGTCGATCTCCCCGCCGGTGTCAGTGTTGTCTGCTACGCGGACGACACTCTGGTGCTGGCGGGAGGAGACTCCTTCGTCGGGACCAAAGAGCTCGCCGAGCGTGGGGTGGCTTGCGTCGTGGATAAGATCCACGAGCTGGGCCTTAGGGTAGCGCCTCAGAAGACCGAAGCGCTATGGTTCCACAAGATCCCGAGGGGAAGGGAACCACCCGGTTTGTCGATTCGCGTAGGTGACGTGGATGTCCAGGTGGGGCGGTACTTGAAGTACCTGGGCCTCACCCTGGACAGTCGCTGGGACTTCGAAGAGCACTTCCGTCGCTCCGTCCCTCGGATTCATGGGGTAGTGGGTGCATTGCACAGACTGCTGCCCAATCTCGGGGGGCCTAGGGAGGGTGTTCGCCGCCTGTACGCGGGGGTCGTACGATCGATGGCTCTCTACGGAGCGCCCGTCTGGTCGAGGAGACTGGCGGGTGTTAGGCGCTGTAGGGCTATGTGGAATAGTTTGCAGCGTCCTATAGCCATTCGCATCGTGCGAGGATATCGTACGATATCGTTCGAGGCGGCGACACTTCTGGCGCGATTTCCGCCGTTTGATGTCTTGGCGGAGATGGACGCACATGTGTACGTTCGTCTGCGTCGGGACGAGGGCGGTGGATTCACGCCAGCGGAAGTGCGGGCACAGGAGCGCCGACGTGCGCTCGTGAGGTGGCGTGAACGGCTCGAGGAGCCGTGGAATTCGCGCCAACGCGCCGTCGGCGCGATCGTACCAGTCTTCGAGGACTGGGTGGAGAGGGAAGGTGGTAGCGTCACCTATCGACTTACTCAGGTACTCACCGGGCACGGGTGCTTCGGTGAGTATCTGAATAGGATCGGACGCGAGCCGACACCGCAATGCCACCATTGCGGGGGGGACCGGGATTCCGCTCAGCACACGCTCGAGGAGTGCTCGGCGTGGAGCGATGAGAGGCAAGTCCTGGTCAACCGGATCGGGCAGGACCTCTCTCTGCCAGCCGTAGTGGATGCGATGCTGGCAGATCGAGAGGCGTGGAGGGCGGTAACCTCCTTCTGTGAGACCGTAATGGTCCAGAAGGAGGCGGCCGAGCGAGATCGCGAGAGGGCCGATCCCGCTCGGAGAAGGCGGCAGCGAGGCGGTGGCAATCGCCGCCCTGCGCTGCCTGCCCCGTAAGGGGTTTTGCGGTATCCCCTGTTGCGCAGGGGACCTCCTGGGTCCGTGGCCGGTTAGAGAGAGGGCTCTAGCTGGCCAGCACACGGACTCAGAGACGGGCGACGGCACACAGTGTCATGTGCCGTCGCGAACCGCGGGCAGACCGGGCGAGAAAGTCGCCCCGGGAACGTGCTATTGGCGATATGCAGAGGGGCACCGGAGAGTTCTGTAAGACATCCCGGAGCCCCTCGACACGCATCGAGGCCGGACACCGAGGGGGGTTTTAGTGAGTCGTCGGAGTCCCGGCAACCTCACATACCCTCGTCGCACCCTTTTCCTTGCGGCGAGGTATCTTGTTGAAGATTTCCCCCCTCGAAAAAAAAAAAAAAAAAAAAAAAAAAAAAAAAGGTAGATTGGCAGCATAAGCGATAAATTGAAATTCGCGACCCTGAAAATCCTTACAGGAGCCTTGTACTATCAGGCAAGTTTACGCCTGCCCACATTAAGGTGATAATTGCGT
Organism: Hypena proboscidalis; assembly: GCA_905147285.1. Lineage (NCBI taxonomy): Eukaryota > Metazoa > Arthropoda > Insecta > Lepidoptera > Erebidae > Hypena > Hypena proboscidalis. The sequence goes on from LR990126.1 coordinate 9,713,990, forward strand.
AGCACCGCTCTCGTGGCGCGGTGTAAAATGTTCTTTGTTGCACAGATACGCTTCACGGGAATATTTTTAAGGGTGAGCATGCGAAAACTTTTCTGTTGGTACCTTAAATGAACTGGACACTAAAATTAATAAATGTGGATCAAGTATCACAATCGATAGAATAGATTGATATTGAAAAGTAAATAAATACTACAGAATTCAATAAACACTAAACGAGTTTGAATCACGTGTGAAACGTAACTGCCACAACACTGTAGGCATTTCAATGATAAATTCCAGTTTTATTACTCATCGATTCCGCACGGTTTAATGGTAAAATTTACGATCTGAATATATTTTGAACCTTGAGACAAAACACTCGTAGCCCATCAATGTTCTTTTAGCGATGGTGTTAGCTATCAGTGTCATTATATCTACGCAATAAACGATTATTTTTGCATACCAAAATAGCATGAGTACGACACGTGTGATTCACTGAATTCATAGTCCTTCACCCGTTACAGTAATATTTATTATTAACCAAATTTTTGATTATTAAACACAATCGAAAATTTTAAAGCAACGCACTACTAACGTACCGCTTTTCCCGACAGAGGGCGCGCCGATCACCGCGACTTTGACTTCGGACAACGAAGACTTCTTCCGTCTGATCCCTCTAGCGGACATCTTCCATGACCCACGCGACGCGCTCGCTCTTCGGCCACACCACGATTGTGCGCGAACACCAAACAAAAAGCTCGTGCGCCCCAATCTATAAATACACGGAGCGACACTCTGACATCGACTACGTGTTAATAGGTCAAGATCTGGCCAAGATCAGAGTCGTGCAAATAGCCGTGTTTACTTGCTTCCTCAGTGGTGGCGGTAGGCCAATCTCCTCTTCCAGCCAGACGCTCCTGAGCCAATAATTTGGTATAGCGAATGTTATTTACTTAGTCGTCAATGCTCAAACGAATTTCATAATGTTTATGAAAGGTGATATTTTTGAACGATGCATGGTGTCATCAGTCATCACATCAGGTCACTCTATGCTGCTATCGAAAATCGTCTTTTAGTGCAACTTTTGTCTAAAATATAAGAAGGTCCGCACTTTATCAAGCGTAGGACGATACTGGCTAACATGGCTATTGAACGACGGTATGATTGAGTTTTAACAAATTGCTGCATCTCAGTTCGGCACTACATGCATAATAATTGGCACGGATTCCCAGCCATAGTTCCATTATCTCTCGGGTCAGTGAGCGGTCGATGAGCAATTAGTTAATTACCGAAACGTTTACGCCACAAGATGCTAATTACGTACATAGCGGTAATTGTATTTTTTTATAATCAAATCAGTTTAAATACTTTTTGTGTTTATAGATATGCATTGAGTTATTTAATGGTATATATATATACCTAATACCTAGGTTATTATCTTTTCAGTATTACTTATTAGGTTAATAAAATTATAGTAGTTACTTTGGTTTATCAGGCCTGCAAATTGAACAAAATATCCTTTTTCTTTTTAAGTAGTTACATACTGATTTCTTGGATTTTTTGGTGCTCTAAATCAAATTTTAAAGTTGTTTTTTATTAACCTCTATAAGATTTTTAAGTGATTTTTCCAAACTCACTTGTCAAAATTATGAAATCATTCAATTTTGTTCAGGTAAAAAAATACAAATTAGAACATAACAAGTTCTAGTTTTAATTAATTTTAAAAATAAACTAGCTGTTGGTCGTGACTTCGTCTGCGTGAGATTCATTGATCTCCGCAGTTTTACCCGTGGCAGGCGTTACTGCCCGTCCCCATGAGTTGTACATAGAGGTACGTTACATTGGTACTCAAGTAAGAAGAAAATATGCACAACGCCATATATTGTTTTCTTTTAACTTACTACTAACATAAACCCTTAACACCCTCTTGAAAAGAAAATTTAAAGACCACGATAAAAAATTCCTTTATTTTTATATGTAATGTACTACAAAAGTTGAGTCAACTAATTTATTGTTAGTTATACAACTACTTTTAGATGGTTGATGGTAGGTGGTTAAGTTTTTAAATATTTTTCGCAACATCGTCAATACAAATAAATGAAATTAAAGTGTCTGTTTTCAATATCAAAATAACAATGGTTTTTTCTTTTTTCAACTGGTATAGTTATTTGCATCGTGCAAATAACTATACCAGTTTACTTAGGGCTAAAATACAGTTTTCGATTTTTTGTCTGTCTTTCTGTTTCAGCTAATTTTCTAACTGACTAGGGCATGAAGCGCCGGTATTTCGAAACACCGGCATTTGCCGGTTGCTAAAAGTATTCAAGGGTGTGTGAAGTCTACAAATCTTCAGCAGTGGGACATATACAGAGCTGCTATTATCAGTACACATGGTTACTCATCAACCTTTACATATTCAGTATACAAGCTGGTCTCGCGTTTATATGCTTCCCGTGCAATGCATGACTAGCGTATACTGGAAATGTATAGGTTGATCGGTAGCCGTGTAAACGAAATGCAGTAAAAATGTCAATAAGGTCGAAAATCACTTGCACTATTGGAAAGTGATGACTAGTGATGAGACATCGATGTGGCTTGTAAAAAATAAGTGCAACCGATTTTCGACTGTATAAAGATTTAAAATGCATTTCACTTTTTTTCTTTCTTTCTCCTTTTCCTTAACGCAGGTAAATAAATGAAGCATCAATCGTGATTTATGATTAACTAAATAACATAGGTCATTAGCCACAGAATCAATCATCAATCTCATAATTCGCCGAGCTCTTTCCCATTACATTTGGCTTCTAGTCTAACGGATTTAGCTGAATATCAGTATTTTACATGAAGCGACTGCCACCAGAGTGCCACAACCGAATACGAGGTAATACGAACCTTTTTGTTAGACGAATTTCCAGATTTTCTGGCCTCTGACTACCCCTAACGACTGCCATAGATTGGGACCGAGACGGTTTAATGTGCTCTGTGAGGCACGAATAAAAACTCGCTATGTTAAAATGGTCATTCTCGGCCGACCGCGGTTAGTATTGCTTAACTTGAGAGATCGATCGGGCGGTGCTGCTTCTACTTAGCCACGAGCTCCTCGAACCAATCATTAGTCATCAATCATAATTAAGTTAACATTAGTCATTGCTCATTAGTCAAATAAATTTTGTCGAACTCTGTATTTTGATAATTACTTTTTTTTTCTGAACGCACGTAATCTAATCTAGTCTTTTATTTATTTCTCAAACCGCTGCCACGCTGGCCGCACTCGCGAAAGTTAGTCATAACGATGTTTAATTTGTTACCCAAAATGATAAAAAAAAACTGTTTTTATATACGTTTTAATTTATTTTTGTATTTATTGAGAAATACAGCGAAAGCAAACTGAAAGAATTAGACAGCAAGAAAAAGAACAAAATAATAAAAAAAAGATGTTATTACGGAACTCCTCAATTAGCCTCCAGTGTCTGAACTCAGTTTCGGAATTGAGAGCGTTCCGATATTGCATGTCCTATAACTGACTGCGAGGCACGTAACGGCTACTTTTTATTGTGTACCTACCACGGAGACGAAAATGCGGGCGAATGTTAGTTAGTTTGTTTAATAGCGCTAATCTCGAAAACTACTGGTCAGATTTCAATAATAATTTTTGTTTTTGATACTCTAAATCTCAGAAAAGGTTCTTTAATATGAAACATTACGCTAAACTCCACGGGTGCGGAGTGAGGTTTACAGATTTTAGTCAGTTTGAATCCCGGGTGTGGCACGCAAATTGCCAGAAATCTTTGAATGCAGTTTTCTTTTTATTCAAAATTAAAAAAATGTTTTTTTGAGTAAGTTTTTCTATTTACAATATTAAGAGTACTTTCCCTCTACAAAATTCCACCCTCTATCTATAGTCACTATTAATTTATTATTTTAGCTACAAACTTATGAAAACGCAGTGCTTTCCACAATTTGGGAATGTTACTTTGGAATAATGACTATTCCACTCATATTAATTCTATCAGCTTCTGCTCACGTTTCATCCTTATACGGCTCATACCATTCGATGTAGTAATTTAAACAAAATACTATATCGTACGGTATTATTAACTTTAGGGTTGGTTATATAAGGTAGGCCAATTTTTAGATATTCTATCTCTCTCACTCTCCCGCACGTCATATGGACTATCTGGCTGGTGGAAGTGGTTGCGTTCATCAGTGCGCATCCTACATGCACAAGTAAAATATCGATTTTCTAAATCATTATATGAAGTTATTTTTTTTTTCCCTTATTTTTATTGAACTTTCCACAACGTAAATCTAATATTGCCAGACATTTTTATTGCTGTTTTAACTGTGCCAGACGCTAATTTCGAATGCAAAAAAATTTTTTCTTTCAAAATAATTCAGTTTGGCTAAAATTTCGGAGCTCGTGATGCTGTTTTCAAATACTTATAGGTGTAAAAGTCAAATGATAATTTTGAAAAAAAAAATTCGTAACTTTGATCCATCATCATTTCTCCAAATCTTTGTTACAAAGTTTTGGAGAAATGCTAATTTAAAACACCCGACATCTCTATCACCTCAAGCTTCCGCCTGGACCATAAATGACGATAAATATGATTTTGTCTGGTTTGTTGGAGAGCAATCGCCATCATTAGTTGCCGACATTATTATTAAAGGTAAAAATTAAAAATAAAAAACCAATAAATCTCTTTGCCGAAAGATTATTTAATTTTTCATTATTTTACAGATAATAACTTATTACAAGAATCCTACTTAAGATAGGAACAAATGGATGAACGTTACGTCATGAAATGACGTATCATACAGTTGAGAAATTTAAGGTTCCGGTAAGAGGCGACCGTAGCTGGATGGCTAAGAGCGACTGCCCGGTATGCAGTAAGGTCGCAGGTTCAAATCCTGCCGGTCCCATATCTTTTTCAACTGTTTCTTAGTATAATTTGCTAAGCATAGCTCTTTCCCATTACATTTGGCTACCTGTACAGGTAGGATGCGCACTGATGAACGCAACCACTACCGCCAGCCAGATAGTCCGTATGACGTCCGGAAGAGTGAGAGAGATAGGATATCTAAAAACTGGCCTACCTGAAATGCTTGTTTTCCTGACGTTGCTAGCTCTCGTACTATTAGAATATTTTATCAATTTTGTTTTCACAAAATTTGTCGACGCCATCCGCGTGACATAGCTTTGGAACGGCGCGATTTTAATATGAATATAGTTGACTAATGTTAAAGTACTTTCAATACAAATATCAACACAATTGTGTCAGAAAAAGGAGATCAGTATAAAACTTAGTCTTTAGTCTTGGTCGTCTTGTCATTCGTATGTTGCTTATGCGTACATTTGAGTATTCTTTTGATTTCAATGTAGTTTACTTGACCTACATTGCAAATGAATAACCTGAGAATACTCTAAAGCCGAGTACTCACTGAGGCCGTAGCCGTTGCAGACACTGTAAGCAAGTGTGTACAAGGTTTTTGATCGGCTCACCGCTATTTTGGAATGCGGCTGTTTTTGGAAACAGTAGATGCAACGGCTCGCCGGTAAGTACCCGGCTTAAGATGTCCCCACGTCACTTGTTTACAATCGGATTCCGATTACCCGCTATTTGCGACGACCAGCAAGCCTGTGTACCAGCAAGCGCTCAGATTACTTTGGACTACGATTCTTCTCTACCATCGAAATGTTCTCGACTATTGTTGGTTGGTCAAATATGTCCAACCAACAGATATTAAAAAGCAAAATAAAAATGTATGGCACTTGTTAGCAATGTCATGTCAATTGGGATTCTCACGAATCATTGTGATAGCTGCGTGCTTAATAGATATCGATAATGCGTTCTTCTTGTTTAGTAAATATATTAGACGGATTTCGATTAGGATCGAAAATATGTAGATATGTGAGAGAGACATTTGAAAATATCGTCATACCGTCACCTCTACGGCAAACTTACTAACCTGCCAAAAAATAATTTTACAGCGAAGTGATTTGAAAGTCAACATCAACGTTCTTTTATTTATTAATTCATTTTTATGATTGATTGACATGACGATTTTATATTATTTACATTTACCATGTAATCAAATGTCAATTTTTATTTTTGTAATTAATAGAATGTGTAATGTAATGTATGGAGTTTTAACTGATAAAAATGCATATTAAATTTTATTTTATTTAGTAATATGCGTAAAGGTACCTACCGTGATTTATTTGGTTTATAAAAAAAAGAGTTTTACGCTTGTTCCGTGTACATAACCGAGTTTCATAACCAGCAATGTAGGAAGAAAAAAAAATTGTTATATTTATTACCTGGTTATTTGCTATGCATTTTTGTATTTTATATAATATTAAAGTTGAAAAATTAAGAATCCAGCAGGACTCGAACCTGCACCCCCTGGGTATACGCCCCAAGTGCTTTGCCAATTCAGCTATGGATTCGTATGCTGCTAGACTCGAAATTTCTCAACTCTTTATGCCAGCGTCATAGGTATATATATATATATACCTTAGCTAGACGAACCATTACTTGGTTTAAAAAAAAATGCATAGCAAAGCTAAAATTTGCTTTAAAATATTACAAGTATTTGATAAAAATGCGTCATCTCTCGGCAGTATTGTGTTGATCTTAATTCAAACTTACTGTATGTGACTAAGTGACTAATCACTCATCGCATAGGTGGCGCTTAAACCAAGTAATGGTTCGTGTAGCCAAAGACGATCTATAGATCGTCTTTGGTGTAGCTAAGGTATATATATATATACAAGCTTCCGCCCGCGGCTCCGCCCGCGTGGTATGTCAATTAAAAGTAGCCTATATGTTAATCCAGACTATAAGCTACATGTGTGCAAAATTTCATCGAAATCGACCCGGTAGTTTTGGCGTGAAAGAGTAACAAACATCCATCCATACATCCATACATACAAACTTTCGCCTTTATAATATTAGTAAGGATATATACCTATGACGCTGGCATAAAGAGTTAAGAAATTTCGAGTCTAGCAGCATACGAATCCATAGCTGAATTGGCAAAGCACTTGGGGCGTATACCCAGGGGGTGCAGGTTCGAGTCCTGCTGACTCCTGCTGGATTCTTAATTTTTCAACTTTAATACCTATTATACGGGTGTCTCAAAAGAAAGTTCACATTTGTTTTGGTTATTGCGTGAACTCACTTATTTCGAGGGGCGCGGGGGGTGTGTCAACCGGTAGCCTGGATCTTGGGAATTCAGTCGCTATGGAGCGTTTCTCGGGAGCGGACCGTGCGTTGTGCGTACGCGAGTTTTATAAAAACAGTAATTCAGCGACTGTAGCGCGAAGAAAATACTGCAATATTCGACATATTCGTCACTTGAATGATGCGCCAAGCACTAGACTCATTGCGAAATGGGTCAAGAAGTTTGAAGAGACCGGCTCAACACTGGAAAAACCAAAATCCGGGCGTCCAAGATCTTCAAGAACCGTCGAAAACGTAGACAGTGTCACCCAATCCATTCGGGACGATCCAAACCTTTCAATTCGGAAGCGTGCTGTGGCCTTGAACGTGCACAGATCGTCATTATGCCGCATTTTGCATAAAGATTTAAAAATTCACCCCTACAAAATTAAGTTGGTGCAAGAATTAAAGCCTCAGGATGCTGGTCAGAGACTTGACTTCGTAAACCAGATGATTAAGAGTTTTCCGACGTTTACCAACATCTTGTTTTCAGATGAAGCCCATTTTCATCTTAATGGGCACGTTAACAAGCAAAATTGCCGCTACTGGAGTGCAACCAATCCAAAACAAAAACATCAAAAACCCCTACATTCGCCTAAAGTGACCGTATGGGCCGCAATGACGGCGCGAGGAATTATCGGCCCTTACTTTTTTGAAGATGAAAGGGGACGCACAGTTACGGTGAATTCTGAGCGTTATGTGGCGATGTTAGAAAACTTCTTTGTGCCTGAGTTGCAAAACTTTCCTGGTTATACCCAAAGAACATGGTTCCAGCAGGATGGTGCAACTTCACACACGTCCAACAGGTCTCTGCCAAGAATTCGTGAATTTTTTCCTGGCAAATTGATCTCAAGGAGAGGTGACATAGGTTGGCCTCCACGTAGTCCCGATTTGACACCTATGGACTTTTTCCTGTGGGGTTATGTCAAATCCAAAGTTTACGCCAACAAACCGGCTACTCTAGCACAATTAAAAGAAAACATCCGTCTCGAGATGGCAGCCATCACAGAGAATACCTGCCGAGCCGTCATAGAAAATTTTACTGCTCGATTAAATGAATGCCGTGAACGCAACGACTTACATTTGGACGATGTCATTTTTAAGAAATAAATTCCCAAGCACTGTATTTTAATATATAATAAACATTTTTTTCAATAAACTTCGTACTTAATTTTTAATATTTTTTTTAAATGTGAACTTTCTTTTGAGACACCTGTTATTAAATGAAATATAATAATACCAATGACGTAAAAAACCTGTCATCCTCATCACGCGTTTACAGCAATCGCCTGTGCATTCTACTTCATGAATCCTTGTAAGTATCGTGTTGAGCCGTGCCAGAAACCTCGCGTTCCTTTTGACTCCTGGCGGATAACGGCAGTTGTAGGGGACGGACGACGGGAAATGGTGCTCTCCCGGGGTAATCGTTGCGTGGGGCAGCGCAACAGTGATCCCGGGGGAGAACTACGTGCCGTGGCGAATTCTGGCAGGGCGGCCCACCGCATGTCCCTCTGATCAGCAGAGGCGCAGTGGTGTGGCAAGGGTGGGGTTCTATGGGAGATCGGTTGCCTCAAACCACCAAGGCGAAGTCGCGGGTGGAGTGCTATATTGAGTGGTTTAATCCTCTACCCGCATCATGACCTTGCGAGGTTCTTTCAAGTGCAAGAAGTCACCTTTATGGGCTGACCAGTGACATGCCTCGACCCCATAGCATCGGTCGCCTTGAGGTGGTCGCTAATGACGTATTCGCGGTTCCGGCGACCACCACCATGTTGTAACTACTTCAAAATGATGCACGAATTTAGAATAAAACGAGCTTCAAATGGTAATTTCATCCATTTATTTTGTACAACTTATTTTACATACAAACTGATCTTTAGGTCTTACACTAATGCCAACACGAGTTATTAACTATCAGAGTGCCCACATTTTTAATATTAACATAATATCTTATCAATATAGTTGTAACTGATTTAACTTTAAGAAAGATTTGCACAATCATTATTTACTATGTGATATTCGTAGGTCAGCCGGTCACAGAGAACAGAAACAGATAAAGATAAGTAGAATTACACATAAGTTTATTTAATACGACAGCTTAATCATAGAATGAAGACTCAATAAAAACACTTGGCACCTGGGTTGGCTTAAACATTACTGATATTGTAATTAAATGAATTGCTTGATTACTTAGTCAGTTTCACCTGTTCCTAATAAGACGCTTGAACTTTCCTGATTTAACAGACAACTTTATGAGAAACTGGTGAAACTGACCCGTTATATTTTCTAGTTAAGTTAAATCTAATATTAGTTCTTAAGGCTATAAAATCGATAACCTTTTTTGTTAAGGTATATTTACACACATTTTTGTTAATAAAATTGCATTGTGAATAGGAATGTGGAACCTCTCACACGAGGCATTAGTTAAAACTGCGACTAGATAATTCTCCAACTTCATTTTCCTGGCCACTTAAATATTCAAGAACTAAAAATACATACATAACCCATTCCACTATTTCTTACGAAAAAAAAATTGTTTTCTATACAAATTAATCATGGCGAATAAATAGTTAAAATAGATTTGGTAACAGATTCTGAATAAACGTTTTTCAGGTTAATAGTAAAGTAAAAAATTGTAGATAAGAGATAGTAAGATCACACAGTATCCGCGGCAACGTTCGAATACAAAAGAATTTGAAGTTAAGGCCGCAACACTCGTATCAAAGTAATTAGGAAATGGCCCTTATTTAAATGGCCAATGCAATATCTATCGTAAAGCAAACATACTAATATGTCGGCGAGGTAACAACCACGCAAATGCGGAATCAAGGAAATAACACAGAATAAGACAAACGTAACACTGATCACCTATACACGAATAATAAACAAGTGGATTGGCATTTTATCTTTGAGATTTCTATTAGTCGAGTCCAAAGGGTTATTTTTCAAAAAAAAATGGGTCCCATTTAATATATTATTATATATGAATGAACCCAGTTTTAATTTTATTTTTAAACTATTTATTTTAATAATTATTATGTATGAACAAAAATCTTTATCAATTGAAACTTGATGCTAATATTTTTTTACCTTCCCTTCTTGTAAAGTAGGGTTAATCTTTTTTTACACGTCTAATACATTAAGTAAGTGGTTACTAAGATTGTTTTTTCATTTAGAAGTTCCGTTCTCGAAATAAGCGCAGCATTTTGTATTAAATGTTTCCGGGTTATAAATGGGTTCTGAGGAATAAATCTAACTGTAGCTACTTGACTATATCTTCTTGACATAATATCTGACTGCCTCGATGGTCTAGTGGTTAGCGAATGCGCCTCTCACCGCGAGGTCTCGGGCTCGAATCCCGGGTCGGGCAAAGTGTTATTTGTGAACTTGCCGTCAGGAAATTCACAATAGCAGCACAGATTTGGAATTGTGCCCAGTGGATGACTCACCCTCTATCCCATGGGACCTCAACTTAACAGGTAAAGTGTGGGTGTTGTACACCTCTGCCACATCCTTCTGAGTAATATAGGCGTGATGTTATGTTATAATATCTACAAACTATCGAACAAAATATACATACATACATTCAACGCAATACGGATTTATTTACATTAGCATAGAATAAAAATAAAACCATTCAGGAATTCTAATTCGTTCAAACCTTTTTTTTTATTTAACTAACTCTTGCCCGCGACTTCGTCCGCGTGGAATTCGTTGATTAAGTAATAGCCGTTCCCGCGCTTTGACCAAAGTTTAACCTGCTCCGATCCCGTGGTGTTTAGCGTAATATTAAATATCCAAAGACCTTTATTGAGAAGTTAAACTAATTAACACAAAAATAATTATCACAATTCGACCAAGCTGAACAAAACATGATTTTTTAGAAATCTTATATTACTGAATATAATAATTGCTGCAAATTTAAATTTGTGTAGTAGTAGTAGTAACATCCCGAATTCAAGTTATCCCTCTGTTTCGAATCGATAACAGTCGATGTAAAGTAGTTTACAACAAACACTATTTGTCAAAAATGAGAAAATTGTCCATACCACGAACACGAACCTCTACTATGAGTGAAAGAATCAAACAAATACAAATCCATTGCTTTACGCTCTCATTTACCTGTTTTTTATAGCCAAAATCACCACAAACACAAAATTATTTAAAATTTTAAATGTACCTACACCGAATTTGATTATGAAAGTTACTTACTTTCATAATGAAATTCAATATAGTACAACAAATACACTTCTTTTTCTTCTTCTTTTTTTGATTATGGCCACTAAGCCTCCTTGTGGTAGCTAATACTGCCAGAGTCAAGTGTGGAGTATATGTTCAGGTATTGGAATTGATGTATGCTTTCTTCTTTATATTTATATAAAATAAATTTTAAAAACTGTATTTTAGTCAAAGGTATCTTGCAAACAACTATACCAGCTTAAAAAAAACGTTATTTGATGCCAATCTTTTCAAGTGTTAATAATGAATTACATATTGGATCTTTCTGTCCAATCAGTGTGTAATTAAGTTTAAAATGTTTAAATTGGACGTATTCTTGGCCAATTTTATTATTAATTTCACTTTTTGTCTAACCTACTAGAATATAAATATACTAACAAATGAGATTTAAAAATTCATGAATATTTCCTATTGTACCCGGCAGTTTGACTGATTATTATGACTTTTTTGGGTTTGTTCGATATGTTTGGAAATGGACGGTAAACGATTTTAAACCACTGGGTCAAGGTCGATTTACCGCGAGAGCAGAGCCGCGGGCAACAGCTCGTTAGTATATTTTATTTCTGAATGTACTTAATCGCTCGATGCAGTTGGCATAGAGAATAATTCGTCGTCGAGAATGAATGTCGTTGCTCGAGTTCTCGTTCTCTCTGTGCCATTTGCGGGAGCTTCGTATTTAATAAGGGAAGAAGAGGACAGCTAGCGGATACAGCATAGTAACCGGGGTAGGTTTAAGGCAGCTCGTAATGATCCGGCAGGTATCTTTTGGTGCTGTATTACTTAGTGAGCTGATCGGCAACCGGTACCGGTCAACGGTACTGTCGCAGAAAAACACTTACCTAGCCCAGTTTTCCTCTTAAGACTTGAAGGAAGCACATTTGGTGTTGGTAAGACTTCTTAGTAGATGGTTTTAGGGTTGTAACCCTGTGCATAACATTTTCGCAGTGCGGCCAAAACGTGAATGTTCGGTCAAAGACGATGTCTAAATACGGAGAGGAATCACTGTAAGCGGTGTGCATACCTTGCTACGATTTTTAAGCATCCCTCCGACTTGATTACGAAGATGATATGCGCATTCCAGTCACATTTATTTTTTCACGACATTTAGCAAAATTATATTTTGTATTTTTTGTAATCAGCAGTATATTTTTAATGAACAGAGTTTAATGATTCATTCAATACATATTATAATAAGATATTTGATTTATCTGTGAAGTCATTGTTCACTTTATATGCACTAATCACATGTTATTAAATAGTCAGGTTCATGGAGAATCAGGGGCCGGGATCACTTCATAGAGACAAGTACCACAACAGACAGTAAACTATGAATTTGTCTTTCTAAGCTTTATCACTCTAATATATTAAAATTAATTTCCTTACACAACTAGTCAGAATTGTAATTAGTTTCTTGCATGAGGGGTTGCATGTCCTCGCGCTTACGCTCGCCGCGATTTGATATTCGAGTCACGCCTTCTAGCACTCCGATGTCCGATAGGCTGTAAACAAAAATATATTTACCGTAAGCAACGCAAACATGTAACTATGTACAACATTTGATTTGAAAACTCTCGGTTATTATACTTAATCCATTAAGCACTTTCATATCACAAGAAAATTAATGAAATAGACAGTCATATGGAAGGACAGTTCTAAATAAATGTAATCAGGATCTTATTTCATAATAAGATAATATATATATCTTTTATGAAATAAGATTATGAAATATTATAAGATATAATACATATTATGTTGACGTTTTGACAAATAAAATTACAAATGCAGGCCTGCATTACTGAGAATTACTGAGTTCTTAATACACACAATAATTTGATTTGAATTTAGAACATAATTGTTGTTTGTATTTCATTCATCACACGCGTTACAACTGTGTTGAATTTTCTGTTCTACGTACTTTTTAATAATTGTTTTATGAAAGAAAAGCAAGTTACAATCTAAAATCAATTATACAGATACCATTCCGAAGCATTTAGTTCATAAAAAGTACAATGCAAGTCATCTTTAAATGTCATGCATATTCTCTATCTATATAAATGGCGAGTCACCAACAAAATTTCATTGTTTGCCTCGATCGTTATGTAATCTCAACCGGGATATTCGAACATGCATTCTGTCTTTAACACACAAATAACAAATCTTAGAACTAATAAAGTTCATGGATAAGAAACAAGTAGATAAACTTGAAATTATGACAGTGTGCATCTTCGAATATTTTTTACACTATCATTTTTGTTGATCTTCGAATTCTTCGAATAATCGGCGTAAAAAAGTAAAAAAAATACAATTCTCCTTTTTGTAAGCCTTTTAAAAAGTGGTTTTCATCGCAATATAATAGAAAGTACTTACACTTCAGTTTGCATGTCTTCAACATGCGTGGGTGTGAAGTATGGGTTGGCGGCGGCGGGCCGGAACTTGTAGCCGGCCATCACGAAAAACACCAGCGTCGCCATCTCACGGAACATTTCGTCTATCCATGCGTACTGGAATGGTACTGTGATCTGCAAATACAAATTACCCGCCAGTTAATGTGTGCGCACCTAATTAAATATTATACAGCATTTAACCATGCTTAGCAATCTAAAGACGATGGATAGAGACAGTCAAAAGATTCGTGGATTTGCAGCCTTGGATGGCTGAGTGGTAAAACAATAGGCTGAAATCCTATAGTCGCGGGCTCAAAACCCGACTCCAAGTTAAAAAAATCTACTATTAGTATTAAATATTCTGATTAAGTTATCCACAACACAAACATACATATCCATACCCCTTTCTCATAGTAGTAGGGGCATGGAGAAAAGAAATATTTTGCTTCATAATTGCACACTTACACAATTCAGTTAGCACTCACGTTAAGTATTGAAATGACAATCCTGGTGAAGTATATGTAGCACACGACCATGACGTAGAAATGCCTGAACAGCTTCAGCTTGCGCAGGTTGATGGCCGCCTTGCCATCCGGACTCGACATTTCATTTGCGTCTTGCAAGTGTCGAATGGACCTATGGTTATTACAATATCTAGTTAGCAATCATAGTATTTAACCACCGGCTAGCAAAAGCATTTCAATATGTTAGTAAATTTCAAAAATAACGAAGGTATGTCCTTTTTTTTCAAATGCAAAAATAGTTAACCAAATATTAAACCCACATCTTTAATAGTTTTCTTCCATATCTCAAATAATACTCTTTATTACTACAACTCAAAAGTACGCCAATATAAAAAAACGAGAAAGAGTTCCGTACCATTATCTATAACAAACGGCTAAAAATCATGTCTGTTGTATGGGAGCTTCCCTTTAATATTTAAAGAAATAGATTTTCTATTTTCTTGATGGTTCTGTAAGTGATATAAATTCGTAGGAAAATAGATTTGAGAGATTGATTTTTGTTTAATTATTTATTGTTAAAGTCAATAAATATTGTAACAAGCAAATTTTTAATTTTTATTTGCATAATAAAAAGAAAAGAAAACAAAATTCCTATTAACCTAAAAACAAATGACTACATCTAAAACTTAGTCTAAAAGTGTGGAGCACAACACGGTGCGCCGAGGCGAAGGGATACTACGGTTCTGAAAGAAGCAGTATCAATCAAGGTGCCAGTGTTTGGCGATGGGAGGGCCTGCAGCCACAAACCTGACTCCCACCTCGCAACAGCTAAGAGACGGGCACGATCTGTGGAGCTTGAGCACGTGTTTAATTTAATTTAATAACAAGCAAATTAATCACGTTTGATGTATGAGGGCCCCTCTTAGATATTAATTTTATTCGGCTTTTAGTATTTATAGTTATAGCGGCAACAGTTATTCATCATCTGTAAAATTTTCAACTGTCTACCTATCACACTTTGTTTTATAACTCTTGTTTTAATGAATAACTAAATAACTGCTAAATATTGTTTTAACCACTTCCAATATTTAACAAACAAATTTTTATTTTTTTAAATATAATAAAAACTGATCTTATAGTTCTCACGCCGAATGATGATCCCTATGACGTTTCAACTGACAGTTGTATTAGTTATGCGAAACAATTTCGATAAAATACTGTTTTTTCAGGCAAATGTCATGTCATACAGCCAGGTCATTCAACATAATAAGCAATATTTATTTATTTTGAAAAAAAGATTACGCGCATTGATGGACATAAAACACTAGATAAAAAAGTAACAGCCTTATTATATTTTATTGTACTATACTTTAATTTTTATTTACATTGCATA
Organism: Hypena proboscidalis; assembly: GCA_905147285.1. NCBI lineage: Eukaryota > Metazoa > Arthropoda > Insecta > Lepidoptera > Erebidae > Hypena > Hypena proboscidalis. The sequence continues at coordinate 9,729,675 of LR990126.1, forward strand.
ATTTAAAGAGTTTAAAACCCTTTTTTTAGAATTCTTTTTAGTTTAATTTTGAAGATCCGCTTGACCCTGTATCAGATTTCAGATTATAGAAATAAAATACAAACTGCAAAGCATTTGTTTAATTTTTCCAATAAATTATCGATATTTTGTTTGTCGATGTGTCCCTTCTTTGTCGATAACAGCTAGACGACGTAACTTTTGCAGCACGTACCATGTACATTTGCATTGAGTTTTTTTCCATTATTTCCGAACATTACGTAATAATTTCTTAATATTCATTTTTATAATTTACAAATGTACACAATTGATTTTTCGACTTTTTAATGGACCTCTAAAGGACTTGATGAGACAGGACGTCAGTACAATGTTAAGCGCTAACGAACTGTCATAGGGATCATCATTCGGCGTGCGACGTATAGTAGCGTCGCTAGTCACAAAACAGAAATTTAAACCTGTTTTTGGTAAAATGCTGTTTTTCTAAGGTTTATCTGCTTTTTCGCCTAATCGCAACATTCAGAAACAATTACCATAAATTTTAAGACATATCACTTGAAATCTAAAATTATGATGATACTACTATTTTGCTAGTCCATTTTTTTTTTACTTTTACTATGAATAATTTATGTGCCGCCAAATTGTGCAGTATTGCGTAGAATCATTAATCATCCTAAGAACACTTTAAAAGAAAACCCTTTTTTATCAGGGTACACAAAAAAGTGAAAATGATCATAATAGTAATTCTTAAAAATAAATAACCTTCTTTATGAAGTCGTTAAAAATAGTACTCACCAAACTATGGGGAACATAATGGCGGCGCAGCACAGCGGTTCAACGAGCACGAAAACGTCTCGCCACGCGTTGTGCTCGGCCGCGCCTTCTTCGCTCTCCGCCAGGATTATCTCGGCTACATTCGCAAGCACCTGACGACAAAACAACCAATTAATTACTACATATTCCTATTTATTTCTAGCGAAGTCGCTGGATACTACTCCAGCGAGGTACAAATCACAGAAATTTCAGAGTCACGAAATTTAAAATTATAATTATCAGTATTATGCATAGCTGAATTGGCAAAGCACTTGGGGCGTATACCCAGGGGGTGCAGGTTCGAGTCCTGCTGGATTCTTAATTTTTCAACTTTAATATTTTTTAAATTATGCATCTTATTACAACTTTATAACAATAGTAGAAGCCAAAACATATATTTAACGAAGTATCTGTCTGTATGTTCGTACGGGCATCACGCAAAAACTACTGCATGGAATTGGATGCGGTTTTCACAAATGTGTAGCTGGAGGGAGGTCTAATTTAGAAAAAATAATATGTTTATCTTTGCAATTTATCCTTAAGGGGGTAAATTAGGGTGTGTAAGTTTATTTGGGTAGATCGTAAATTTTTGGAGAAAATACATGTCTACACGTGGGTTCCTTACATGTTGTAAATTAACAATAAGATGGGATTTCGTCTCCCAAAGGAGGTTTAATTTGGCTTAATTTTGGCGGTTTATGTTTATATAGGCAGTAAGTTAATTTAGAAGAAAATTCTGCACGTGGGTTCCCTACACGACAACCCCAGGGCGGTAAATATCTAGGGTTGAAAGTGTACGTCCCTCAATTTCGTAGGAAATAGCGAGGAAGTATCGAATTCCACGCGGACGCAGTTGCAGGCAAATGCTAGTAATATCATATAATACTAGCCTTTGCCAGCGACATGCTTTCCTATATGCATGACATGATGTCTCAACTTTCGTAGTAAATAAAGGGGGACGTTTACCTGCAGGGGAATGACGATCATGAACAGCTTCTTGTCGCGGTCAGACAGGATGTGTTTGATGAAGTTCCAACCCGTGCCCACCAGCACTATCGTCACGAACAGCACTGCACCTTTCAATCTGATGGAGAAGACAAATTATAGGGTTTCTAATAATAAAATGTATTATTATTAATTTAATTCAATTCCATTTTTTTTTTATTTTTGCAAATTATGGTTTACAGAGGTTAACAATTCATAAATGTAGTTTCACCAAAATTAGCTTCACAGCATGCAAATATAAAATCATAATTAATCAATCAATTAATAAAACAATAATTACTTTTTCTACACAAATTACAGTTAAAAATAATAAAATAATGCAATGTCAGATTAATGAATAGTAAATAATTCAAAAAGATAATAAAGTAAAATGGCCAAATAATTATACAGGTAGATGTCAGATAAAATATGGGATATTATTAATTATATTAGTCATTTATTATGAAAAACACAGGCCTACAAATTGTAACTTTATAAGACCTTTTTGGAATTATGGAAATTAATAATTACGAATATTTACTTAGTTTTTGAGTATCTCTTTTACGGGATATAATCCCACCCACACGCCCACCACTGTGACTCCTGTGACGCCAGGATCTACAGCGGTAATCAACTGAAAGGCACCGTGCATGACACACGGGCAATCCCAGGGAGAGTTAAAATTGTCTTGGAACCCGCAACGAATTTAATCAGAAGTATATAGTTGGAGTTGGAAAGTATGTATGTTTACTTCCCTCTAAAGCAAAGCGGGAGACTGAGTAATGCCAAGTATAGACAAAGTGTCTGTATGGAAAGAGTGTAGACACCACGGACAGTGACAAAACTATGGGGCCTAAATTTGATTGCTATAATAGGTATGGTAGAAACGGCTAAATGCACGGAAATTTATTCTGTTCGATACGAGATCCTCATAGTATACCACTTCAGATGTCAATTGTAAGCTATTTAACATAACACATAACATTACGTTCGTTGTGCCAAAGACTAAACTCCCAGATGATATGGTGGGCGGTTTGTTCGTGCTCAGATGTAGAACATGTACAGAATGGAGAATCGACTAGGTTAAACGAAAATAGTTTTCTCTTAAAATTGCCATGACCCGTCAGGAATTGAGCCACACAGTGATTCACATCTAGCCTAACTTTTGAGTATCTCTACTAAAATTTCAGAATGGTCATAGGTCAAAAAATTTAAAATATTGCGTTATTTACATAATGAAAACTTAAAATATGTCATCTGTTTTAATATTTACTATGTTCCTTAACTTTAAAATATTAGAAGTTTTGTTTTTAACAGCTAGCCCTTTTGCTGACAGCTTCATTTTTCCAAGGAAGTAGACAAACTAGACTAAGTGAAAATTTAGTCGAAGTTTTATGAACATAAAACTGGCGATTACACCAAACCAAATAAACGTTTGTGCGTCGTGTAAAATTATACTCACAAGTGTGTAATGTAAAACAGGATCGCCCATGCCGTAACGTGTTCCCCTCTAGTTTGTATAAAATGATAGTTGATGCCGTGAAAGGCGAGTGATAGCGTTTTCAGGTACACTAATACACACATAATGATGTGGATTCTATAGACAGGTTGCCGACTAGTCTTTAGAATGTATGTCCAGATCAGTGCACTCATGAAGAAGACGGAAGACATCAGGCTGTATAGAGCTGGGAGTGGTATCTCCCCAGCTGATAAAAAGTTACCATCGTTACTTTCGTAGATTTGTACCTGAAATGCAAATGTTCATCAATGTATTATTACTTATTTTAGACGAATTAGGGTCGACACACACCAAAAGCGCGTCGAAGCGCAGCGAATCGAAGCGCAGTTTCAGTGTTATACGAATTTCAACTCTATTCTCACCACCATAATACTCATTATCGCATGAGAAACTCAAACGAGTCGCGCGGATGCCCGCGGCGCCGCGGGAATTCCGGCGAATTCCATAGTAGTAGTAGCGTAGAGTTTCTCATGCGATAATGAGTATTATAGTTGTGAGAATAGAGTTGGAATTCATATGACACTGAAACTGCGCTTCCATTCGCTGCGCTTCGACGCGCTTTTGGTGTGTGTCGACCCTTAGAGTTTTTTTTTAGATAGACCAATTCCCTAAAGGTTACCTGCCAATTTTTCCAGAAGTTTTTAAAATGGGTTATTTATATATTTTGATAGGCTATTTGCGAATTTTTCCATCTAGTATATTTAATTGAATGACAGCGACTCATTCATACATTTTAACATTAGGCGCTCTCCGTCACATGTACTGCAGAAATGCATTCAGAAACTTATTTAATTCATTTTAGATACTTACACTCATAGTGACAGAAGGTGCAGGCCCCACGCCAGTGTTAGGGCAATTGTTGAAGTACAAATTGTACAGCCCTTGTTCTTCGCTCGTCGCCACGTACATCGCGAACTAAAACAACCATTTCAATTATTAACTACTTCTCTAATATTATTATCTAAAATTGATTTATAGATTTTCCCAAAAACGCTTATAACAACACTGCTACAGGAACGTGACGTCATCGTTACGTATTTTGTATGCGAATGTTATCATTTATGAATAACTAGTTTTTGCCCGCGACTTCGTCCACGCGGAATTTGTGGTATTAAGTAATAGATTTTCGTGAGCTTTTACCCGGGTTACTTAGGTTCAACGCAGGTCAAAGCTCAAAGCAGTTAATTGTATAGCTCCGTAGAGATTATTAAAATGATCTATACATATAATAAAATTATAAATTTCCTGTCTGTACATTGAAGATACTTAAGAATGAATAAAACTTCGGTCAAGGGGACTTTATAACAGAAGTAGAAGACAAAACATATTTTTTGGAATTGTTGTCTGTCTTTCTGTATGTTTGAACGCGCATCGCGCAAAAACTGCAGCATTGAATTGGATGCGATTTTCACAGTTGTGTTGCTTGAGATCTAACCTAAAAACTGGTATATGTTTTATCTTTGTTCTTAAAGTAAATTAGGCGGTGAAAATTTATATAAGCGGTTCGTAAATGTTTAAGGAAAATGCATAAAATGCGCTATAATCCTCACATGACGTAAAGCGGAAGAAGTCGCGGTCAAAAGCTAGTGTTACTTTACGAAATAAGCGCGATCAAAGAAACGAACTAACTTTCTCCCGTGGTTTCGTCAAGTGATGCAAGAAACTCGGTCGTTTAAGTTTTTCGACTCAAAGCTTCCAGTAATAAGTCGTGAAAATGAGTCAAGTCGTGAAAATGAGTCGAGTCGTGGCTACACAACTGATTAATATAGTAAAAATAAGAGAATAATTTATACACATTAACTTCCAAAAACCATATTTATTTTATTACTAGCGATCCTGGCACTATTATATTTTATTTCTTGTTCTTCGTTATAAATAAATTTACTTCTTAAACAAGGTTTTTCTAAAATATATTCACATGAGTGTATTCAGGGTTTACAAGTTAGTATGAAGTTTACATCAAAGCGCAATAGATGACGCCACGGGAACAGAGCAAAACGTTTGCCACGGGTAGAACACAAACAAAGGCGAACACACGGGCAAACAAAGTCTCGGGACAACAGCTTGAGAAATAGTATAATATTTAATTTTTCATGCAACATTTTGTGTGAAAAACGAGTAATTAATGAGTTAATAAGTGACAACGGCTATTTGTTTTGTTTGAGTACTTACACTGGCATTGTAGAAATCAAATCCATGGCGAGTCTCTCTTGTCATGGAAAGCACGTCAGGCTTGAAGCACGATTTTTCCCTGACATGAACATCTAAAAACAATGTTTTATGAATTTATTATTAAATTTAGTTTTTTATGAATTTTAACCGTAATACATTTTAAAGAATGTGATTTTAAGATCAGAGGCCCATTTCAAAAACTTAATATTTGTTTTTGAAATGGGCCTCTGATCTTTTTTGATTTTATATTATCAGACATTTTTTATTTGCGTTTATATAATTTTTTGTACCATACTGCCAGAGCTTTAAAACTGCTGTTGCCAGTAGTCTTTGACAGCATAATTGTTAATTTGGAGTTTGTTTTCTGAAACTAAAACTTTTGAAATAGCAGACTCTTCTAGTAAACTATACATGAACTTAAAACAATGTTAAGTATAAATAAACTTACATGCTGGTATTTCAGATTTATTATGGTACAGATGGAGCAGTGAGGCTTTGCACGTGACATTTAATCGTAGTGCTTTAAAGTCCATTTGCAAGAACACAATGGCAGGATGTTGCGGTGAAAGTATGCTGTTGCCGCTGTCTTTGAGGAAGCATGTGGCAGAGTTGGCTTGGGCAAGGTACGGACTGATCGCAGCATTAATAGTCCGGTCCAACGTAAAGCCATACTGAAATAACATTTCATATTTTTTTATTAGATAATATACATTAGAGATATAGAACAGAAATAATATTGTAATTGGACACAATATATTAAGGGACTTGTAAAGTACAATGACAAACAAGATGTTGCAAAATCAAACAGGTTACGGCGGGAATTATATGTTATTTATTATTTATTTTATTATTATAATTATATATTTTATATCTCAAATGTTGCTAAAAATGAGTATAATAAAATCACGTACTTTTGGTATCATCCTTACTCTGGCTATCACATGAAAAAATAGCTTCCGTCAGGAATCTCTCAATAGCAGCATGTAGTTGGAATTGTGCCCGATACATGGCGATAGGCTCACCTCCTATCCTATGGGACCCAATCATAACACAGCCGTGGTATAACTAAAATGCCGTTATCTGCTCAAACCATTTTTTTGGATACCAAATTAAAACCGCGGAAAAAATTTAAACCGTTACATACTTTTCAAAACTTACAAAACTTATTTGAGATTCAGAGATACCAAAACATAGATAAAATAAGTTTTGTCATCGAAAAGTTACATCGGTTTAAATTTTTGCCGCGGTTTTTTGGTATCCAAAAAAATGGTTTTTGAGCAGATAACGGCATTTTAGTTATACCACGGCAGAACAGGTGAAGTTCGGGTGTTGTACACCACTGTTACACCCTTCTGGGTAATATAGGCGCTATGTTATGTTAAATCCCATAACATATTATGATGATTGACCATGAGAAAAATAAGTGAAGCACACACAAAAGGTATTTTCAATCCAGATCTTACCGGGCCGAATTAAATAATCCCTATTATTAAATACTTGGCTGTGATTGAGACTTAATGTCTTTAATGAAACAAACAACAACAAAAAAAACAATCAACCAAACACTCTTCCCTTTTATAATTTTTCATACATAAAATCAAACTCAGCTATGTTTATAATAAATAAAAAGAGCCAAAAAATTAAGGTGTTCATTACAAAGGCCTTGTGTATGGTGCACTTACCTCGCCATTAACTAGTCCAGATGGCATCATGAAGTCTAACATCTGTACCTCTAGGATACCACCCTTGAAGAAGCCGAAGGTTGTGAGGTCCACAAATCGACGCTCATCATCCTGCACATATAAAAAAAATACTCTAAATACTTTATTCCAAATATAAAAATATATTAGTTTAATTTTACATAATACTATATAACATTCAAAAGTACAAAATGAACTTATAAAACTGATCTTTGGATTCTGTTTGACATAGTCCTATTCAATTCAACATATTTTTATAATTTCTATGTAACATTTAATGTATATCATTTAAAAAACACATTGGTCTCCCTTACCAAACTGAAAAGCATTGAAATAAAGCAAAAGAAAAGTATTTTAAAACAGTAAGGTATTGTAGCCTTAAAAGTAAAAAAGATCTCAAATGTTGCATCGCCCAGTGATATGGATAAGAAAAACACAATTGAAAACTTTATTTATTTTAATAATATAGGACGCCATACAGAGGGGAAATTGTGCTGTTTTAATTTTTTTTCTTGTACATACTTGGTTATAATAGGATTGCAAAGCGCTAATTATTATTTATCTTAGTAAATATTCATAGGTACTTTAAAATACAATAGGAACACCCTTCAAGCACCCACTTTGCTCCGGTGCCATGTAGTACTATGCATGTTTTCTACATAAAACTTTGTTATGAAACATTCTATATATTAAAAACCTTGCATCAAATTTTGTTAAAAGTCTATGTAACATAGGGGTAGCAGCTTTGTTCATACTATGCAGTGATGAGAAAAATGCTAATAATTATTTATCTTGGTTCATTTTCGTAGGTACCTAATTAACATTCCAGAATTTTATAGAAAGGAATGCTCAGCAAAATGATTCTAAATTTTAATAAATTAAACATCATTCTATTACACTAGCAGAAATGATAAAAATCGCCATATAAATTACTGCATCTATGTTGCATATGTATTGTTTAAGAAACCTGCTTTATTACTCTTATACTTTTACATGCATAAGAGATGTCCAATGGGTGTGCTTTGTATGTGTGAAATGTATGTTTGTGAACACCTTCGCGAAAAAGGAATAATTCCTAGTGCAGACACTTGCTTTAAAAACTGAACTGAATGGCAGAGTAATCTTAAGTTTATCTTCACAACTACTAAAAGGGCTAAAGTCCTTACATTATATAAGATATAAGTAGTCTATTCAATTATATTTTATATTTTTAATTCTGAGCAACAGAATCGCACAGCTCAGGATAGCAATATTCTTTTTAACTTAAGTTTTAATTTAGCAGTCAAATAACTCATTATGCACCACATACATAACTTCCTCTATTTTGAAGTAGGTAAAAATTTTGAATTCATTTTTCTGAAATAGTGTCACCGAACTGGATTTTTATAATATAATATTTTATAATTCCAACTCACTATTTAATGTGGATACTTATATATTATACTACCTTTCAAAAAAAAAAGGTAGAGACCAAGGGAACTGATATAACATTATCTAAATTAATGTATATTTAGCAGGCTTATTTACGCAGTAGGTATTGAAGATAGAATTAGTACAGGAAAAATAAACTACAAGTTAGATTTAATGTTGTTACATCTTGTTATTCCAATCTAACACCAGAGATCAAAGATAATGTAAAACTACCGTCCAGAGATAATAATTTCACAAAAAGAAGCATGACCTTCATATGGCACATTTTAAATTATAAATTTTGTTCTTCACAAAATCAAACACCAAAGAGTATATTATATGTTTGTAGACGGATTCATCCTTACTTGCATACTCTTTTATTTCTAACAAGAACTCCGTCATACCTACGAAAACAATTGTTTTTTAAAGCTTTTATTTTATATTGAAGACCAAAACAACTTTATGCTATTACTAAAAAGGCGCGAGAAACATACTCGGCTGGAGTAAAATTACAATAAAGTTAAAGAAAACATGGCAAAATGTCTTACCGCAAGATGCAACTTGTGTTTTCTCCCATACACCGTGGCTGCTATCAATGCAACGTACAAAAATCCCTTTCTGACGGCGCAAATCATATTTCATGACTAAATTTAGGAAAAATAAGTAATTTAATTATTAGATTTCAATGTTTTTACGCGAGTTTTTCACGAAAACATTTTCTGTCATTTCTCTGTCCATCGCACTCTATGGGTCTTTGATCGAATGATCGCACTAGACATGAGTAGTGAATGAATGAATGACACATGACACAAAAGAACCGGCTCTTTTCAAATGAATCGTGTCTCAATCGGCTCAGTGAGTGTGTCCAGTAAATGTGTGCGTACGCCCAGCGGAATGTTGTTGAATTTAAAGATTTTAAGTATGCAGATATATGACGTCATGTAATTGTGTATGGTAAAAAAAAATTGTGCATGCAGCCATTGTGGAGAAATTCACCAAAAACTGATTCCGCTGGGCGAACGTTGTCCTGGCGGAACTTTTTTTAATCCATCGACTTTAGAAGAAAAATATGTGTTCAAAAATGAGTGTGTATTTGTGTGTAATTGTGTATGTATGAATAAAATTAGTGCATGTATAAACTTCGGAGAAATTCAAGTTTCCGCTGCGCGAACGTTTGGCCATTAGCTAGTTTTCATATAAAGCGCTTACATAGAGAGCTGTAGATTTTTACATACGTTTTTATGAATTTGTTTATATTTGTTTAAAAAACAGATTTAGAAAAAAATTAAGGGTTTTAAAGATATAAATATAAACGTAAAATACGCTTATTAGGTCTTAGTTCTTAAAGTATGCACTTTGGGGTCTAGATTTTCACTTTTATACAAACCTTGTAAGTGTCTGCGACATGTTGCCAAGTATCAATGATGTTCCGTTAGTAATTAAATAGTTGTAGGGCAATTTACCATGAATAGATCACTGTTTACAAAGCAGTCAAATATCACGACGTTCTAAAGGAATTGCATGGTAAACTAATACTGTAACATGGTTAGATAATAATAATCTAAAAATTAATATTAATAAGACGGTAATTATGCATTTTAGCCAACGTAAACTGACATGTAATCAACCTAATATAATATGTAAAAATAATGCGATTGACACAGTGACTGTGACAAAATTTCTAGGATTAACAATTGACAAAAATTTAAATTGGAAGGCACATATAGCACTTTTAAGTAAAAGAATTTGCAGTGGTGCTTATGCTCTATTTAGGCTTTCATATATACTTAATACAGATGCATTGCTTACAGCCTATTACGGCCTAGTAGAATCACTCCTTAGATATGGCATCATTTTTTGGGGAAACTCCACGGACAAGGAAATTATATTTAAAGCGCAGAAGAGAACTATTCGATCGATGTTCAAACTCAAGGTTACGGATAGCTGTAAGCCATATTTTAAACAACACAAACTATTAACCCTGCCAGCCATCTACATTTTGGAAATCGTGCTCTTTGTGAAGTCAAACCCAAATCTCTTCCCACGATTAGCAGACTCGGTTTCGAGAAATAGACGTGATGATAGCAGGCTTCGATTACACGTAGCTAGGACTGCTCTTATGCGCAAGAGTATCTTTTGCAAGGCTCCCATTATCTATAATAAATTGCCTAAAACCTGGCAAAGCCAAAGCTATGTAATACTTAAAAAGCAACTTGAAGCATTTCTTATAGATAAAGCGTATTATAGTGTGACAGATTTTCTAGCCGATACAGTGACATGACATAATTATTTAATTAAATTGACATCTTATTTTATTATATTATTATTATTTTTGTTCTTTTTGCTTCTTTAATTTTGTTATGTATAATTTTAATTTAATTTTTTATAATGATTATTTTATTCCTAATGTTCTATAATTTATAACCACAATATATGATGTTTGCATGCCTATTAAGTAGAACAAAGAGGAGAAAAATATTGTTATTTTTACACCATTATTGTACCTTTGTTTAGTAAATAAAGTTATTCTATTCTATTCTAAATGTATGCCAATAATTAGTGTATTCATTCAACTATGCACATGCAAAATTTCATGTCATTAAATTCAGTAATTAAAGAAAAACAATTAAAATACTGACGAAGCATCGATAACCTACTTAACCCGACCAAGTTCGGATGGCTACAAAAAAGCGGCCGTACCATATATCTAAGAAACGTTCTTAATCTTCCAATATAGTATTTATAACCCTTAATTTGGCAAGAGAAAATGTGTTATAGTAAGAAAATACCGTGAACATATTGTGTTCATGGATATTCAAGGCGCACGGAAAAAATAAAAAATAAATTCTAGCCTGAAGGGTTTCCTGAAAACACAACGTTAAGCATACTCAACAAAATTCGATGGTTATAAAATTAAGGTTTTATGTAACTGTTGAGTATACTTAACAAATCCAGCTTATCAACATTATGAAATTAAACAAATGAAGGTACATAAAAGAAAATTTATTGAAAAATAAACGTTAACATGCAATTAATATAGTCAATTGTGGTGATAATTATTGTAGTGACAATTTGTATCTTTGACAAAACTTAGTCTCACTATACATTTCAGACAATAAACAGTATTGAATCTTTTTACAGTAAGCACATCGGCCATATTCATTACCATGCTCAGGGAAATGATTCGTCAAAAAGATCTTCAGAAAAGAAATCGGTGAAATAATTGAATGTATTTTTTCCATCAGGAAAGGGGGCTTTCTGTATGTATGTATCAGGATCTCATTCGGTGCGATGTCGGAAACGTCCATTAGACCATTTGTACTGGAGTTCAATTTTCTTCTTAGGTACACGTCGGGTGTGCCTGAATTCAGTCAAGTTAGCTGTGTTCTGTCTCCGACGTTGAGTTCTTGTCAAACCATTGCCATAAAACGCTAATCAAGCTGATAAGAAGCCCTTAAACCATTTGCTCAATAAATCTCACTATGCAAATTTGTTGAGTATACTCTACATACACCACCCACACAAGATTACTCACCACCGGATTTTGTTAAGTATACTTAACAATCGTGTTTGCTGATTCGTCGTGTCCATATCCAGGTTAGAAAGGGATTGCATGTAATTTTATCGTATTGATTATACATTTTATAAATAAAAAAAAGTAACGTATGTTTCAAAATTATCATGAAATTTAACAAAAATAAATATTTACCTGTAAAGCTCTCAGAGTCTGTTGTCTTGTCGCCATTTTTACTAACTAACGTCAAATAAAATGTTTCCAGGTGTGCAAAATATTTTTTGTACTAAATTATATTAATAATGAAGTGTTCTTAGTCTAAAAAACACAGGACCTCAGTATAAAATTTGACGTCTAGATTTTTTTATATTTAACGTTGAGTATAATCAACGAAACCAAATTAAGGGTATGGTACAGTTGCGTACACAAGTTAGGAATCTATCTATTTTATGTTTATTTTTTCACACTAGAATATTTTTGATCATTTCATAACTACAATACTTAGACTATTTAACCATAGGGCTAACCTTAAGCGTAGGTTCCGCTTCAAACAAAATAATTCTGCGTATATTGGTGGGGTGCGGTGGAACACGCTCACATACATAAGTTACTACCAGTACAACGGTAAACATCAATTAAAAATCGAGTCTAGAAGTAGTTTTTTGAAGTTATTAGATTGTTTGATCCACTAAAGTTGCAAAGGGGAACGCTCGTGCATGCCTAGTCCATTGGTTAAATAGTGTAATAAGCTACAATATGATAAATATTTACCTAAACAGTAGTACTTACATGTGGTTATTATTAAATTTTCCTATGGGGTCTATAGTTAGAATCCTGATCCGTGAAATCTTCAATAGAAATTAACTGTATGAATTTTATTTGTCTCAAATAATAATAATAATATCTAGATTATATCTCAAGTCTCAAGCGCATACTTAAATAAAGTACCTACGTAAATAGTACCTACTTTCTGTCATAGTCAAATAGATTTAGGCGTACACAAATAAATGACCTATAAATTATATCGAAACAATTGTGTTATCACCTATACCGGGTTCAATACCAGTATTATACTGTAAATTTTGGGATGTTACCTAAATATATTGCACGGCCGCTTTTTTGTAGCCATCCGAACTTGGTCGGGTTATGTAGGTTTTCGATGCTTCGTCAGTATTTTAATTGTTTTTCTTTAATTACTGAATTTAATGACATGAAGTTTTGCATGTGCATAGTTGAATGAATACACTAATTATTTGCATACATTTTACCATGCAATTCCTTTAGAACGTCGTGATATTTGACTGCTTTGTAAACAGTGATCTATTAATGGTAAATTGCCCTACAACTCTTTAATTACTACCGGAACATCATTGATACTTGGCAACATGTTGCAGACACTTACAAGGCTTGTATAAACGTGAAAATCTAGACCCCAAAGTGCATACTTTAAGAACTAAGACCTAATAAGCGTATTTTACGTTTATATTTTTATCTTTATAACCCTTCATTTTTTTCTAAATCTGTTTTTTAAACAAATATAAACAAATTAATAACAACGTATGTAAAAATCTACAGCTCTCTATGTAAGCGCTTTATATGAAAACTAGCTAATGGCCAAACGTTCGCGCAGCGGAAACTTGAATTTCTCCGAAGTTTATGCATGCACTAATTTTATTCATACATACACAATTACACACAAATACACACTAATTTTTGGACACATATTTTTCTTCTAAAGTCGATGGATTAAAAAAAGTTCCGCCAGGACAACGTTCGCCCAGCGGAATCAGTTTTTGGTGAATTTCTCCACAATGGCTGCATGCACAATTTTTTTTTTACCATACACAATTACACGACGTCATACACTAAATATCTGCATACCTACTTAAAATCTTTAAATTCAACAACATTCCGCTGGGCGTACGCACACCGTCTATTGCCGTCTTGCAGTCAAAAAGGTACCCACAGAGTAATTTATTATAATAGGCACCCCTGAAGTGAATACACGTTGTTCTGTTCTGTGTCCAAGTATTATTATATCGTGTCGTTTGGTGTTTAGTTTGGTAAGTGTGTTGTCTTTTACTCTCCATTATGAAAAAGGCTAAGCCCCACGATCCACCAGATCCACCACTGACGAAAAACGCCGGGCCAGTGACGTATCAAAAGCATCACCTCGCAGTGTATTTCAGAAGTTATGTGCTCTGGATATCCATCCTTATTCTTCCTAAACCTTTCAAAACAATATTTCTTCCATAATACAGCCTATTTCATCCGAATTTCACATGTGCAATAATTTTTACTGATTTTCGATGTACCGACAATAAAAATATCTTTGATTATAAATATAATTCTATCTATAGATACTGCCTCATCAACGCTAAATCGTCCAAAAATTTTGTTCGTAAATTACCTGATCCGACAAAAACCGCTGTCAGTGTCAATGGGGATTGTTCATTTTTTTTTAATCGTGCTAATTCGAAAACCATTTCGAGATATAAGGTCCCCAATCGAGCTCCTGTAGTTAAAATGAAAAAAGACCCCATAAGTGCATTTATTTTTGAAGAAATTGAATTGAATATTGAATTGATAAAAACTGAGCAAAGTCATTTTTTACACCTACAAAATTACGACCATTGTCCGAAAATATTTCGGACGGTTTGCCACGTCGCGCAACAAAGCGTTTAAGAGCCAGTAAGTATGCATCAGCTGAGAGATCACTAACTAGTTCCAAATGTATTGCGCGTGTAGTAAAACAAATGAACAAGCAAATATACGATTTAATTAAACGAGAGCCCCTGCCTTTTCGATTGAGTATAAAGACTGGACCTGCATAATCTACTCCTACACGAAAGAAAGGAAAAGTAACTGAAACTCTTTCTTTAGGTAAATTGCCCATGAGTGGAGTTAAAGTTTTACCTCTTATGCGTTTACAAACAATGCAATCATGAATCACCTTCCGAGCTACGTTTCTGCCTGCTAGTTGCCACCAATTTTCGCGCAATCGGTATAACAACGCTTGCGGTCCGGCGTGCAATGAATGTATATGCTCATAGCGGAATAACATAATCGTAAATATGTGTTTACTTGACAAGAGATTATGATGTTTTTTGTTATAATTGAAATCAGGTGAAGCATTAATTCTACCACCTACTCGAATAATATTTTCATTATCTATAAATGGATTTAAACACGCAAGACTATTATTTGATTTAATTGGTTTACCGTTAATTAATAAATAATATTCGTTAGTAAACGATTCCATTTGTGATAATTTAGCGAGCCGAAATCTAGCTTGTTTAATTTCAGTAACACCAATCGGGCCTGTCAGTCTATTTTCTTTATTTTTAATGCGTGAATTATTTATAAATCGAAGCAAAAAGGCAGCAACGCGATTCATGAAACCGAAACGAGAATACCTACTGAATGGGAATGACGACTCGAACGTGTTATCTTTACCTTTTATTACTAATGAGTTAATGACCTTAGATTTGAGTTCAGGTAAATTAATCGTAGTATTATTTTCATTGACCTTTGATAGTGAATATTTACATAAATCTAACTCATGCAAGTACGAAGGGCCTTCCCACCATAAGCACGACGAAGACAAGTCTTCGAGGCTCACGCCTCGTGAAATTAGGTCAGCAGGATTGTCCTTGCCACTTACATGCCGCCAGACTAAGTTACTAGTTAATTCGTGTATTTCAGCGACTCTGTTTTGGACAAAAGTCTTAAGTAAATTTGGAGCCATACGCAACCAACCTAATACAATAGTCGAGTCGGTCCAAAATATGACGTCATCAAAAGTACGAGTTAATGAATTGCGAATTTTATCGTAAAGTCTCGATCCTAAAAGCGCTCCCATCAACTCCAATTTCGGTATGGTGAGAACTTTTAAAGGACATACTTTACCCTTAGAAATTAACAACCTTACTTTCACTTGATCATTACATATTGTACGTACGTATGCACACGCGCCATACGCAGTTTGAGATGCATCTGTAAATATGTGTAGCTCAGATCGAGTAGGATTGCATTGAAAAACGTATCGTGACACCTTTATTGTGCGGAGATAAACCAGGCTGTTAACAAACCGGTTCCACGTTCGCTCGACCTCATTAGAAAGCGGATCATTCCATTGCAATTTTAATAGCCACAATTTTTGTAAAAACACTTTACCGGTAATTTCAAACGGACTTAATAATCCTAACGGATCGAAAATTTGAGATATTGTTGACAAAATTGTACGTTTTGTGATGGAATTGTGGTCAGTTTGAATCTGTGTATTAAAATTAAATTCATCAACAACATTACACCAACCTATACCTAATGTTCGACAGTTACTATGTTCGCCTAGGTTTAAGTCGCGAGATGAGTTGACATTCGAACTAAATAAAGTTCCACCGTCGAGTTCAAAGTTGAATATCCACTTTCGTAGTGGAAAGCAACCGAGTTTTAATACATCTACGGTTTTGTTGCAAATATTTATTAATTGACCTTTGTCGTCGTGAGAGGTCAAGAGGTCATCGACATAGAAGTCATCGCTTATAACTCTACTAACCTCGGGAATCGTGCATTCTATCGCTAATTGTTTTAAACACCTCACGCTTAAGAAAGGTGCGGATTTTGTGCCGTAACTTACAGTATTTAGCCTATCTATACACGTCGAGAGGCTACGACGAATCATCACGCCAAAGGATCAACTGTAAATCGCGTTGAGAAGCGTCTACCATCACTTGCCTATACATTTTCTCACAGTCAGCTACGGCCGTGTACCTAAACTGACGAAAGCGTAAAAGTATACCTAATAGATCTCCTTGAATAGGAGGGCCAACCAACTGAATGTCGTTAAATGATTTTCCGCTACTGGTAGCAGCGCTGGCGTCGAACACCACACGAAGCTTGGTAGTCGTGCTGTGTTCTCTGAACACGCCATGATGCGGCATAAAGTAATGGGGTTTAGCGTATGTGTCAACCCGAGTCATGTGACCTAATTTAATGTATTCGTGAATAAAATCGGTATATAATTTTTTGTAATCCGTTGGTACGCGCGATAACTTTCTTTCTAAACACAGAAATCGGCGCTCGGCCTGGAGAAATGATTCACCTAACACATCGGTCGATTCTTTAAAAGGAATGCGTACACAAAATCTACCACTGCTGTCGCGTGTAGTAGTAGTGGTGAAAGAGTGTTCACAAGCTTTTTCCTCATCGGTTCGCGTATCCCGAGGCGTAGACAGTTCCTCCAACTCCCAGAACTGACGTAACTGCTTGTCTATATCTATAGATTGAGTAAAGTTGCATTGGATTTGCCCGTTATAGCGATTTATATTATTATAGACAGGACCCGAAATTACCCAACCTAACTTTGTATTCTGTAAGAACGGACCGTTCGGTAAACGCATCTTGCCTTCGATAAGCAAGTCCCAGAATCGATCCGCGCTTATTAAAATATCTAACTTTTGTGATTGTAAAAATTGCGTACCTATTTGCCAACTGAACGTGGTCAGGAATCCTGAACTGTGCGCTTTGTACCTGCACAGCTGGCAATGTGGAAGTTATTTCCTTCAATACGAAACACTTAATGCGCATCGAGTAGGTACTAACGCGTGATTTAACTTCAATGTCACATAATTGCGTAGAATGTAACACTGAGTTACCTACTCCTCGTATTTCGCGAGTGGACTGTAATTTTGGTAATTCTAATAATTTGCAGAACGATTGCGTAATAAAACAGTTTTGACTACCGTTATCGAGTAAAGCGCATGCCGTATGATACTTATTGTATCTATCCGGAATCTCGACTAAAGCAGTTGATAATAAAACTGGTTCTGCATTGAAGCATTGCGTATCTGTATGCGTAGTAGTGTGAACATTACTAATTTCATGAATGAGTTTGTTATTGTTGTGAACTGATTCAAGGAGCGGCGCTGGCGGTGACGAGTGGGAAATACATGATGTTACCTCACTGACCGCCGGCGCAGTACAACTATTAGTTTGAGTTAAATCGCTAGAATGAATTAATGAATTATGCTTTTTGTTACAGTGCTTACAAGGTCCAAATAGGCATTTATCTATAGTGTGACCCGCACGCAGGCAATTGCCACAAAGATTTTGATCCTTAATCGTCTTAAGCTTAGATTGCAAATCCATATTGATGAATTTTGTGCACGTATACAGTGGATGCTTGCCCTTGCATACGGCACAACACCTGTGTGCGTGACGATTCGGTTTACTATTACTATCGGAGGAAACATTACATTGTGAAACATAACCCTTTGAAGATGGGTTACCTTTTCTCACTTCCGAATTGGGTTTATCTTTTGTGTGAGACAGTGCTAATGTTTCTAATAAATCAGCCCTATTTTTAAGAAAACTAATTAAGTCATCAACTTTTAATATAATTTTAGAATCAGTATTTTTCGACAGCAATGTACCTTTATGTTGCTCCCACTCACGTTCGGTTATTTTATCTAACTTGGAAGCGACAATATAAATAATAAGTGTATCCCACGAGTCGGTAGGCTCACCGAGGGTTTTTAAAGCACGCAAATTATTAATAATTGTGTCACTAAGCTGCCTAATTAGGGAAGGTGATTCTTTTGGTAGTGTAGTTATAGAAAACAATGACCTTACATGACTATGCACTAATAACCTAGTATTATCGTATCGGTTTAGTAACCATTCCCATGCCACTGAGTAATTATCAGAGGAGATTTCAAGCGCGCTTATAACTAACTCTGCATTACCAGTGAGCGATGATTTTAGGTAATGATATTTTTGGATATTGCTAATGTCGGTAGAATTATGTACTAATGATAGATACAGGTCTCTGTACTGTAACCAGTTTTCTAGCAGTCCATCAAACTTAGGCAATGTAATAGTCGGCAATTTAATAGAGGAATGTTTTTTAGAATGATGACACGCTGTGGAACCATTAGTGACCTCTTCGCCGTTGCTAAGAAGTGTTTCAGCGCGAGCAATAGTGCTATAGTAAGCGTCCTCAAATTGTTGGCGTTGATCTAACTGCTCATCTATGTCACTATCAGAAACGACTTCCTCTATTTTAGACTGAATTTCGTTAAATTCAGAAAATAATATACTTGCACCCTGTATGCGTAATTTTAAATCTATACCTAACTGATTTGTTATAGATTTAACGTCCATAGAACTAACATAATTAGAAAATTTGGTTAATCTACCTCTAACTATGCCACGTTTCCTAACCAAATCTCGAATAATTTGCTCAGTTTTATCATCCATAGTTTTATAAGGTGATTTACTACGGGTTCTACTGCTATCCTCATCGCGCATTAAAGACATTCTAGTGGTTAATGGAAAGAGGAATACTCAACGTGCACGTGGTGACTTGCGTTTATAGATCAGCTGGCGTTAGCGGCGTCGCTCAGCTGACGTATCGCTCAGCGCAGTTGGCAAACCTCACGTGGCTCTGTCTGCCTCCGCTTCAACGTGGAAATTGATCAGGTTCCTAGCCCGTAGGTACTCCAGTCCTGTGTCGTTCCTCGTGTTCGTGTGGAATGTGCTGCGAATGCGATCCAATGCGTTCTTGTAGGTATTGCTCCCGCGCCGCGTGCGGAATGTGCTGCGAATGTAATCCTCTGCGTTCTTGTAGGTTCTGCTCCCGCGTGCGGAATGTGTTTCTCTGACGTCCTGGATTGCTTCTTTATGTAGGTTTTGAAATGGTGTCCTACGGCGCGGCGTCCCGTTGTAGATGCGTTGTAGCCAGTCCAAAGGTCGCGTACCTCGATGAATCTACTGCGATTCTTCAAATCATCAAGAAATCCGGCTCGAAGGACCAAATTATGTGGCGGCGTGATATAGCCACATTTAAGGTTTTTGTAACGGCTACTATTCGTATCGTTCTACTAAGGGTTTCTTGGAGAGAAAATAAAATGCGTTGTTCGGTTGAAAGTTCAAAGGCGAGTATATTCTTTTTAAATCATACAGTATCTTGGATGAAGGATAGTACTGGATAAGGGAATGGCGTGGTCAACAGTGAGACAGAGAATCTCGGCACAGTGTGGCAACAGTGCAAATTAAATTACCCTAGTTTTTGGATAAATTTGCCAAAATATTAAGATATATTATTTACTAATTCCAAAATGAAAAATGTATTTATTTTATGAAAATAAAACAGATATAAAGAACAATTGTTCGGTTTATTGAACATATTGCGTGATGTACTGTTATGTTAATACTGCATAGGTAATGACTGAATTTAAGTCGATCAACCAATGTTGGAAGTTTCACATCTGGCGTTTCAGCTGCGTGTTTTTGAACAGTCACTGCTGGCATCATAGTATTGAGTTTAGTAGACACATACTCTTGGCTACTCGTTGACGGCATTACTATGCTAGCTCATCCACTGCTTCTTTTGCCTGAAACTGTAAAATTTTTAATAGTAACTTTACGCAAAAGTTTAAATAGATGGCGTTTAACATACTTTCTAACTCACGCACGGGGACGGGCAGTTACGGCTGCCACAGGTAAAAACGTGAGGATCAACGAATCCCACAGAGCAAAAGTCACGGACCAAAGCTAGTTTTATTAAAACGAAATCAAATATTCAAGCCTATATTGCACGTAAAATCCTTAGGACCGTAAAAAACGTAGATTTCCTTTCAGTGTTGCGCATCAATTCAAAGTATTTCAACTTGACTATACCCAAATATTGTAATATATATAAATAAATAGCCCCCTATAATACTCAACTGAAAATACTCAAATAATAATTAATATTATATATACACGCTGTATATAATGTATCCTACAGGTTAAATATTAATTTACCTGTGTGGCACAGCATTCATTAACAAAAGAGTTACTCTCTTTTTTTAATAATTCATGTCGTCCAAAATGTCTGCTACAAACTTACTCGGAGCCCAATTTGTTCGTCCTGTAGCTTCAATCCACTTCTGATTTAAATCAATATTTTCCGGGAAACTGTTATGCAATTAATATATTGAAACTGACTAAAATACTACATGATATATTTATCATAAGAAATGCAACATAAAATTTTACCCACAATTTTGGGGGAAAAATATGGAAGTCTTGACAACATCTAACAATATTTTATAGTAGGTTATGAATACTAAAATTTCATATTTTAGATGATTTTGTCAATCAAATTATAAACAAACATAGTTCACACAAGATAAAATCATTGAAAATACAACCTGGCATATGATTTAAAGGCCAAAATGTGTTATACTTACGAGTGGAACGCTAATTCAGGCAGTTTTCTTCGGGTGCTATTTAAACAGGCTTCTTTTTAATACCATTATTCGCCCCCAAAAATGTATGTTGCCTTCTAAATTACTAAGTCAGCAACCTAACCTAACCTAACCCGTGGCTGAGTTAGTAATTTTGACGATAAAGTATAAATTTTGAAGCTTCACTTATTATTTCTCGTTTTCTTCTACTATCACTTTTACATCCTAAAACACTACACCGCACCATATTTCCTACAATAATGCTTAATAAAGACACTATTGTTAAAAAATTGCTAATATTTTTCAGGTTTCACGTAACTTTTATAGCTTTAAACTAACTAAAATTTAAAAATACCAAATTATTTTGCCAGCGTTGTCAAATATGTCACGTTTGATTGATAAAGTTTTGAGCAAACCTCAAGGTTTGCTCAAAAACCCGACACGCATGGCGAAACAAAAAATCTTATCACCTGTCTTGTTTTTTTACACAAAATTGGCGTAAGTTTATCTTTGTCTTGTGTGAGGGAGATCGAAGCTATCAGTCGTCTATACTATTCTCTGTCTACGTACAGTATTCATGGAAGGTGGGTGAGGGAACAATATTGTACTAGCCAATCAGCGCGTGTGTCGCGTCATTTTAAAGTGCTCTGATTGGCCAGTGATTCCTAATGACGCGATTGGCCAAAGATGCGTTCGGATACACATACTCAACAATGATTGACCTTTATTTGACCTTCCATGACGTCATCATCGGAGGAATATCGCGCAATACGCCTTGGCCTTCCTTTTAAAAACAAAACTGTCATTTTAGCTGTCTGTCCAGTCTGTCATTAATGTCACTCATGCTAATTGTAAACATAAACAAGATTGTTTTCGTTCGCGCTCGTTACAAAATTTAAAGTTTTTGATAAATTAATCATGGAATATAGAAAATGTTTTGTGCCTAACTGTAGTAATGACTCTGCAAACAGCTCGGGCATGATTTTTGTTAAAATTAGAGAAGATTTGAGGAAACAGTGGTGCTCTGAAGCAAATGTTGATTATTCATTTTTAAGTCCTCTCGGTATAAAGCTACTTAGGCCTCCAAGTGTATATTCTGGGGTTAAGCAATCGGTAACTGAAGCCATTTAGAGCAAAGTTATTGCAAGTTTGAGGGTTCACATAGAGAGGGTAATCTAACACACACATCTTGAGTACACACTCAAACCACACTCCGTAGTTCATTACAAACATGTACCCTATTTAGATGAAATTGTTATATTAGCATGTTGGACTTATTAATTTGCAAGATGAAATAATAAAGAGTTTGTAGTATTAAAAGGTATATTTTTATTTTGCACTTTCTAATAACTAAGGAAATATAAAATCTTTCAAAAAATGTTCTGCATTGTTGATGGCTTTGGTTTCTGGTACTTTGTATCCTCCCAATATTTGTTCAACCAAAGACCCATCTGTCCGACAATGTGCAGCTTCATACAATTTGGAAGCTGTTAATCTTCCTTGTCTTATGTTATGCTAGTATTTACTATCCGCTTGATTTTCAATCTTCTTATTAATTTCATTTATATCTTCCTGTGTTAAATTTTGTTCTAAATAAAGTTTGAATTGATAGTAATCACTTGCAGTATTTTCTTCTAAATTCAAATTCAAATCATTTATTTTCATAGGCCCCAGGAGGCGCTTGAACACGTCAAAACATTACAAAAAATGATATAAAAGTAAATAATAAATAATACTAAATTATACTAATTACAATGATTTGAATAACCGGGGCTCAGATTAATTTTAATCAAACTGTTTAGAATCGAATTAAAATCAATCTAAGTACCAGCTCCGATGGGTATTGCATTATGAGAAGAGCTGGTGAGAAACTCATGTGCGCTATCTTTTAAAATGAAAAATATAACAATATAAAAGTACATAAAAAAAATCACATAAGAAGAGCAATTCATTTCCAAATACTATTATCATATTATGTAGTCTGAAATACTATAGTAAGCTTTTTGACATAATTTAGTTTTAACATATTTTTTAAATTTACCTATCGATTCTATTGCGTCTAAATAAAAAAAATAAAAATAAAAAGTATTTATTGACTCAAATTAATCACAACAATGTTTGCATGAAGTAAGACACTAGAACATGTTTGATACAAATAGTACTGATACTGATTCCCAAACTAAGCTATTGCTTGTATTTTGGGAGACAGCGTTCAGTCGTGGAGTATGGCTCTATGTTACATTATTATACTTGTAATATTTAAAGCAAATTTTAGCTTTGCTATGCATTTATTTTTATGTAATATTAAAGTTGAAAAATTAAGAATCCAGCAGGACTCGAACCTGCACCTCTTGGGTATACGCCCCAAGTGCTTTGCCAATTCAGCTATGGATTCGCATGCTGCCGGACTCGAAATTTCTCAACTCTTTTGTGCCAGCCGAAGCTAGACGAACCATTACTTGGTTTTAGCGCCATCTATGCGTTACTTATTCACATAATCGCATACAGTACGTTTGAATTAAGATCAACTCATTACTGTCGAGAGATGACGCATTTTTATCAATACTTGTAATATTTAAAGCAAATTTTAGCTTTGCTATGCATTTATTTTTATGTAATATTAAAGTTGAAAAATTAAGAATCCAGCAGGACTCGAACCTGCACCTCTTGGGTATACGCCCCAAGTGCTTTGCCAATTCAGCTATGGATTCGCATGCTGCCGGACTCGAAATTTCTCAACTCTTTTGTGCCAGCCGAAGCTAGACGAACCATTACTTGGTTTTAGCGCCATCTATGCGTTACTTATTCACATAATCGCATACAGTACGTTTGAATTAAGATCAACTCATTACTGTCGAGAGATGACGCATTTTTATCAATACTTGTAATATTTAAAGCAAATTTTAGCTTTGCTATGCATTTATTTTTATGTAATATTAAAGTTGAAAAATTAAGAATCCAGCAGGACTCGAACCTGCACCTCTTGGGTATACGCCCCAAGTGCTTTGCCAATTCAGCTATGGATTCGCATGCTGCCGGACTCGAAATTTCTCAACTCTTTTGTGCCAGCCGAAGCTAGACGAACCATTACTTGGTTTTAGCGCCATCTATGCGTTACTTATTCACATAATCGCATACAGTACGTTTGAATTAAGATCAACTCATTACTGTCGAGAGATGACGCATTTTTATCAATACTTGTAATATTTAAAGCAAATTTTAGCTTTGCTATGCATTTATTTTTATGTAATATTAAAGTTGAAAAATTAAGAATCCAGCAGGACTCGAACCTGCACCTCTTGGGTATACGCCCCAAGTGCTTTGCACCCAAATTTTTCAACTTTAATATTACATTAATATATTTTTAATTATGTTTTAACATTGTTACATTTATACATCGGGACAAAAAAGAAATATAAAATCAAAACATAACAATAAAAAGAAAAGAAAATGGACAATATGAGCGAAGGTCATTAAAAGTGGGTTGTGTGTGTGTGTATGTGTGTGTGTGTATGTATGTGTGTGTGTGTGTGTGTGTGTGTGTGTGTGTGTGAGCGTGTGTATGTGAGTGTAAATGTGAGTAATAAGTGATTTAGTGTGATAAAGCGAGCAGATGTTTATGAGTGTTCTTTAATTCTTGTTTAACAATTTGTTTTTTAACTAAGAAATAATAATAAATTTTCTGTTTGTTCGTAATCAAGCTGTTGGAGCCAATCAATAAGTCTGTTTTTTAATTTGTGTTTGGTGGCACCGACAATGTTAATTTCCTTATTAAATGGTTGTATAGTTTGGAACTGATACTATTGTATTGACCTCTGGCGAATGAGGTTCTACAAAAAACACTTGGGCACACATACATCTTGCTGCGTCTGCTTGGGTCCGGTAAGGGGACGTCTCGATGTTTTCTTAGGGTTGAATTTAGCACAAAGAGCTGGCGAACTGTCAGTACTTTACATTCTCGGTATAGATTTGCTGTAGGGTACCTGTAGGGTTTTTTGCTCATTACTTTCAGGACAGCTCTTTGTGCTCTTTCCAGCCCAAGTAAGATTGTTTTGGCCGCTCCACCCCACACTGGTATGCAGTATTGGATAACAGATTGACACAAAGCCAGATATACTAGTCTAAGTGTTTGAGGAGGCGCAGAATTTCTTAAGGTTTTAAATGTATATATTAGCCTTCGCACTCTGGCTGTGACGGTGTCAATCTGTTTATCCCATCGCAACCTACTGTCGATATATACTCCAAGGTACTTAACGTATTCTGACCTGGTAAGCACCTGGCATGTACATGTGTTATCTCGAGATGAGCATGTATGGGCTTTGATCGTGAAATTTTGTGTTGGAGCAGTGTGTTTTCTTATTGAGAAGGCAACATACTGCGTTTTAGCTACGTTTAGTGAAAGGAGGTTATTTGAAAGCCATCTCATAACTTGTGAGAGGGAATTTTCGGCTCTCTCTTTCACTTCGTTCCAGTTTGAACCCCACACAAAAATAGCAGTATCATCTGCGTAGGTGAAAATGTTCGTATAGGGCAGAGTCATGCTACAGAGGTCATTTATGTATATCTGGAAGAGAGTGGGGCCGAGTATGCTACCCTGTTTGTGTGTGTAAAAGAAGTTTATTGTAAAAGCGTATACATTGACCTGGAAACGAGTTAGAGATTTTATAGAGCCTAGTAGTGGGCACAGCGAGTTTGTTTTTGTTCCTTAGATTTAATTTATGGAGATCACTATTTTTCTTAAATTTCGTTTGGTTTTTGTGAACGTACATTAAATTTTCGTAAATGTATTGAGAATATAACGTCATAATATGTATCTCTTTAAATTTATTTCTTAGTGTCTCCTTGGGACTCACCATATAGATAGCTCGAATAGCTCGTTTCTGGAGCACAAATATTGAATCTATATCCGCGGCACTACCCCAAAGCAATAAACCATATGACACTATTAACGATTGATTTTAAGTGGTCAAAATTATGAATTTACAACTTTCTGTTAATAATAGGTTCAAATAGTTATCGAAGGCACTGTGTCCATGGAAAAATTATAAATTTTATCGCCCACTCTATGCTCAGGCACAACTCTTGCTTTGACAGTGCAATAAGTTGCAGTCCTGCTGACCTGAAGCCCACCAATGTATTCAAGTATGAATCACGAGATGACCTGAAATCATACATTAATTTTGAAGTTAGAAATTTAAGAGAACCTAAAATCACTAAACCTAAATCTATTATTACTTTTCTTTTTCTGTAGATCTCAATGGCTTTTGTTACTTTGTAAAAGGTTATTGCGTAAATTTTAAATCAATATTTTATTTACATTATGTAATGTAGTAAATTTATTATGAATTAGTTCGGTACTTAAATTAACATCTTTACTCCTATTATTTCAGCCAAATTATGCATATTGTTTGCAGCTATAATATTATATTCAATCATTGACGTATAATATTTCTATGTATTCAATCAACATAATGTTTTAAACTTTAGGCAAGTTTCTCGAATCCGCTTTAACAAAGTTGTCAGTACTCATATTTAATGAACCGGCCATCGTTGTTATTATTACTATTTTGTTTTATAATTATGATTAGAAACAAACTTAAGTTGTGTCTAAACAGTACACTAAAGTTTGGTTTTTGGTTACGGTGAGAGGTTAGAAATTAAAATAAAATAGAAATGCATTCATTAAAATGTCAAACAAACTGACATTAGTGACGTTTTTTTTTTTTCAACATCTTCGACCATAGTGCGGCGAGTAGTGTATTCCGATGATGACGTCATCAGACGAAAATCTTTAAAACCAAATATAAAATAAACTAGCCATTCTATTACCAAAACATTCAAATTAGTTTCTTAAAATGCTCTATTTTGACGAATAAAAATATAAAACAACCGGGTTAGATTTTGTGAACAATGCCCATTAACACCTCAAACAATTAGTTAGGTCATTTGAGTGAATTACAAAAAAACATTTTGTGAGTTATGTCGTATTGTGCCATAAAAATATGCCGGAATTATAGCAGACGTGCAAATGCTACTAACACATTCTCTTACCATCGGTGTCGCGAGCTGTATCAGCCACAACCTCTCACACCTCCGTGCACAGGATGGAGTGGCCAATTCCTTCAAGTGAACAGAAGACGAGAAATCTGACTATGCGCGAATATTACTTATTTTATCTAATTAGGTTCTACATCCGAGAGAAGGTTTCAAAAATAAAAGATTTACTTTACATAAGTTGTTTATATTCTTTATTCTAACTCTACTCTCTTTCTATCTGCTTCGCTATCTTTAGAGTTCTCAGGGACCAGCTGCATCTGATGAGAATCGCCATCTGTTGATTAAAAGGGCAACGTTGATTTTACCAGTCATACTAGAATTACTTATTGAAGATAATATTAAGATCTATTATTATTAATGAAATAGAAACGAAACAATATTGTACGTTCACTCAAGATAAGACTCCTCTATGCTTATCTTAAACACCATGATGACCGGCTCTGAAAGTCAACCATGATGTGCTTTCTCTTGAACACCACGTTGACCGACTCTAAGTCAACCATGATGTGCTTTCTCTTGAACACCACGTTAAGCGACTCTAAGTCAACCATGATGTGCTTTCTCTTGAACACCACGTTGACCGACTCTAAGTCAACCATGGTGTGCTTATATACCTCGGGGGCCCCTTAGGTTAGCAAAGTAACATGTCCTTTCGACCTGTTCAATGCCTCTTGACAACTATCTGTTTCTATCACAGATACATTGGGTCTATTCTATCAACATCTTAGAAAGCCACTTCATACTAATAACTTCCTGGAAGGTCGAGTCCTTTTGAGAAACAACCCTACAAGACAGTTACCAGTATCCTTTGATGTGCATAACTTTATCTCTTATAAAACTCTGAATCATCTAGGACTAATGAAAATTGAGAAGTAACTTAATAATCTGGGTAGAATCTCTATTAAGATCGCAAGGCAGATATTCCACCTTGCAAAACCACTTAGCTTTATATCTCTAGATGAGCAGGCTCGTGATGTCTCGACGACGCGTCTTCTCCATCAGTTTATAAATAGCCCACACTTCCTCAATTTAATTAAACTCGAATTTGTATAATATTACAACATCTTTCCACAAATGTCAGTATGAAAAAACAATAATTGAAGGGCCCAGTTGCAGAAGTCCCTAAGTCCACTTAGGGTCTTTTTCATCTGATAAGGGCAACGTGTAGAGCATGTCAAATATTATAATAATCACATTTTTTTTTATTTGGAAACAAGTACCTAGGTCGATATAAAGACACATTTTTTTTTTTTTTAAATATGATTTTGACGTAAAAAAGTCACTTGGCGCATAATAAGTCTCTACGTCCTAACACTTTTGGTTAAGAAGTCACTAAGTAACCTCATTCAATATCATAAAGTTCCTTAGTCCAACCAATAAGTTCCTAAGTCCAAGTAAAGTTGATGAAAATAATGCACCAAATCTGGTTGATGTGGACTCTGAGGATGATAAAGAATGATCCTAGAACGCTAAGTGTGATTTGATTTCACATAAAACTGTTTTTGTTATACAGGGTGGATGCGACATAGCGACATTTATTGAGACCACAGCTTCTATACATGGCCAGTATGAATTTCCACTGGATAAAAATTCTCTGGCGAAATAAAAAAATTCACGTTCTCCAAACAAATTGAACATTGCGATCGTGCAATTTGTTCGGCAGACGTGGATTTTTTGTTTCGCCAGAGAATTTTTAACCGGTGGAAATTGATAATGACCATGTATAGAAGCTGTGGTTTCAATAAATGTCGCTATGTTTGCATCCATCCCGTATGTAATTTTTATTTAGTTAAAACCAAAATAATATTTATGTTTAGTCAGTAAGTTCAACAAATATGTAACCAGTTTTCTATTTTGCTCTTCTAAGAGTGTATTATTATAATATTTTGAGAAGATAATTATTATACTGTCAGCTGATGAAAATAACTTACCAAGAAGTGAAATTTAATTTAGTAATAATAATAATGTTTAGTTTAATATACCAGAAACTAAAAATTATGAATGATCTCAGTACATAGTACATTGTACGAGTATATAACTTAAATTGATCTCACATAAAAAATATATTTCAATTAAAATTTAGTGCTTAAGTCCTAAAGTCCACCATATTTTGTTTGTGTAGATTTAAGTCCAAGAAATCTTTAATAAAAGTACCTAAGTCCTTAGAATAAGCGTTAAAAGAGGCTTAGTCCAATGTTTGGGACCTAAGTCCAGTTCACAAAAAGTTGATTATACTGAGAGGTTTAATAGTAACTAATATTTAATATTTTTATATTAAATAAAACGTTGATTATTTTTTAACACTGTGAAGTTTCATTTTCTTCTCTAACCTAAATAGAAATATTTCACTATTTGTTTTTATGTTTTACTATCGTTTTTTGACAACCTGAGTTTTTGGACTTAGGGACTTCTGCAACTGGGCCCTTCAATTGACATTCCCGCCATTACAATTTAAAGACAATGGCTCTATGATATAGAATATAGATGCATTCGGTGTTACCAACCTGCATCATCAACATTATTTACCATAAATATATTTGTTGTATTAATAATCGTAACTTGATCTATGTACCTTTCTGTCTCGCGTCTCAAACGTCGCGACACTCCCGCCCGGAATGACTTATAGTAGCGTTAGTAAGTTGCGTGTCCACTCTGCAATTTTTTCTAGAGCTTTAATGGACGCGCCTCGTCTTTGTTTGACTTCGTTATTTACTTGAACCAACTGCTCAGGTTCATTTTCCTTTTGACTTAAACTCTTTGTTCTATCCGTAAGCTCAGATGCGTTCTCAGTGTCTGCCAATATATTCCCTTCTGCTGATATGGTTAACTCTCTAATTTCACCTGATTCCTCAGATGTATTTTCTATGGTATCTACTTCCATAGGTATAAACTTAGGTACTATTACCTGTTGCAGTACTTCATTTCCTTTTTCTGAACCTTTATTATCATATTCTATTTTTTCACTGTCTTCTATTTCCAATGGATATAGATGAGCAAGAGATCTAACAAACTCCTTGTCTCCAACTTTGATCTTTGCAACTCTGCTAAGTCCATCAGCACTCTCGACCAATGAAGAAATCTTACCAACTTTCCAATCTTCTCGATTTTTGGTATCATCCTTTTTTTGCACAACTTGTCCTTCTTTCGGAATGACTTGAGCTGTTACTCTAGGTCTCAGAACAAGGATATATATGGAACTGCCTTACCTACAAAAAAAACGTGCATACCTACGGCAACTAAAATGGCTGACTAGTGTTGTACCACAGTATATTTTACCCCTCGATTGTCGATAAGACAAATGAACAAGGACGGCGTGCGTGAGCGTGACGCCACGCGGACATTCGTTTCTAAGGCTCGCTGCACAAAATAAATTATTGATGATATTCAGCGAATTGACTGGGTTTTACTGATGCTTTTACAGTCAAAGCTGGAAATATTATCATAATGGATACTCTTATTTTTGGTCCAAAATGACCCCTTTTCTAGAAGCTTCATCAAAATCGTTAGAGCCGTTTTCCAGATCGTCCGGGCATATACAGGGTGGGTCATTTATATCGATCAGTATGGGGAAGTCGGTATTTAAACCACAAAACGGTATTTTAGAGATCATGATTCATAATTACATTTTCAGTACTGACCGATATAAATGAGCCGTCCTGCATAAGAATTGCTCGTTTACTAGGATATCTGGATGTTTGGGGGCTGGATGTTTGGGGGAATGCAGGATTTAATAAATAAAACCAAATAAGTTATGGGAAAAGTCTTTATTTTATTATAATTATATTCATGTACAGCCTGTAATTTTTTCATTCCTTGCGGAATAAAATAACGTTGTTAAGATAATTTCAAAAAGACAATTTCTCTGTATATTTTTTAACAACATATTTGAAATGTAAATTCATATAAGTTTGCACAACACTTTTCATTAACATTAACAAATACTTATTTATGGCTTCCTCACTGTATTGCCTTTCTAAAGGTAAGCCTTTGTTTTTAGATACCTGCATTGTTCCAATGCTATACAGTTTTCATGTGTAATGGTTACACATGAAAACTGTTTGCCATCTTAAGGTCTTTAGTGATTTCTTGAAGTGTTGCCATTTTTATTTTTTGTCGACAGACAGATTCATTGAGGCATTTAATTTTTTTCTTCTGGCTTGAAACTTTTTCTTGTAACTGGTGGACTACTTTGAGTACATCACCCTAAAACAATAATATCAACCATATTATGTTTAATAAATTCTGTGAGCATTATTTTATATTCTTGCAATATTTGAATTAATTGGAAACATCACATACCAAACTATGCTGTTTGCCTTAGGAATATTCAGCATTATTTAACGATGGAGGTTGGTGCTGATCTGAAGATTGATCCTGAAATTATAATTATATCGAAACATTGATTAATGATAATTATTATGTTTACGAAGTAGAGAAAAACTTAACTGGATGTAATCAATAAATATCTGTTGAATGGGACCCAATGCCTTGTGTATTAGCTCTCGGATGACTTGATAATGATAGGGTAATGCTGAGTGGATTGTTAAGCATTATGTATTCGTTTTAAATTACAAAATATACTAGATAGGTACTTACTCTTTGAAACAGACATGGCACTGTATCATCTCTAAGACTTACGATTTCAAGAGTTTTGTTAAATGCACTTTCATTAAAATGTCCAAACCAATATCTTCTCTTTAACATTTGTTCTT
The DNA here is from genome assembly GCA_905147285.1 of Hypena proboscidalis. NCBI lineage: Eukaryota > Metazoa > Arthropoda > Insecta > Lepidoptera > Erebidae > Hypena > Hypena proboscidalis. Next base: position 9,761,783 of record LR990126.1, read on the forward strand.
AAATTTTCTTGTCCTATGGCTTCCAACCAAATTCTTTTTCTATTTTCGTTTTCAGATAATCTGTGTACAACAAAATACATTTATGTATTATAAAAAACATCGATAAGATGTTTGACTACAACACTACATTCAAACCAATTGTCCAATTATAGCAGTCGACAACGGCAGACTAAAATGGCGGATCGACCACGCAAATAAAATGACAGATGAAATTGCAACTAAAAAGAACAGATAATCATATAGTTATCTCTCTTTAATAACATATGCTAGACAAAGATGACACTATCCTTATTAGCTCAGATTTAGACTTTTCATTTAACATTTTTTTACAGCATATCCATAGTATTCCTTCATCAGAGCTCTAGGTTCTTTGACTGAATGTCCATATCTTTCTCGTAGACCTTGTAAATATCTATTCATTAACATATCGCAGCCTTCACACTACAGGGGCACATCTCAAAATTTTGTGATTTCGAGTTTTTATAATATGCATAAACATTGCATAAAATGCGATAAATATTTCATGATTAATGGACAATAGGTACTCTTGATGCTTATTATTTTGCTATTAATAGTTTAATTTATTTATGACCGATTTTGTGAAAATACATGGACTCAAAGATCTTTAAACGCGTTTTCCCAACAATCATATTTTTCGAACCGTGCCCCCACAGTATGAAAGCCGCGACATCCCTGAACTCTTACTTCTTTTCCATGCTTGGCACTACGACAAAATCGATAGATCTCGTCAAGATCCGATTCCGTCGCAGCGCCTTGTAATAAGAAGTCTTCAGTTGAACCTTCCGTCGTTATACATCTGCCCATAGTCAAGAAATCAGAAGGTTTCAGAACTTGTACCAATTCAGAATCGATGCAAGTTAGTGGTCTTGTGTTGACCGTTGCTTCAATCTCTTCCACTACTGTAGTTCATTGACCATCTGTCAGCATATGTTTATATCAATTTCAGATTGTTTATCTATCTTGTCTATAATTTGACTCGCTGTATCTGGTGTATTTTCTGTTTCTTTTGACTCTTTCGTAAGATCCTCCCCCACGCAAAGTGAAGTGGTCACCCTGACACCAGATGGCTAAGTATCTGGATGTTGCGAGCGTTTCTGTTTCTGTATATACTCATTTATTATAGCAACCTTTAGGGAAGGAGAAGCTATGAGCTTGCGTTCTAAATAATTAAAGCGTTTTTTTGCGGTGTTGAAAGAATTACCAAGTGATGTTTCGGGATTACGAGAAAACGGGAGTGCTACAGTATAACGCCCCGACGAATCGCGCGATACATTATTACTAAAGATGCGTTCACATTCTATATCAGCTGGACTAGAAGGCAATACGTACTGCACTTCATCCAATTGCCAGAATTTTTGGACTAAACTGTCTAAGCGTTCTTCTTTAACTGTATAGGGGTCAATTTCAACAAGCGACTAATTTTTGTCATTTCGGCGGACTTTTTTAATTTCAATGCTATCTATATATTTTAAGTGAAAAATTAAACTTTAGTCTATTTATAACATTGTGTGTGAGTGGACATCAAATAACATCAAAACTTACATAAATATTAAAGGATGAATTTTTTAGAGTCCACTGAAATGAAAAGTGTCTACCGAAATGATAAAAATACCCACCGAAATGATAGACTGTGCACCGGAATGAATTAAATCCACCGAAATGATACAGCTAAGAACAACCATGCCGGGCAGCCAGGGTTCCGTACTTAGGTAGGTTTGATTTTAACTAATTTTAGATAAACACATAGACAGGACAGTACTCAGTTATTTTAATATCATCATTAATATACAGATATTACAGTTAGTAATATATATATAATTATTTGAGGTTACAATAACCTCAAATAATTATATATATAACATATTAAGTCGGCGCCAAATTACAAAATCAAAAATACCAATTAAAACCGTATTTACCGAAATAATTTTTGAAAAAGTCACAAAATTAAATACCAATTAAAACCGTATCAGCAATTATGTGATTTGGCGCCGACTTCAAAAAAATATAATTAATTGGTATTACATAATTATTTGGGTTTATTGTTTTAAACAAATTAATATAAAGGTAAGCAAAGTTTAGCGAATATTTAATTTTTTACTTTTGAGTTTTTTTTCATTTAACGTTTTATTTTATTTACTTATTTATTTCGTATACTTTTATCAGATATAACGTTCACTTAATCGAAAATCATTAGGTATAACGTTTAAAATATATATAAATCCCTTCAATATGGTTAACACCCTGACTCAGAGCACCCCTAGGACAGGTTAGCCTATCCCGCTTTAGCTTTCGTGGTTATTTTTTTTTAACCACCAAGAAATAGATACCACATCAATAGGGGTTCTTTTGGGCTCAATTGACAGATGCCAAGTGTTGCACAGGTTAGTATTTATGATAAAAAATTCTATGATAAATCTAATAACCGTGATATAAGTTTTAATTAGGCGTTTTTATCATATTATAAATATTTATTTTGTCTTTTGAGTAGTATATCAAATGATTTTAGATACAACATATCAACTATTTGACTATCATTAACTACTAACTAACTGATATTGACTAATCATTATATCAAGTAAAATTATTATTTATTTGTTATATCTAATAAAATTTTGAAATTAGTTATTATATCAAATAGTATTTACTCATTATAAATTATATAAAAATAAAGGTTAGTTAAAAACTTAAAATGAATGTAAACGCTCGAAAAAATATTTAATATAAAAATAAAATAAAAATATTTAATAATTAATCTACACTGTCGTGACTCACACACTCATCACATTATCGTTTAGCCGAACAAATTGAATGTGTAAGTAAAGTATACACATGTACTAACTACATAGATATATATTATATATCTTAAACAAAAATATTACACAACAAATACACTCGAATAATCTAATCTGCATTAGTAAAAGTACATAACAAAACTATGACTTTGTATTTGACACAAGGATCTCTAAAACTGTATGGTTTTATCATTTCGGAGATACATTTCATTCCGGTGGACTGTAATTGGTATAACAGTCCACCGAATCCACTGAAATGATAACAAGGAGATGATAAAAAATAGAGGTTAGTTCTACATTTACTCCGAAATAAAATTATTAAAAAAAATATGAACACTACTCAAACAAAACAGTACTTACGGCGAATATAATACACAATTTTGAAACAAATTAAACGAAAATAGCACGAGCTATAACAGCCACCGAAATGAGCATATTTTTGTCCCCATATTACTGAAATGATAAACTTACTTTTTTGGCGGGAAACTGCAAGACGTTGGGGCCGGTGCGTATGCGCCGAGAGCTCGAACCGGACTGATCCGAAGTGAAGAAAGGTGAGAGGGGCGTAACAACGCAATTTTGGCGTGGTTATTTTACTAAAACTTACTGTCCTCCAAAATGATAACTTTTTGCCGGACAAAAGTTGACTGCCTGTCAAATCCATGAGAAAGAAGATAAACAAACAAAAATGGTTTTATTTGATCGAATATATTATAATTTAATGATAAAACAACCGATTTAAATCCATATTATGAATATATTTGCAGGGGAAGGTATTTTATGAGCGGATTTGGGTGCGGGACAGGCCACCGTGATGATAAAATGACACTTTGTAATTTTTTTTCTGGTATAATTATTGGGTAGAAATCAATGATTTTTTTTGCCAAGGTAGGGAAGTACTAACTTTATTGAGAAAAAATATATAAAATAAAAAATCAGCACATTGCACTACCATTCTCAGGTTTGCCATGTATTTTTATTGCTTGTGCAATTCACCCATAGAAAGACATAAGCGAGCTGGGATCAATAACATTTTTAGGGTTCCGTAGTACCTACAAGGAACCCTTATAGTTTCGCCATGTCCGTCTGTCCGTCCGTCTGTCCGAGGCATAGCGACGAAACCGTTGGTGCTAGAAAACTGAAATTTTGCATAAACATGTATGTTAACTATACAAAGAAAGTCGTAGAATAAAATGTGGCAAAATATTTTTTTTTCGGGTAGCTCCCCGACATGTAAAGTAGGGATGTTTTTTCTTGTCGCTCACCCCATAGTGTGGGGTATTGTTAGATAGGACTTTTAAAAACGTTTAGGGGTTGCTAACACAGTTTTTTGATTTAGAGATCCGTTTGCGAGATAATTAACTTTTAAGAGCAAATTTTTGTTCGAGGTGAGCCTCCCCCCCCCCCTTTAAAAGCTAAACTACTGGATCCCAAAATCTGAAAAAAATTGTGTCGGTAGTACATGTAATGAACTTTAAAGGAAAACTATAGCGGATAAGTTCACTTCATTAGTTCAAGAGGAATAGGGGTCCGAAATGTCAGATGCAGTTACTCAGAATATTTCGTTCAAAATTCTTGAAACATAAATAAACATACATAATACATATATAAAATCACGCCTTTATCCCACGGGGGTAGGCAGAGACGATGGAACGCCATGTGCTTCGCTCCTTACATACTTCTTTCGCTTCCTCAACATTCATACATCTCGTCATACGTGCTAGCTGGTTTCGTGTACTACAAACATTTCCTTTCTGAAGGACGCATTTATCTGGTTACTTTAACTTAATTAGTTCCAGAGTAATTGGGGTCCAAAGTGTAAAATGCAGTTACTTAGAATAATTCGTGCAAATTACAAAAACCTTTGAAAGTAATGACTTGTATGAAGATGTTACTTGTTTAATACAGATAGTAAATCCCTTTTAAGTCGAAATATGTTGTTACGACTAGCTACGGAACCCTACTGCGCGTGGCCCGACACGCACTTGACCGGTTTTTATATATATATAGATACAGTAATAGTTTTTAAGTTAAGAAGTCTTTCATCTTATATCCCTAGACATTGTTGATGTGTTTATATAAAATTCTCGTGTCACAATGTTAGTTACCTTACTCCTCCGAAACGACTTTACTTTTTGTATTTATTTATTATCTAAAAGGGTTACATTTTATAGGTTTACAATTTTTCTGCCAAACTGCTTAGTAGTTTGTCGGCAAAGAGTTATCTTCTGTTTACAAGTTATTTAGTATTACAATTCAAATGTAATTAAGAGCGAAGATTGTACAATGCACATAACAATGTTGTACTCGTAATGTCGATACTCATACAATTGGCGAAAACTACAAACAAATCTACAGTCGTCAGTACGTATATAGGTCGCGTCACGTAAAAAGAACGCTGGAAGAAAGTGGTGGTGTGGGGGGGGGGTGTTTGCGCATTGGTACACTCGCGCACGAAAGTACTAGCTACCTATTGTTTTATTTTTGAACTAGCTTGTCGCTCGCGGCTTCGTATATTGGTTTTCGGTAAGTACATTGCAAAATTTATTAGGTAAAATATCATTAAATAGAATTTAAAACATGTTTAATTTAGTTTAAAATGTTTAATCTAATTACAAAAAATTAAAGTAATATTGATACTCCTTCCATTAAGTCGTCGTTGGTGACGTGAAAATCAGATAAGGATGCGGTCTTCGCAACTTGCCTATGGTAGGCAATTCTTTTTCAGTGACGTGGAAATTGTGGATGATTTTTTTTATAACACCCTGGTCAAAGTTGTCAATGTCTGTTATTGGTTTTTGTTTGCGTCTTTTATTTTTGCCGGGAGTTCCAAAGACAGTAAGGAACTCTGAATCTTTTGACCCTTTTACAATTCGTCTCACTGTAGACTCAGAACATTTTGTTGCCACTGCGGTCCGTTTCATACATTGTTTTAAATTATCAACTGCATTATTATCAGCCTCTCTCTTCATAAAACAATATACGTCATAAATCATTTTTCTCACTTTTCTGTGTAAAACCATTTCGTAAATAAAAACTTTTGTGCGCGATGGTATTTGAGAACGAATATAACGTGGACACAGTACGGAAGCCAAAGGTTGACTGATGAAACAATAGCGCACCGGCAAGCATGCGGCGAGGGACCCGCCTGCCCCGCGCCGCCCTTCATACCGCCAAACAGTCCGAAAAATCGCCTAATGCGCAGCTTGACCGCCAGCGTTCTTTTTACATGACGCGACCTATACCTAGGTATGTTTAGGGATCAGTGAGGACATCAAAATACATAAATTAATTTGTCCATGCCCGTTTCATAGTGCCGGCACGCATGCAAAAATCGTGTTGCATGCGGGCCGGCCCATACGCTACGGGTATAGTGTTATGTAGTGCCTCAACAACATTTTTTTCAATTGGACTTTTGAGTTAATACTACATAATGTTCAAAAACTGTAGGCAATTCATTTATCAATGTGTGATCCATTTTAGGTACATTCAGCTTATTCTTTTTTTTAGTCATACGTGTGGGTAGTTATGAATCCGTTTCTGTTTGTTTATTGTGACCATTGATCTATAAAAAAACCCAAGATGCACACTCAACGTCTCAAAACCGTCCACATAAAATAAGCAAACAAATTTCAAATTGTGCGCTTATTTCAAATTGACTAGCGTCGCCCGCGTCACTGTAAAGTCGTTGATAATGCTTAAGCGTTCGATGAAAAGAAGTAAAAATATTACGTCAAGAACGTTAAAAAAGGATGGGATATCGTATTTTCGGTAAGTAAAAGTGTTTATTGATTGGTTTTTATGACATTATATACAACGTACTATGTGATTTTATTATATATATTATATTTTTTAATAATATGCTTCAACTTTTTTGTGTTTAAGTGTTTACTAGTATTTGAACGTTATATTATATATTGAAATATAATAAACTGTTTAATCGAATCCTATAAATAAATAAGGTCGATCTTGTTGCCCTCTCTTTTGTAACTACTTACGACTTTTGATGGAACAATTATTTTTATTAGTATAATGTTGTTTTAGATTTCTGTGGCTAATTTATAAATTTATCTTTAACCCTACGGCGTCAAGACGAGTTGTTTAATTAATATATATATATATATATATATATATGTTTATGTATGTTATTGTTATTATATACAGTATGCATGTATGTATTATATATCCATTGCTTTATTTTTCTCTATCTTATTATATATATTATCTTCTCCTCTCGCGGGTCTGCTGGACGAAATTTCTTAGATAAAACTTTATTTGTGCACACAACATAGGATATTCGAGTACATTTTGAACAAAAGTTTAAATGACAATAGTTCTTAGTACCCTTGTACTTTACTTTTCTTATTTATTTCTTATTATTTTCCAATATCGTGTGTGTGCTTTAATTATTACATGAAAAAAATAATCTAATTCTTATATTTCAGTTTTCCATCTGACCCAATACGATGTGGACAATGGACATCAATCGTCAGCCAACAAAGATGTGAAGATTTTTTTAAGCTGAATAAATCAAGCGTTGTTTGTTCAAACCATTTTCCTGACAAATATAATTATGTTACTGCAAAAGTGCAGAAGACGTCTTCTTAATACGGCTAAGAAAAATAAAAAAAAGTACAGTTATATTTGTTTAATTATCCTACCTCAAACCAGTTATTTATTTATTTAACATAAACTCTTAGATAAAAGTAGTAGTAAGTTTGCGTTTCGAACACTTAAATCACCTCTTAAAAACTAATTCACTGTATTAAAAAAAATATAAGAAATATTCGTCTCCACTCCATGCCTTGTCCTCGCGGCGAACTTAATCGCAAAATTTTATTGCTTTTTGTACACTCCCTTGTGAAAGCAACCTTAATGAATCTACATAAGGTTCAATTTGCAAAAAATATCATCTATAGAATTGTCAATCGTTTGGTGACAGTTTTGAGTGATACTTTTGTTCGCAACTGTGCATCTTGGATTTTTTGTAGATCAATGATTGTGACAAAATTGTTCCATATTATAATAGACATTTTAGCTTTTTTTTGTATAGGTAAAATATGACATATCTTAAATATATTCAGTAGGTCTGAGAATCGGCTATCATCTATTTTTCATACCACTAAGTGATAAGGGTTGTTCACTCTTAACATTTTTTTTAAATTTTTGGACAAAATGTTTGTTTTTATTTTTCTATAACGTGAAAAAAAAATACATACAACCCTACATTTTTAACCTTTTATCACCAACCCCTATTTTAAGGGTTCCGTGCCTCAAGAGGAAAAATCGGAGCCCTTATAGGATCACTCGTTTGTCCGTCTGTCACAATTAGGGCATGCAATTATCCGTCAAATTTTACTATCCGGATAATCCGAATTCTGCCTCAGAACTATCCGGATAATCCGGATTATCCAAATGATCGGGAAAACCGTTATAAAATGTAAATAAAACCAAAATAACGTATTGAATCAACATTTTTATTAGAATATTTAGTTAACAAACTATTATCATCAGTTATTTAAAATAATAAAAAACTAGTCCGCATAAAAAAAATATTACAATGAAATCAATATATTATTGTTTCATTTTTAGGATATGAATCTCAATTAACCCTTTCACTACTTTTACTTTTTAAAAATTACTAAGAAAACTAATTAATAAAATAAATCTTCTTTTAACATCACAAAGGTAAATATCTTCTTGCTTATAAAAATAATCAACACGATTTTTGTCCCAAAACAACAAGGTTTTTAAATCTTTTTTAATATCTCTATTAAAATGTAGGTTACTAAACATTTCTTTAGAAAATCAATATAGCTTCTTTAAATATTTGTTCAAAACATTCTAAGTCTAAAATAAATCACACAACAATCAGTCAGTTTTCTAAAAACATTAGAAACTATGAATCTATGTCTTCAGTCTTTGACAATGAGATCTAAGGAAACTTAAACAATTTAAAGTTGCATCGCTTAGAGATGTCCTTAATTTATTACATAAATAACCCGTGGTAGAAAAACTCTTTCAGCTTCAACGCTGGTTGGAGGAATACTTAAAAGTAAATCATATACTTGATTAAGATGAACGTTTCTTGGCCCTCCTCCCCTATCAAATAGTAATCAAATAGAACTGAAAAAATTCGCCAACGGCTAATGCTGATTTCGATACAATGGTAAAAAGTCGCTGGGAGGGGTAGGATTATTCTTATACCGATAGATGCTTCTACTGTCTGCGGGGTGTGTTGGAGTGCCAGTCCACTTCCAAAATTCTAAAATTTAATTTCAATTTCAATGTCCACCTGAATCGTCAGTTTTTACAGGCGAGAGTGCATCGCCATACTAGAAGCTATCCTATTTATTGAACTACATAATATAAAACAGGCTGTCATCTTTTCTGATTCGCGTAGAAGTATACAGGCTATATCCCAAAATCAGGTGTGCGTCAGAATGGCTGGTTGTCTGTGGCGGTGGTCTATGAGAGTAGTATGAGTATGCAGTAAGATCCGTAGTAAAATTATTTTAGAAATTAGAAGTTCTTTGCTCAACTGTCTTAAAAAAGATGTGTACATAGTTCTGAGCTGGATTCCGAGTCATTCAGGAATACTTGGTAATGAATGTGTGGACTTGGTAGCTAAATTTGCTGCCTCAAATTACTCTGACAGGAAACACTATGGGATCCATGATTATGACTTAATTAACGAGGCTAAGTCCAACTTGCGGTCTGCATGGGTGACTAATTGGGAGATTTCGTCAAAATGTAAAGGCTACTACTACTTCGCCATTCAACCCAATATCCCTTCAAAATCGTGGATTTTTAAATACATAAAGTTACCAAAAAATACGGTTTCTACTACATTTCAATAGCATTAAATTATAAAATACTTAGTGTAATTACTATAATAACATATTATTATATTATATTTAACAATAACATTAAGTAAGTACAACTAAAACCACAGATATAGATCTACATAGATAACGCAAGTATCACGATTTGTATTGAAACCAAGCGTGCCGACTTTTTAATACCTATTGTGACGTCACAGCCGAAATTTAGTGACGGGAAATCCAAACCGAGTCAAAGACACCGATGCCGCCGATGCCCATCCGCCCAGTACCTACGATTCAAACGGCCGTCCGCTATGATTTTCTCTAACAAAAGACGCGCGTGGACTGAAGTTAGCGGCGACCAACCTTGACGCTTGGTCGGGGTTCGGACACGCGAAGTACATGCATTTGCGTTATCTATGTATATCTATATCTGTGACTAAAACCTTTGTCAACTAACAATGTGTCTGTCTTTGTAGTTACCGACATACCGCAAAAAAAAGAAGAAATGCCAGCGTGGTGTGCTATATTAAACTGTCGTTCCTCTTCCAAGAATGTTAATAGAAATAACGAATATATTTCATTTCATAAGTAAGTAACTTTCATAATCAAATTCGCTGTACATTTAAAATTTTAATAATTTTGTTATTGTAGTGATTTTGGCTATAAAAAACAGGTTAATGAGAGCACAAATGTATTTGTATTTGTTTGATTCTTTCACTCATAGTAGAGGTGGTATGGACAATTTTCTCATTTTTGACAAATAGTGTTTGTTGTAAACTAATTTACATCGACTGTTATCGATTCGAAACAGAGGGATGACTTGAATTCGGGATGTTCCTACTACTACTACACAAATTTAAATTTGCAGCAATTATTTCGTTTCTAGTGTTTTTGTTGCATAGCTTGGCCTGATATAGAAAATCCCAGTGAGCTGAAAAGTGGTATGAATGCTCGGAACACCAATTTATGAATGAATAATAACGAAAACAGTAACCTTTGAGACCCTTGAGATTATTGTTTAAATACGCTATCGATGAAAAGTTATATTTATGCCACTTTTCAGTTTTACGGAAATATTATTACGTACCCTTGCATGTCATAATACAGCTAATAGGGTACAGCATGATATTGCGATTAATTACAGGTTCCCAACAGACAATAACACCAGAAAGAATTGGATAGACGCGACAGGGCGGTTGGATTGGAGCCCTAACAAAGGCAGCAGAATTTGCTCCATTCATTTTAGCAGAGAAAGTGTAATTGGAAACGAGAGAAGGCGACTACTTAGACGTAGAACAATACCGACTATTGCTGTACTGAGGTCAACCCAAGATCAAGTTAGTAGAAAGAATCGATTTCCATTAAAGCTATTTTTTTTTAATCTGTACCTCATCATTGGCCACAGCATCTTCTCAGATGATTGTTGCAGTGCATGTTGTTTCTGTGGCTACTAGTGCTGCATAAGTCCAGACAGGCATCAATACCTGTTTGTATAAAAGGACTTTGTTATATACTGACAGGGGTGACTATCTACCTAGTAACCAGTACATTTTCCTGTAGCGTATGTCTAATTCTTCACGTTTCTTCTTGACATGTGCCTTCCAGCGCAGTTGTTACACTGCAAACATTAGATAATTCTTTATTGTACACACAGCTTTTATTCATGGTTATAGAAAAGTATTACTTATTTATGCACAATTTATAACTTTAAAGTGTTCTGTATAGTTTTAGTTTTTTGTAAATAAAATGTAGAATTTGAAGAAACACAGTATAATTCTTAGATTTTCTCTGAGCCATAAAAATTACTCAAGTTTTTCAACGCGAAACACAGGCAAGAAATTTGAATAATGTAAGTACATATTATTATGGCAAGATTGCAATTAAATCAAGAGTACGCGTCTTAAGGCTAGTATTACGTGGGAGGATGATCTATAATTGTTACAGGCTACATTATCTAATTTGTCCAAAATTTTTTACTCACTGAATTCTGGCAAGCAAACGATCTTTTTCGTGCTGGTGTGGTGAAAATTATATTATTCAAGATATCAATAAAGACTAGAATAATTAAATAACTTAACTTTTATATAGTTCTTATAATTGAATGTAAATCTTTTTTTAACTAATCACTGTAGAATGACCCAACGAATGACCTAGCTTCTTACTAGTCGTGCGTATTTTTTTTCGTGTAAGATTTGCTTACAGTAGCGCATTATAATTTACAGAACCCACATACAATGGATATACCACCTTCCACATCAGGTGTACCAACTACCGCAGCTGACGAATCAAACTCACCTAATGTAAGTGTTGATACAAATTAATTATTTATTTTTACTGTATAATTTGTTTTAGTTTCTTATCTATTGTGCAAATCTGTCCAATGACTGATGAAGCTTTGACATTATTTTTCTTTAAGAAATCAATTATTAAAATTATGATGTCTTATTTACATTACAATCTAGTCTATCAAGACTAATAAGTAATATTATGTTAACCTAAATTGCTACGTTATAATATTATAATCTAAGAATGCGTCCATTACCACTTTTCTTAGTTTTTGTTATGGGGAAGTCACTTTGTTCATATTGTGTTCTTTATAACGACACTTATCGCACTAATTTATTTGTCACATATCACTACACTAACTCGAAAGGTTTCGTTCGTTTTAGTCTTTTCACTAGTTCCGTATTATCAAGGAGCTGGATTGCCTCGATGTTGACGTGATGATGAAGTTTTCGTTCGTGAGCTTCTGCATGTTTTTGTATGACCCTGTCAAAAACGTCTATATTGAGGTCCCGGTGAAGATCGCTGTTTCTTATGTACCACGGGGCATTGACAATGTCCCTCAGTACCTTGATCGGGAAACGTTGAATAACTTGACGGTTACTCTGACTGGTACAGCCCCACAGCTGGATGCCATAAGTCCGGACAGGCATCAATACCTGTTTGTATAAAAGGACTTTGTTATATACTGATAGGGGTGACTATCTACCTAGTAACCAGTACATTTTCCTGTAGCGTATGTCTAATTCTTCACGTTTCTTCTTGACATGTGCCTTCCAGCGCAGTTGTTACACTGCAAACATTAGAAAATTCTTTATTGTACACACAGCTTTTATTCATGTTTTTATAATTGAATGTAAATCTTTTTTTAACTAATCACTGTAGAATGACCCAACGAATGACCTAGCTTCTTACTAGTCGTGCGTATTTTTTTTCGTGTAAGATTTGCTTACAGTAGCGCATTATAATTTACAGAACCCACATACAATGGATATACCACCTTCCACATCAGGTGTACCAACTACCGCAGCTGACGAATCAAACTCACCTAATGTAAGTGTTGATACAAATTAATTATTTATTTTTACTGTATAATTTGTTTTAGTTTCTTATCTATTGTGCAAATCTGTCCAATGACTGATGAAGCTTTGACATTATTTTTCTTTAAGAAATCAATTATTAAAATTATGATGTCTTATTTACATTACAATCTAGTCTATCAAGACTAATAAGTAATATTATGTTAACCTAAATTGCTACGTTATAATATTATAATCTAAGAATGCGTCCATTACCACTTTTCTTAGTTTTTGTTATGGGGAAGTCACTTTGTTCATATTGTGTTCTTTATAACGACACTTATCGCACTAATTTATTTGTCACATATCACTACACTAACTCGAAAGGTTTCGTTCGTTTTAGTCTTTTCACTAGTTCCGTATTATCAAGGAGCTGGATTGCCTCGATGTTGACGTGATGATGAAGTTTTCGTTCGTGAGCTTCTGCATGTTTTTGTATGACCCTGTCAAAAACGTCTATATTGAGGTCCCGGTGAAGATCGCTGTTTCTTATGTACCACGGGGCATTGACAATGTCCCTCAGTACCTTGATCGGGAAACGTTGAATAACTTGACGGTTACTCTGACTGGTACAGCCCCACAGCTGGATGCCATAAGTCCGGACAGGCATCAATACCTGTTTGTATAAAAGGACTTTGTTATATACTGATAGGGGTGACTATCTACCTAGTAACCAGTACATTTTCCTGTAGCGTATGTCTAATTCTTCACGTTTCTTCTTGACATGTGCCTTCCAGCGCAGTTGTTACACTGCAAACATTAGAAAATTCTTTATTGTACACACAGCTTTTATTCATGTTTTTATAATTGAATGTAAATCTTTTTTTAACTAATCACTGTAGAATGACCCAACGAATGACCTAGCTTCTTACTAGTCGTGCGTATTTTTTTTCGTGTAAGATTTGCTTACAGTAGCGCATTATAATTTACAGAACCCACATACAATGGATATACCACCTTCCACATCAGGTGTACCAACTACCGCAGCTGACGAATCAAACTCACCTAATGTAAGTGTTGATACAAATTAATTATTTATTTTTACTGTATAATTTGTTTTAGTTTCTTATCTATTGTGCAAATCTGTCCAATGACTGATGAAGCTTTGACATTATTTTTCTTTAAGAAATCAATTATTAAAATTATGATGTCTTATTTACATTACAATCTAGTCTATCAAGACTAATAAGTAATATTATGTTAACCTAAATTGCTACGTTATAATATTATAATCTAAGAATGCGTCCATTACCACTTTTCTTAGTTTTTGTTATGGGGAAGTCACTTTGTTCATATTGTGTTCTTTATAACGACACTTATCGCACTAATTTATTTGTCACATATCACTACACTAACTCGAAAGGTTTCGTTCGTTTTAGTCTTTTCACTAGTTCCGTATTATCAAGGAGCTGGATTGCCTCGATGTTGACGTGATGATGAAGTTTTCGTTCGTGAGCTTCTGCATGTTTTTGTATGACCCTGTCAAAAACGTCTATATTGAGGTCCCGGTGAAGATCGCTGTTTCTTATGTACCACGGGGCATTGACAATGTCCCTCAGTACCTTGATCGGGAAACGTTGAATAACTTGACGGTTACTCTGACTGGTACAGCCCCACAGCTGGATGCCATAAGTCCGGACAGGCATCAATACCTGTTTGTATAAAAGGACTTTGTTATATACTGATAGGGGTGACTATCTACCTAGTAACCAGTACATTTTCCTGTAGCGTATGTCTAATTCTTCACGTTTCTTCTTGACATGTGCCTTCCAGCGCAGTTGTTACACTGCAAACATTAGAAAATTCTTTATTGTACACACAGCTTTTATTCATGTTTTTATAATTGAATGTAAATCTTTTTTTAACTAATCACTGTAGAATGACCCAACGAATGACCTAGCTTCTTACTAGTCGTGCGTATTTTTTTTCGTGTAAGATTTGCTTACAGTAGCGCATTATAATTTACAGAACCCACATACAATGGATATACCACCTTCCACATCAGGTGTACCAACTACCGCAGCTGACGAATCAAACTCACCTAATGTAAGTGTTGATACAAATTAATTATTTATTTTTACTGTATAATTTGTTTTAGTTTCTTATCTATTGTGCAAATCTGTCCAATGACTGATGAAGCTTTGACATTATTTTTCTTTAAGAAATCAATTATTAAAATTATGATGTCTTATTTACATTACAATCTAGTCTATCAAGACTAATAAGTAATATTATGTTAACCTAAATTGCTACGTTATAATATTATAATCTAAGAATGCGTCCATTACCACTTTTCTTAGTTTTTGTTATGAAGAAGTCACTTTGTTCATATTGTGTTCTTTATAACGACACTTATCGCACTAATTTATTTGTCACATATCACTACACTAACTCGAAAGGTTTCGTTCGTTTTAGTCTTTTCACTAGTTCCGTATTATCAAGGAGCAGGATTGCCTCGATGTTGACGTGATGATGAAGTTTTCGTTCGTGAGCTTCTGCATGTTTTTGTATGACCCTGTCAAAAACGTCTATATTGAGGTCCCGGTGAAGATCGCTGTTTCTTATGTACCACGGGGCATTGACAATGTCCCTCAGTACCTTGATCGGGAAACGTTGAATAACTTGACGGTTACTCTGACTGGTACAGCCCTACAGCTGGATGCCATAAGTCCGGACAGGCATCAATACCTGTTTGTATAAAAGGACTTTGTTATATACTGATAGGGGTGACTATCTACCTAGTAACCAGTACATTTTCCTGAAGCGTATGTCTAATTCTTCACGTTTCTTCTTGACATGTGCCTTCCAGCGCAGTTGTTACACTGCAAACATTAGAAAATTCTTTATTGTACACACAGCTTTTATTCATGTTTTTATAATTGAATGTAAATCTTTTTTTAACTAATCACTGTAGAATGACCCAACGAATGACCTAGCTTCTTACTAGTCGTGCGTAT
The DNA here is from genome assembly GCA_905147285.1 of Hypena proboscidalis. Taxonomy (NCBI): domain Eukaryota; kingdom Metazoa; phylum Arthropoda; class Insecta; order Lepidoptera; family Erebidae; genus Hypena; species Hypena proboscidalis. The sequence continues at coordinate 9,777,742 of LR990126.1, forward strand.
TTTTTTTCGTGTTAGATTTGCTTACAGTAGCGCATTATAATTTACAGAACCCACATACAATGGATATATTATACCACCTTCCCACATCAGGTATACCAACTACCGCAGCTGACGAATCAAACTCACCTAATGTAAGTGTTGATACAAATTAATTATTTATTTTTACTGTATAATTTGTTTTAGTTTCTTATCTATTGTGCAAATCTGTCCAATGACTGATGAAGCTTTGACATTATTTTTCTTTAAGAAATCAATTATTAAAATTATGATGTCTTATTTACATTACAATCTAGTCTATCAAGACTAATAAGTAATATTATGTTAACCTAAATTGCTACGTTATAATATTATAATCTAAGAATGCGTCCATTACCACTTTTCTTAGTTTTTGTTATGGGGAAGTCACTTTGTTCATATTGTGTTCTTTATAACGACACTTATCGCACTAATTTATTTGTCACATATCACTACACTAACTCGAAAGGTTTCGTTCGTTTTAGTCTTTTCACTAGTTCCGTATTATCAAGGAGCTGGATTGCCTCGATGTTGACGTGATGATGAAGTTTTCGTTCGTGAGCTTCTGCATGTTTTTGTATGACCCTGTCAAAAACGTCTATATTGAGGTCCCGGTGAAGATCGCTGTTTCTTATGTACCACGGGGCATTGACAATGTCCCTCAGTACCTTGATCGGGAAACGTTGAATAACTTGACGGTTACTCTGACTGGTACAGCCCCACAGCTGGATGCCATAAGTCCGGACAGGCATCAATACCTGTTTGTATAAAAGGACTTTGTTATATACTGATAGGGGTGACTATCTACCTAGTAACCAGTACATTTTCCTGTAGCGTATGTCTAATTCTTCACGTTTCTTCTTGACATGTGCCTTCCAGCGCAGTTGTTACACTGCAAACATTAGAAAATTCTTTATTGTACACACAGCTTTTATTCATGTTTTTATAATTGAATGTAAATCTTTTTTTAACTAATCACTGTAGAATGACCCAACGAATGACCTAGCTTCTTACTAGTCGTGCGTATTTTTTTTCGTGTAAGATTTGCTTACAGTAGCGCATTATAATTTACAGAACCCACATACAATGGATATACCACCTTCCACATCAGGTGTACCAACTACCGCAGCTGACGAATCAAACTCACCTAATGTAAGTGTTGATACAAATTAATTATTTATTTTTACTGTATAATTTGTTTTAGTTTCTTATCTATTGTGCAAATCTGTCCAATGACTGATGAAGCTTTGACATTATTTTTCTTTAAGAAATCAATTATTAAAATTATGATGTCTTATTTACATTACAATCTAGTCTATCAAGACTAATAAGTAATATTATGTTAACCTAAATTGCTACGTTATAATATTATAATCTAAGAATGCGTCCATTACCACTTTTCTTAGTTTTTGTTATGGGGAAGTCACTTTGTTCATATTGTGTTCTTTATAACGACACTTATCGCACTAATTTATTTGTCACATATCACTACACTAACTCGAAAGGTTTCGTTCGTTTTAGTCTTTTCACTAGTTCCGTATTATCAAGGAGCTGGATTGCCTCGATGTTGACGTGATGATGAAGTTTTCGTTCGTGAGCTTCTGCATGTTTTTGTATGACCCTGTCAAAAACGTCTATATTGAGGTCCCGGTGAAGATCGCTGTTTCTTATGTACCACGGGGCATTGACAATGTCCCTCAGTACCTTGATCGGGAAACGTTGAATAACTTGACGGTTACTCTGACTGGTACAGCCCCACAGCTGGATGCCATAAGTCCGGACAGGCATCAATACCTGTTTGTATAAAAGGACTTTGTTATATACTGATAGGGGTGACTATCTACCTAGTAACCAGTACATTTTCCTGTAGCGTATGTCTAATTCTTCACGTTTCTTCTTGACATGTGCCTTCCAGCGCAGTTGTTACACTGCAAACATTAGAAAATTCTTTATTGTACACACAGCTTTTATTCATGTTTTTATAATTGAATGTAAATCTTTTTTTAACTAATCACTGTAGAATGACCCAACGAATGACCTAGCTTCTTACTAGTCGTGCGTATTTTTTTTCGTGTAAGATTTGCTTACAGTAGCGCATTATAATTTACAGAACCCACATACAATGGATATACCACCTTCCACATCAGGTGTACCAACTACCGCAGCTGACGAATCAAACTCACCTAATGTAAGTGTTGATACAAATTAATTATTTATTTTTACTGTATAATTTGTTTTAGTTTCTTATCTATTGTGCAAATCTGTCCAATGACTGATGAAGCTTTGACATTATTTTTCTTTAAGAAATCAATTATTAAAATTATGATGTCTTATTTACATTACAATCTAGTCTATCAAGACTAATAAGTAATATTATGTTAACCTAAATTGCTACGTTATAATATTATAATCTAAGAATGCGTCCATTACCACTTTTCTTAGTTTTTGTTATGGGGAAGTCACTTTGTTCATATTGTGTTCTTTATAACGACACTTATCGCACTAATTTATTTGTCACATATCACTACACTAACTCGAAAGGTTTCGTTCGTTTTAGTCTTTTCACTAGTTCCGTATTATCAAGGAGCTGGATTGCCTCGATGTTGACGTGATGATGAAGTTTTCGTTCGTGAGCTTCTGCATGTTTTTGTATGACCCTGTCAAAAACGTCTATATTGAGGTCCCGGTGAAGATCGCTGTTTCTTATGTACCACGGGGCATTGACAATGTCCCTCAGTACCTTGATCGGGAAACGTTGAATAACTTGACGGTTACTCTGACTGGTACAGCCCCACAGCTGGATGCCATAAGTCCGGACAGGCATCAATACCTGTTTGTATAAAAGGACTTTGTTATATACTGATAGGGGTGACTATCTACCTAGTAACCAGTACATTTTCCTGTAGCGTATGTCTAATTCTTCACGTTTCTTCTTGACATGTGCCTTCCAGCGCAGTTGTTACACTGCAAACATTAGAAAATTCTTTATTGTACACACAGCTTTTATTCATGTTTTTATAATTGAATGTAAATCTTTTTTTAACTAATCACTGTAGAATGACCCAACGAATGACCTAGCTTCTTACTAGTCGTGCGTATTTTTTTTCGTGTAAGATTTGCTTACAGTAGCGCATTATAATTTACAGAACCCACATACAATGGATATACCACCTTCCACATCAGGTGTACCAACTACCGCAGCTGACGAATCAAACTCACCTAATGTAAGTGTTGATACAAATTAATTATTTATTTTTACTGTATAATTTGTTTTAGTTTCTTATCTATTGTGCAAATCTGTCCAATGACTGATGAAGCTTTGACATTATTTTTCTTTAAGAAATCAATTATTAAAATTATGATGTCTTATTTACATTACAATCTAGTCTATCAAGACTAATAAGTAATATTATGTTAACCTAAATTGCTACGTTATAATATTATAATCTAAGAATGCGTCCATTACCACTTTTCTTAGTTTTTGTTATGAAGAAGTCACTTTGTTCATATTGTGTTCTTTATAACGACACTTATCGCACTAATTTATTTGTCACATATCACTACACTAACTCGAAAGGTTTCGTTCGTTTTAGTCTTTTCACTAGTTCCGTATTATCAAGGAGCAGGATTGCCTCGATGTTGACGTGATGATGAAGTTTTCGTTCGTGAGCTTCTGCATGTTTTTGTATGACCCTGTCAAAAACGTCTATATTGAGGTCCCGGTGAAGATCGCTGTTTCTTATGTACCACGGGGCATTGACAATGTCCCTCAGTACCTTGATCGGGAAACGTTGAATAACTTGACGGTTACTCTGACTGGTACAGCCCTACAGCTGGATGCCATAAGTCCGGACAGGCATCAATACCTGTTTGTATAAAAGGACTTTGTTATATACTGATAGGGGTGACTATCTACCTAGTAACCAGTACATTTTCCTGAAGCGTATGTCTAATTCTTCACGTTTCTTCTTGACATGTGCCTTCCAGCGCAGTTGTTACACTGCAAACATTAGAAAATTCTTTATTGTACACACAGCTTTTATTCATGTTTTTATAATTGAATGTAAATCTTTTTTTAACTAATCACTGTAGAATGACCCAACGAATGACCTAGCTTCTTACTAGTCGTGCGTATTTTTTTTCGTGTTAGATTTGCTTACAGTAGCGCATTATAATTTACAGAACCCACATACAATGGATATATTATACCACCTTCCCACATCAGGTATACCAACTACCGCAGCTGACGAATCAAACTCACCTAATGTAAGTGTTGATACAAATTAATTATTTATTTTTACTGTATAATTTGTTTTAGTTTCTTATCTATTGTGCAAATCTGTCCAATGACTGATGAAGCTTTGACATTATTTTTCTTTAAGAAATCAATTATTAAAATTATGATGTCTTATTTACATTACAATCTAGTCTATCAAGACTAATAAGTAATATTATGTTAACCTAAATTGCTACGTTATAATATTATAATCTAAGAATGCGTCCATTACCACTTTTCTTAGTTTTTGTTATGGGGAAGTCACTTTGTTCATATTGTGTTCTTTATAACGACACTTATCGCACTAATTTATTTGTCACATATCACTACACTAACTCGAAAGGTTTCGTTCGTTTTAGTCTTTTCACTAGTTCCGTATTATCAAGGAGCTGGATTGCCTCGATGTTGACGTGATGATGAAGTTTTCGTTCGTGAGCTTCTGCATGTTTTTGTATGACCCTGTCAAAAACGTCTATATTGAGGTCCCGGTGAAGATCGCTGTTTCTTATGTACCACGGGGCATTGACAATGTCCCTCAGTACCTTGATCGGGAAACGTTGAATAACTTGACGGTTACTCTGACTGGTACAGCCCCACAGCTGGATGCCATAAGTCCGGAAAGGCATCAATACCTGTTTGTATAAAAGGACTTTGTTATATACTGATAGGGGTGACTATCTACCTAGTAACCAGTACATTTTCCTGTAGCGTATGTCTAATTCTTCACGTTTCTTCTTGACATGTGCCTTCCAGCGCAGTTGTTACACTGCAAACATTAGAAAATTCTTTATTGTACACACAGCTTTTATTCATGGTTATAGAAAAGTATTATTTATTTATGCACAATTTATAAGGGTCAATCTTGAGAGGCTCACTTTTTGATGTCCGGGGGTAAAAAGTACCCGCAATATTGAAATATAGCCCGTAAATATTTTTTTTTTGACTTATCACTATAGTATCCAATTGGTGCACGATAGTTTTTCTTTTTAACTTGTGTATAAATAATAGTAAAAAATATAAATAGTGCCAAAAATTGATAACCCTGGCGCGTCCTTTACACATTTTTCAATGAAAACACCGACATTTTGCCAACTTATTACAGTAAATCATATTAATCATTATGTGTATAAGCATCCATGTTAGTGGTTGTTTGAAATAAAAAAATACTCATGGTATTTTATCCCATAGTTTTCCATAGAAGTACAATTAAAGTTTTGTCCTGAGGTAAACTTTGATTCCCTTGGCGCGACACATAACTAGGCATACAACATCAGTGGAACGGTTGAGAAACATAGTTGTTTGTTCTCACGCGAGCTCTAGTCGTGCTTCAAACGCTGCGCTGTGGTGGGAGGTTGTGCGTCACGTCGCCCGTGGACGAAGTTACGAAGTTAAATATTTGATTACCCTGGCTTTGTTTCACTAGGTCATTGATTACCCTGACGGCTTGAAAAAATATTATATAAGTTCTTAGGGTTTTGCTATTCCTGTACACGGAAAGCCAATAAGGATAGCTATTTACTTATCTTATTATAATTTCTAAGAATGTTTAAATTGTTACATAACTGAGGAAAAACATACTTTTATTGATTCCCTTGGTGTTGATTCCTTTGGCGTTTGTGCCAGGGTAATCACAATTTTCACTATTTTCCTTAAAATAACGGTTGAATTTTCTTTTAAATCTACTCTATTTTATACAAATCAAAACATTAAGCAATAATTATCAACAAGGTAATTATTGCTTAATATTTTTTGTTTTTTTTAAAAAGAAGAAGAAGAAGTTTTGTTGTTAGTTGATTTATTTGATTGTATTTTGTGATTAGTTGGTAATTAGGAGAAAAAAGTGATTAATAATAATTCGATTGTGATACAATTGCCAACAAGAGGCTGAATGATAAATAAAGCAACAATTTTTGATTCCCCTGGCTCAAAAAAAAAACGTTATATCTCTGTAATGAGACGTTCAAAAATGACCCCTATTGGATATATAAGTTTATAATTCGGCTAAAAATCAAACTAAAGTATAATTTGTATAAAAATGTCATAAAAAAATGCGCCAAGGGAATCAACTGAATATCGCCAATCTCAAGACTCACCCATAACTTTAAAGTGTTCTGTATAGTTTTAGTTATTTGTAAATAAAATGTAGAATTTGAAGAAACACAGTATAATTCTTAGATTTTCTCTGAGCCATAAAAATTACTCAAGTTTTCTCTTGCGCTTTGCAGGACACCCACCAAACACCTCAAAATTCTCCACAACGCAATACACGAAAAAGAAAATCGGAAAATGTAAGTACTTATTATTATGGCATGAATTTAATTAAATCAAGAGTACGCGTCGTAATCTAGTATTACGTGGCAGGATGTTATACTATAAATGTATTATTTGTTACAGGCTACATTACCTAATTTGTCTAAAGTAAGAAAATTAACGAACGATTTAAATCATGCTAAGCGTAATATTGAGAAAAAAAACCAAGAAATAATAAGACTGAGGAATTTGAATCGACACCAACAACTAAAAATAAGCAGCTTAAACTCTTTAATACTGAGTATAAAAAGAATAAATGATGAGAAAATAAAATTGATAAATTCATCTAAGTATCATTACTTGAAACTATTGAAATATTCAAATATCAGTACATCCCAGTACGTACCATTAATTACTTTATTACAATTTTACAATTATTTACAATAACATAACTTTTCTAATTATTATAAAATTCATTATTTATATATATAATATAAATGTACTATATATTATGTTAATAATAATAAAAAAAATAACTATTTACAAATTTACAGGTAAGGTGGTGGCATAGAATTTCTTCGGATTGAATAATATTGAAAATAAATTATTATCTTGAATTTATAATAATAGAATGATTTAATTTTATAAAATAAATTCTTAACTATAATCCAATATAATCAAGATTGCAGAGAAATAAATTAAAATTGAGAAAAAATTTACTATATGAACAAAATGATTACTAGCCTTAAGGGCATCACATTGCTCGATAACCTTGAAGATCTGGCTGTTGTAACAGTGTTTAAATATTAAGCGCCCTCTAGTTACAGAGAATCGTACCATAACTAAATTTACTGATGATTGTACAAGATTACAGATGCGACGCAATACTGTATAGTATTTGCCTAATTCATTCGGTCTCTGGGAGGCAGTAAGTACTTTTTCAGATGTAAAAAGTAATTTATTTGTGCCCACACTTACATCACGTATTTCTTTTGTTTGATATGAATACGTTGACTTCGCTATGCCTGCTAGCTATACCTGCTGAAGGTCTATGATGACCAGATCAGCGCCCAACGGTTCTCATTATTGGAATTAGTCAGGAGAGACCAGTTTTCAAAATCTGCCTAATTGATCACGGTTGCTACTACAGAATACATGCTTAAGGTCTGATGATGACCAGATCAGCGCCCAACGGTTCTCATTATTGGAATTAGTCAGGAGAGACCAGTTTTCAAAATCTGCCTAATTGATCACGGTTGCTACTACAGAATACATGCTGAAGGTCTGATGATGACCAGGTTAGCGCCCAACGGTTCTCAATAGTGGAATTAGTCAGGAGAAACCAGTTTTCAAAATCTGCCTAATTGATCACGGTTGCTACTACAGAATACATGCTGAAGGTCTGATGATGACCAGGTTAGCGCCCAACGGTTCTCAATAGTGGAATTAGTCAGGAGAAACCAGTTTTCAAAATCAGCCTATTTGATCGCGGTTGCTACTACAGACTACATGCTGAATCATGTTGATTTACGTATGTCTTGATTGAAGTCTGCATACCTTCGGAGTCCACCATCAGGTCAGTCAGTTCCTCACAGTCACCTAGGTCTAAGTAAGCTCTTTCAAATGAGTATAAATATGTTGGTTTACGTGTGTCATGTGATGATTGAAGTTTTCCATCATCAAGGTGCTCAAGACATTTTTTAACATAGGATAAATACAAAACATCGTTGAAAAATGTATAAACTGTTGCGACTTATCTAATGCTCTTGTCTTGTATTTTCAGTTCGTCATTATTCTCGTTGAAATAAATCAACAAGATACGAACTTACTATACAGTATCACTATCACTACATAGTATAAAACAAAGTCGCCTTTTCTGTCCCTATGTGCGCTTAAATCTTTAAAACTACGCAACGGATTTTGATGCGGTTTTTTTTAATGAATAGAGTGATTCAAGAGGAAGGTTTTTATGTATCACTACATAGTATAAAACAAAGTCGCCTTTTCTGTCCCTATATCCCTATGTGCGCTTAAATCTTTAAAATTACGCAACGGATTTTGATGCGGTTTTTTTTAATGAATAGAGTGATTCAAGAGGAAGATTTTTATGTATAATACATGCATATTATAGTAGAGAAAAGCCGAGAAATTTAAAGATTTGTAATGTGATGTCGTAACAAACATATTTTTCTGCGCTTACATTGCAAACGCTGGCTAAACCTTACGAGATAGATCAAATTTATGTACTACGTAATTGTATATCTTGAAAAGATGAATAAAAAAGTCCGCGACAGCATATGTTTATCTCCTAAAGATAACCCACAGTAACCATTTTTATCTTTTACATATTACAAAAAAAATATGGGTTATTTACCAAGCTATTTTAAACGATACAGTATCATTACTTATCCAATGAATTACATTAGATACGTTGTGCATTTCATGTAGATCAAAATTGCCCTTTACAGCATGTGATTTAAATGAATATTTTCGAAGATATTACAGATTTAAAAATTGCGGGACGTAGAGTTTGCGGCGGTATCGGCCGGTCGGTGTGGCGCGGGAGCGAGCCTGTTCAGATGGACAGAGAATCGTCAATAGAGCGTGAGGCTCGAATCAGTCAGCTTCGGGATAAAAATAGAGCTGAGAAATGTAAAAAGTAAATAAGTAAAAATGTTGTGTATGAATATTCCAAAGATAGCAGGAAATCTTCATGGTATAGGGAAAGGGGAATTGTTTTACTCCTAATTTAACGCGTGCGGGCCACGGGTAATAATGAATAAATCAAAACTACTGGATCGATTTTAATCATTTTTTCAGTGAGTGACATAGGCTATAATATATTATTATTATATACCCGTGCGAATCCGGAGCGGGCCGCTGTGTTTATATACAACGTTCACAGTTTTTATGTAGTGTATTTAGTATCAGCATTGTACCCGTGCGAAGCCGGGGCGGGTCGCTAGTAAATAATAAAATATCGAATCAAGTACGTACTTACCACTCAGCTTAGGTACACCAATAGTTTTGGAAAGCTCGGCCACGCTTCACTTGACTTTTATTTTTATATTTAGGCATAATTTTTATTATTAATAGTTTTTTCGATCTTTGTTTTGCATTCTCTGTGAAGATTTACTATAGTAACATATACAGGGTGGATGCGACATAGCGACATTTATTAAAACCACAGCTTCTATACATGGTCAGTATGCATTTCCACCGGATAAAAAAATCTCGGGCGAAAAAAAAAAACCACGTCTTCCGAACATGTCGCATCCACCCCGTATATATTTTTCCACCATCAGAAAGAAGAGATTTCAACGAACTGAAAACATACCAACTTTTTAAAAAAAGCTGATATTTTGACGGGTGAATTTTCAATCGAAAATTAGGGTGAAAAATCGATATTAATTCAAAATAAGGTGAAAAAATAAATATTTCGAATCAAATAAATTACAGCGTATATGGGACATAAAAAGGAAAGTTTTCACCAAATTTCGGGAAAAAAAAAATTGTTTGTAAAAGATAAAAATAAATAACCAAAAACTTGGTTTTTTGAATTTTTCACATTAATTTTGAGGTTATATGAAAAAAGTGTAAATACAAAAGTTTTAGATCTTTTTATTACCAACAACTTTGCTATTCGACTTTTTTCCATAGGACTTTTAGTTTTGCCGAAAATCGAAAAAAAAAACGTTTTTTTCTCTTAAAACCCCCCCTTCTTCCCCTTTCCGACCTCAGATCGCCCGTAAATTATTTTTCCTTTAATTTTTACAATATTCTCCTCCTTTTCTAATGGGTTTCATCGTACTATTATTTTTTTTTTGTTTTAAAAATTATCGGCACTGGGCTAATACTGCCGTGTCAGACCTATCTATGTTATCTTAAGATACATGAGTTACGTTTAATAGATGTAATTTGTATTTTTTTAACGTCCTTTATATACAGAGCTCACAATTTTTTAAATATATTGTTCCAATTATTAGTACGACACTAACACATAACTCACGTAACTGCGATTTTCGCCTTAATAGTAATGGTCAGTTGCTGTAAATTAAGATACAGCAAAATGCTTGACAAATAACAAACACTTATGTGAAATCATAACTCCGTTATCTAATAATTACATGACATCGCCGTGACAGGTTCGTACAGGTCCTTTCGTGGTGCATGCAAGTATCTTCCCGGCCATTTGCCCGCGCCGTATTTATATCGGATTGTTTATTTGAATTCTATTTGCGGTCACGGTCATTACGCGCTCCGTAAAATAAATTATAACAGTGCAATAACTTTAAAAATACTAAATATTGTGAATTATTGTTATTTGAATTGATTAGTTTTCTACAAAATGAGTGTAAACAGACGTTCATTAATGGTAAATATGGCAAAAAAACAACAAATCTTAGAAAATAGAGGAAATGTTATCAATTTTCAAGACCAAAATTTCAAGACACAAGTTGATTTGTCACCTAGATCAGGATTTGAGAGGTCAGTAATGAGCCCACTATCAGACAACATCCAAATGAATTGCGAACAGTCAATACCATTATCACCTAAGCAATACACAGAACTTCAGCCAGTCATACCAAAACCCAATATTTTACCAGAGCTAAACAAAGACGATTTAGCTGAATTGAATGAAGATGTGCCATTCTCTGATCTGAGCATCAGCTTACACACTATCAATTTGCCTAGTTTTGATACTAATATATCAATGCCTTCTGAAATTAGTTTTGTTAATACACCAGTACAAACCTTTCGTCAAGAACCTTTTATTTTGAGAAATGCATCCACACCATTACAAACTTGTGATAATAACTCTGACCAACCATGCCATAGTCAAGGCCATTCAAACGTTGCACAAAATCCAAATCTATCACCACAGATAAATCAAACAACAAATAGTGAAGATGACACAAATAATTCTTTTGAAAAAAGCACCGAAGAACTAATACAGCAACTTAGTAATGAAAACTTGTCGAAATCGCATGATGACCTACCCAGCAATAAAAAAAATGCAGCTAAAAAAAGAGTAAGGGATCCGGCTAAAAGACTTGAAGTTGAGAGAAAAATTTATACTTTAAAACCACCATGCAGGAAAGAATGTCGTAAAAGATGTTACGAAAAATTCAGTGAACAAGAAAGAGAGGCAATTTGGTCAAATTTTAGAGGGCTTGACAAGCAAGAACAAAGAAATTTTATATCTAGACATGTAAAAAGATCAAAGAAGTCAATAATAACCAAAGAAATTTCAAGACGAAATAACACTTTAACATGGACACTTCGGAATACTATAGTATGCAAAACATTTTATTTAGGTACGCTTGGGTTTAAAAATGATCAAACTGTAGTAACTGTATTAAAAGCCAATTTTAAGCACAGAATTAAAAATGTTCATGAAGTACCAGCAGCACCTGAACAGCGTGGTCGAGCTAGACCATGGAACTCTTTTCCTGACCAATATAAGCAGGACGTTAAAGAGTATATAGAGAAAATTCGTCCAACAGTTTCACACTATAATTTGGCTCATGCTCCAAACAGGCGTTATTTGCCATGTGGAGTGTCTTTCATGGATTTATATAGATCATACATAGCTTTCTGCGATGAAACTCAAATTAGAAAATGCTCTTGGGCATATTTTCATGGCATCATCAAACAAATGAATTTGTCTACATCACTTCCTAAACAAGACATTTGCACATTTTGTCAAAATCATAAAGAGAAACACAGTGAAGAAGAGCACCAATGTGAGCATTGTGATTGCCAGTTTTGTAATATTTACCCTACGCATTTAAAAAATCGTAATCTATCAAGACAATGTTTAGAAGCAGACATTAACGACACCGATATTACAAAAAAAGTATTTACAGCAGATATGCAAAAAGCTATATGTATGCCAAAATTGGAAACTAAGGACTATTATTTTTCACGTAAGTTGGTATTATTTAATGAAACTTTTGTATCTCCAGGAAAAAATGAGCCAGCTTTTTGTATGGTATGGCATGAGGGAGAAAGCGGCCGTAAAGCCTACAATATCGCCTCGTCTTACGTTCACTTCATCGTTAACTATGCTAAGGACATTCAGGAAATTATAATTTATTGTGATAACTGCACAGCCCAAAACAAAAATCGTATTTTATTTACTGCAATGATTCGGCTGATAAATTCCAAAGAATTGATTACCGCTAAGAAAATAAGATTAGTTTATCTGGAGCCTGGTCATACTTATATGGCAGCTGATGCAGTGCATGCGTGTATTACCAACAAGTTTACAAAACAAAAAAATATGTATGATCTGAAGGACTATGTTAACACTATGAGAGCTTCACGTAAAAATATGGTCGTAGAAATTATTAATCATGATGATATGATTGTATTCAGTGATCAGTTGAAAAAGAATGCGTTTCCAAAAAATTACAATATTCAATCTCTAAAGGTGGTGGAATTTCGAAGAGATTCCACTCGCATGTTTGTGAAGAATGCATATGATGAGGATGAGTTTAAGGAATTAGATGTGTTTCGCAAAAATATATTGAATATGGACCAGTCCGAATTCTTAAATGAAGTACCACGTGAAGCAAAAAGGAGGGGTGTAAGCAAGGTAAAGAAAGAGGATTTGTTAAAATTATGCGATTCCTTGCCCATTGCCTTCCGCAAGTTTTTTGAAGATTTAGAAGAAGAAGATGTGTTGGATTTAGACGGAGACTTGGACATTTGAGAAAATAAAAGAATCCCTATTTTACTTAGTTGCTACTTTTAAAGTTCCTTTGATTTAAAATAATTTAATTTTGTTAGTAATAATGAAGACTGATTATAAATTTATAATACGAGTATATTATATTTTGATTAGAGCTTTAAATTTAACCTTAAAGTTTGTTTGATTCAATAAGAGTTTTATTTTGTTAGAAAATATGAAGACTGATTACTTATATTTGATTTTTTTTTTAAATTTGCAAAGTGTTTTACTGTTCACCACACGCTTGTAATCAGACCAATTTCAGTTAACTTGTAAATAACTGAGTTTGGCATAATTCACCTTAAAGGACTTGTCACAGCTAACTGCTGTATCATAACTTACGGGGCGTCGCATAACAGGTAATGTATGGACAGCTTGCCGTGCCTATCTCTGTTATTGAGTTTATTATAATAAGTATGGGTATTAATTAAAAAAATACTACATCCCGGTATTCAGCACTATTAAATATGTTATATTATTCAAAGATATCACAGTTAATTGCATTAACTTTCTAGAAAAACGCAAATATCTGAAAAAAACTTCAGAGTGCGATATCTCAAAACTATGATTTTTAAGTTAACGTAGATAGGTCTGACACGGCAGAATAGTAGAGATGATGAATATAACCATCAACCAAAAATATTCAATAAACCAAATTAATAATCTAAAATATATTTGAAATCAAATTCAACGTGATTTGAACTTGACCTCTTGCCGCCAAATTCGCAAGTTATCTCAATTGAATTATAAACTTTAACTCCAAAACTATAAAGATCATTTTCGTACGTGGAGCGGCGGGCCCGACCGAACGCCGAACGAACTGCCGAGCTGCCCCGGCCACGCGCATGCGCGCGGCCGGCTATCATCGGCTACAATAATTTGATTTTATGTTATCAAAATCAGTTCAGCCGTTTAGAAGATTAGCCGATACAAACAGACAGACAGAAAAAATTTAAAATCTATATTTTAGGCATAGGTATCGTGCAAATAATTATATCTGCTAAAAAAAACATTGATATTTTGACATTAAAAACAGACACTTCAATTTTATTTATTTGCATTGACGATTACGGAATTTAAATGCAAATCACGAAAAATGTAAATTAGAATGTACATAAAATCAATGAACTTATACGCCTACGCCTAGCTATTCTCCTTTCCTATATTATACTATACTAGACAGTCCTAAGCCTGTTAAAGTATGATGAAAAGTTCATTTAATTTAACCTAGCATCAAACTAATGCAACGATAGAACAAAATATTAAACGTCATTAACATCAACAATAAACCGAATCTCGTACCTGACAAAAAATATTAACTAATATTTTCAACCGTGAAGAAGAAGAAGAAGAAGAAGAACCGTAAAAAATATCGATATTTTATTCTGACTGTTAACGTTTAACCAATATAATATTTCAACCATAATTATAGTCTAGTTTGATTTATTCATTACTGCCCGTGGTCCGCACGCGTTAAATTTGGAGTAAAACAATTCCCCCTTTCTATGCATGTATTATACATAAAAACCTTCCTCTTGAATCACTCTATCTATTGGAAAAAACCGCATCAAAATCCGTTGCGTAGTTTTAAAGATTTAAGCGCACATAGGGACAGAAAAGGCGACTTTGTTTTATACTATGTAGTGATGATGATGAAGTGATTAAAAAATATAAAAATAAAAACGTGAAAATAGACAATACAAATTGTTAAACAGGGTTTTTTCTTTCTTTTAGTATAAATATGATACAAAATGACCCAGCCGTTATGAAGACAATTTGATATTTACTTTAAAAAAGACCCATGTTCTCAATTTTTTTGGCAACATTTGGACACGTTTATAGAAAAAGTAAAGAATACAAAGTTTTTCTCATATACCTACTCTAGTTTATTTGTATTTTTTTTTTTATCGTAATAGCATGAAAGAATTCGTCTACAAACTTCATTTTACCGAGCGTATTTTTCGGGTTGGATCGATGCAATCCCCATAAAGACAAATTATTGTGATGGATGCTAAATAAAATATTTGCATGCCATATATGGCAAAACATGTGTTTCTAATATATTGTATAAAAATCTAATGTACCATATTTTGAGCAAATAAAATAAATTAATTGATGGCAAAAATGTCCATGATTATGTAGGTTTTTGCGGTAATTTGGATGCTGAAGTTCATAAAGCTAAAGTAGCGCTGGTGTTTTTAGTTAGAGTAATAAATTTAAACTGGAAGGTGAGTCAATCCTAATCATATCAATGGTAATAAATAAAATTGAAGTGTCTATCATAAACTACTGAACGGATTTCACAATTAGATAGATTTATGTAGGAAGCTACCAAGTGTATGTACAATTTGTTAATGTTCGGCGTACCACTCGGGCAGAACTGCGGCCTAGCGAAATGAAGTTTATTTTTAAAGATTACATAATTATATTTTATTTTAATAATTTGCATTATGTTTTACAGGTTCCGGTGGGGTACTTTTTAATAGATGGGGCAACTGGCCAAACAAAAGCGGATCTAGTAAAATACTCCACTCTTGGCTCTGGCAGTATTAGCTGCCACAAGGAGGCTCAGTTACCATAAACAAAAAAGAAGAAGAAGTGTATTTGTTGAAAAATTCCGAAGTGTGCTATATTGAGCTGCGCTAACTCTTCCAGTAAAGTTGGTAGACAGGAAATATTTCCTTTCATTTGTAAGTAACTTTCATAATCAAATTCGGTGTACATTTAAAATTATAAATGATTTTGTGTTTGTTGTGATTTTGGCTATGAAAAGCCACTGGAACGTCCGAGAAACTAGAGCGACCTATCCTTCAACGTCCTGGCCATCACTGAGGGCCAGCGGCAAATTGCGCCTCATCATACTACTGATTCAAAGTGTATTTTCTAGCAAACTATTGCAGCTATAGCAAAATAAAAAATACCAGTATAAAGCTGAATTGATAAGGAATCAAAATATGTACTTATTAAAGTATAACAATTAATCTGAAATCCATAAAAAAAAAATAACTTTACACTAAGAGTTAAATTGATGTAAAATATTTTTTTTAACAAGATGTAACGAAACTATATCTAACTTTTGTGTAATGATGTATACTAATTATTAAACTAGATTAAATAAGCTTTTCTTTGATACCAATATATCATTACTTAAAATGAACAGTGTAGCACATTCATCCAAAACAAAAAAATCCAAAACGCGGACGGCAATGGCGGCCATACCTAAACTCTGGGAAAGGAAATATAAAAACGTGAAATTCTAATTATTTACGTCATATTTCTTTTTGAAAGTCTACTTAAATATAAATAAGGACCTGTTTTACTAATTACAATAAGTATTTTATTAAAATATCGTATAATAACACAAAATCATGACGAATTTTAGGTTAGGTTTAGCATTGGGGCGAAGTTTTTGTCTTTCGACTATAACACGTGAAAAACTTTATTTTGACTGTGGATGCTTAAAATTGGTAGTTAATCTAAAAGAATAGACATTCAGCTTTCTTTTAATATATAACACTAATACACTGGGCTATTAAATACATAAAATACTTACATTTTAAAACCGGCACTCACTAACACTTCCACTCACTAGTTACGTAAAATGTCACTAAAGAAAAAAAAATTTTTCAACGCTTGCTGACATCTGTCGGACTCTTGAATTAATACATATGATGCGTTAGCTAGCAGAGCCATCTAGTAAAAAAATTACTAAGCTTTTTTCATAGGTTCATAGATACAAACCCGTTCTAAATTGTACTAGTACGCTGGATATCCGCGGGGTGACTCTAGCCGTTCGGAAAATTTTGGTTATTTTATTGGACTATGGATGTTTAAAATTGGTAGATAATTTAGAAGAATAGACATTCAGCTTTTTTTTAATATATAATAATAATACACTGGGCTAATAAAAACATAAAATATTTACATTTTAAAAGCGGCATTCACTAAAACTTCCGATCAGTAGGTACGCAAAATTACACTGTTGAAAACAATTTTTTTTCGACGCCTGCTGCCATCTGTCTTTTTTTTTAATTAATACATATGAGGCGTTAGCTAGTCAGTGTCATCTAGTAAATTTTTTACGAAGCTCTTTAACAAGCTTCATAGTTAAAACCTCGTTTATATTGTACTAGTACGCTGAGTTGCCGCTGGGCAACACCTGTTGCCTGGACGTTTGACACAACAATGTATTGGGCAACCCCTGTTCAGTGTTGCCAGATGGTCGTCTCGCGTTCTCCCCAAAACTTTGCCGAAATCCCCCCAAAATTCAGGTTTTGAAGAAAAAATCCCCCAAAAATTTAATCGAATCGAATTCTCCACGCAAGGTCAAATGACCTTGGCGTAAACATTTGACAAGATGACGGCCGACTAACAGCTCGCGCACACATTCAATAGGATTTTATTGGAAGACGAAATAATGTATAGCTACCGAACACATATTTTATGATTTGAGTAACTATATTAAAATAATAGACATTGTGTTATTTTATTATATTTTACAAGCACCTACCTAATTTTATATATTTAGTAAGTAGGTAATAATGCAAAGATATAAAAGTATGTAAGTAGGTACTTTTTGACTTTATACGACGTATGTAGCAAACAGGCGTGTAGTCCACCGAATGACGAGTGGTAACTAGATACCATTAACATCAACAATCCACAAAAGTAGGACTAGGTGTGAAATAAAATATGCACTGTACGGTTGGTTTAAATCTTATATTAATATTCAAGGCACAACATTAATATTCAAGTGGGACCTGTATATATACATATACAGTTATGTCCCACTGCTTATATTTTATTTAATCGTTATAATAATTTAAAAAAACGTGTGGCACTCGGGGACTGCCGCGGTAAAGCTATTGCATAGCATTTTTTATCAACTTATGCAATTATAATTATTTATTTATTAACGCCGATACAACCAATGCCACCTAGAAGCGAGTTGCTGAACTAAAGAGACAAGCGTGATATTTCAAAAAAGTCATTAAAAGTTTTGCTATTCATCGATAGATGGCAAAACTAAAAAGTATCACCGCTGTGCCGGTCGGAGTGGGGAGTGTTAGGTTATTTTCGTTACGGAATGTCTGGATTCGGTCTCCACGCTCAAGTTGCTTCACGTATATCGATTAGTCTTTATTCGCTTATTATAACTACAATAAAATTATTAGTAACTTACATAAGCTAATAATCAAGTGGCAATTACTTATTTTTAACTATTGATGCCATTTCGAGTTGATAAGTCGCGAGTCCTGTCAGTCTTCATTCTTTATTTGATCCAATACACATTCAATCTTAAGCTACGCACAAATTCCAAATCGAATGAAACGTAATTTAGATGGAGGTGGTGCGAATAACTTAATCACATCCCTAGCCTTCGTTGGTAGTTCGTTGCTCAGAATAATGACATTTAATCTGTGGTTAGTTGGCATTGGAAACTAGTGGCAACTCAGCCACCAGATGTCGGATGTTAAATTGGATTGTGCAGCTGATTGGTTGAATTGTCATAGGGTAGCCATACGAAGAAGATAGGGTAGGGCGATCCAATTAATTTCTAAACTTTTTTTGCCAAGCTGTAATTTTGGTAGTAAAAATCCCCAAATCCCATCAAACTCAAATTTTTCCCTCCAAGCGTCCCCCCAAAAATATTTGCCCCCCAATTATCCCCCCATCATTTAAAAAAACCCCCAAATTTGGGGGAAATCCCCCCAATCTGGCATCACTGCCCCTGTTGCCTGGACGTTTCAGTGGACTGTTATCGATTCGAAACAGAGGGATGACTTGAATTCGGGATGTTCCTTCTACGACTACACAAATTTAAATTTGCTGTAATTATTTCGTTTCTAGTGTTTTTGTTGAATAGCTTGAATTACATCAAAACTTTAATTGTGAAGATGTAGAAATTCCCATAAAGCTGAAAAGTGGTATGAATGCTCGGCACGCCAATTTATGAATGAATAATAACGAAAACAGTAACCTTTGCGACCCTTGAGATTATTGTTTAAATACGCTATCGATGAAAAGTTATAGTTATGCCACTTTTCAGTTTTACGGAAATATTATTACGTAGGTACCCTTGCATGTCAAAATACAGCTAATAGGGTACAGCATGATATTGCGTTAATTACAGGTTCCCAAGAGACCTCAACACCAAAGAGAAATGGAATGACGCGACAGGGCGTTTGAATTGGAGCCCTACAAAAACCAGCAGAATTTGCTCTATTCATTTTACCAATAACAGTGTAATTTTGGAAACCGGGAAAAGGCGACTACTTAGCCCTACAGCAATACCGACCATTGCTATACTGAAAACGTCAACCGAAGATCAAGTTAGTAGATAGAATCGATTTCCATTAAAGCTATTTTTTTAATCGGTACCTAAACGTCATTTAGTAACGTTGCAGTAAAAATACAGTTCACAGGTTACAGCATGATATTGCGATTAATTACAGGTTATTTTTTATGATGGTAAGTGATGATGCGGTCTTTGGTGGAGCACGCTTACCTATGAGAAACCTATTAACTCTTGCTTTGAAAAGGTCCAGGCTGTACTCATGCGGAAACACAGACTCGGGCAAGGCGTTCCATTCTTTGGCAGTTCGCATAAGATATGTAGAGGCGAAACGCTTAGTGCATATTAGTGGAATATCTACCGTGAAGCGGTACTTGAGTGCCGTTTGTCTGGTAGTCCGATGGTGAAACAAGATGGAGGGATAAGGTTGTGTAGTTCCTCGGCACACTCGTATCCTTTAAGACTGATAGGCTGGCAACCTTGCAATGTTGCTTTAGACTTTGTAGTCGAGCATCCGTCAGATCGTTGTCGCAGATGATTCTCTTGGCCCTCCCCTCGACTGACTCGAGTGCCTCAAGCTGGTATTTGGCTGAACCGTCCCACAGATGAGAACAGAACTCCACACACGACCGGACTTGCGCTTGATAGAGGTCGAGCAACTACCTTGGGTAAAGTATTGTCTCACCTTTTTGAGGATGCCCAGCTTTTTGGCGACTAGCTGAGCTTTTGTCTCAATGTGTGAGCCGAAATTAAGCTTTGAAGTCAACGAGATACCGAGGAGCTCAAGACGATCGGTTATTGGAAGGGATTCATTTCGGAAGGTAGGAGTCAGGATGTATGGACTCCGTTTGGCGGAGATAAGATACGCCTGAGTCTAAATTGGCTTCACCCCAATCGGAGACTGCCTTCAGTGTCATGGGGCCCGAGTGCCCATAATTCTATTTTTAAAGAGATGTCAAAACGACTGATCGACACTTCACATGACCAGAAGGTTTTCACTTCGCTCAAAGGTTAAGCATTGCAAGATTGCAAATCAATGATTCGTTGTTCTGAGATTGCAAATCAACGCGGCAATGCCGCCAGCCTTTTGGGCACGTCACCCGCATTTGACATTGATGCGGATGTATTTTTTGACGTATAACTTTTTACATTTTTTCTCTTTGTTAATAGCTGGAGAGCTAGTGAACCCTGGGAGTAACGGTCTCCCTGTAAGCTTAGAAATTCGTTTACTTACGATTTATGGCATGCTAAGAGCAATAGCCATGACCTGGCAGGCGTCAGCCCTGCACGTCACCAGCCCATTTATTTTTTGGACTGTTATGTAAATTGAGTTTCAAAACTTGTTTCTGTAAATTTGAAAATTTAATAGGATAAAGTTTATTTATTGTACATCTCAAAAAAAAATGACAGGCGATTACAATAAGCAGAAGTATATGACAGATCAATTAGAAAACGCACAGATGATGAGGTAAAATAAACTTTATCCTGTATACTTAAAATTTTTATATGTTTTCAAGTAAACGTCTCGGAGTAAATATGTACAATGCCAGGCGGTTTTAAACAGCATAAGACCTTGACATGCGAGGGGACAGCTGCTAAAGGATTGTGTATAAATTGATTGTGTATTGTTGGCCCCATCGATCAGTGCCCTACGTAAATTACTGCGCATTTGTGAGTTGTATGTGGAGGCCCATGGGCTGAGGTACAATGCTAAAAAAAGTGAATTAATGATCTTTGAAGCAGGTACCAAATGTTACATGTCCGTACCTCCGGTCACTCTTTGCGGCATTCTTTTAAAAAAGGTAAAGCACTTTAAGTACCTGGGCCACTGGGTCTCTGACGACTTGAGTGATAATAGGGATATTGAGAGGGAGCGCAGGGCGCTGTCTGTCCGGTGCAATATGTTGGCTCGCCGGTTTACGCGATGTACTACACCTGTAAAGGTGACATTATTTAAGGCGTATTGCCAGTCGTTTTACACGTGCAGCCTGTGGACCAGCTTTGCACAGCGGACGTACAGCGCACTGCGCGTCCAATACAACAATGCCTTCAGGATACTGTTGAGGCTGCCGCGGTCTTGTAGTGCCTCGACTATGTTCGCTGAGGCGCGGACGGATGATTTTTTCGCCATCTTAAGGAAGCGAAGCGCTTCACTATTAAGTCGCCTACGAAGTAGCTCAAGCAGTCTCTTAAGGGTATGGGCTGAGCGGTGGGACCTACCCCTTGTGCGAACCCCGTTCATTGTGGCACCTATACTCGTATTTTATAACGTTGTGTGTCTTATTTTATTTATTGATAATGTTAAAATTAATATGTACAATTAAAAATTTATTTTACTAATTAAATTTAATCTAATCTTACTATTTAATTTTCAATTTTAACTGTATTATTATTATTATTTTATAACTATTTTAAGGTGTATGTTTTTGTTTTAATTTGATTGTAATTATGGATATATGGACTATGTCTGAAATATATGAATGAATTGAATTGAATTAAAGGGCGTGCGATTGAGAGGTGTTGCGTGAATGTCTATAGTGCGAGTGTGCAAGATGGAATTTGAACACGTGGTTTGTGTGATTTGTAACGAAGACACTGATGAAAAAACTGATATATTTACTGATTTTTTTCTTAAATTGGGATTTCATGCATTAACCGGTTGTAATTTCAATCCGTCCTTTTCAAGAAGAGGTAAAAAAACCATTCCAAATTTTGCAGAAATCGAGTGTTTATCAGAAGGCATTCAAAGAATTAGGAAACGCAGAAATAGTACAGAAGAAAGAAAAAAATTGCCCGATACTAGAGAAATTTGTATGCCAAATGTATGGTTTGAAATGTTCAAAATTAAATAATGCCTGTTATGAAAAGTTCCTTGCTACGTACAACACAAAGAAAGAAAAAGTGTTTCCTGTCAACGTGAACTACATCAACAATTATTGAGAACTGCTTACATTGCAAATATATGGCGAAATTGTAATTTAAAAGAACCAACAATTCTTATACCTGAAAATAGCGGTTGGAACTTAATTGATAGTCATTACGATTTTAATTGGTTTGAGCGAAATACGGTTCCAACTTCTATATACGACATACTTTACAAGGTTTTACCTGCTGATTCTGCCACAGCACAATCGACTGAAACTGAGGAATGCATTTCAGGTAACATACAACTATTTTATTCTGTAACATTTAATGTGCAGTCCTATGTAATTGAGCTTGATATTTAATTCTTAACAACCTTATTGATTCATTTAAATATTTTTTTACTATTTTCAGATGAGGAAAACATTGTTGAAGAATCAGATGATAATGAAAACAGTGAAATTTCGGATGATGCTGAAGAAAATGAATGTTAAAAATAATGTAGATTGCATAAAACCCAATAAAATACATTGCATTTACTGTATGCGTTCATGTAACATTTCTTATTTGCACGCCCTTAGCAGCTGTCCCCTCGCCTGTCAAGGTCTTATGCTGTTTAAAACCGCCTGGCATTGTACATATTTACTCTGAGACGTTTACTTGAAAACATATAAAAATTTTAATGATACAGGATAAAGTTTATTTTACCTCATCAACTGTGCGTTTTCTAATTGATCTGTCATATACTTCTGCTTATTGTAATCGCCTGTCATTTTTTTTTGAGATGTACAATAAATAAACTTTATCCTATTAAATTTTCAAATTTACAGAAACAAGTTTTGAAACTCAATTTACCTAGCAGTCCAAAAAATAAAGGGGCTGGTGACGTGCAGGGCTGACGCCTGCCGGGTCATGGCTATTGCTCTTAGCATGCCATAAATTATTGGTATACTAGATTGATCGCACTGGACTGAAAAGTATGCCCGGTTTACATTATTCCAGTCCAGCGATCCAGTCCAGTACTGGATTACTTACTGGAAAAATGTAAACCGGCACTGGAATGAACTGAATCCAGTAAGCATTCCAGTCCAGTAACTGGATTCGCGGTCTACTTTTCAGTCCAGTGTGATCAATCCAGTGCAACTGGAATAATGTAGACGGCCAATCTAGTGCCATTCCAGTGCTGACGAAGTACACACCTGTTGGTTGTTTTTGCGGATTTCTTGTAGCAAGAGTGATTGAGCACGTTTAAAACATTTTCGAAACTAATCTCTTCTTGAAATCATTGTCACTGTAGTGTTCACACTTCAACGGCTTCTAAATAACTGGAATAATGTAGACGTACAGATCCAGTCCAGCACTGGACTGGAATCTCGCTAGAACTGGACTGGAATAATGTAAACCGGGCAGTAGACTGCGAATCCAGTTACTGGACTGGAATGCTTACTGGATTCAGTTCATTCCAGTGCCGGTTTACATTTTATTTATTTATTTATTTTAGGGAAACAAACAGCTTTTATGAACAATCGATAAAATAACTTATTGAAATAACAACGTAAGCCAATTGACAGTTTCCACTTATATGTATGGCTAAGTTCGAAACTTACATATTAAAAAAAAAAAAAAAATAATAATAATAATAAATAACAGATCTAAATAATTCACATAATGATACGGTAATAATAATTAAATTAGAGTACAGATAAATTAACATTACTACGGATCGAAAAATTGCTTCGTTATTAAACTGCGAAACTGAGTGTGGTCATTAAATATATCCAAATCATCCTTCCTAACATACTCGTTTGTTTTTTTAACTACACGGTGGAGAACGAATTAGACCGGTAGTTAGTGTCAGCTGCTGAGACTGCTAGACAAGGCGGATTTCTTGTGCGTCTATTGGGAACATATATCTCAATACGGCTAAGAAGTGCCGAAGAATCCGTTCTACCATTTAAAATGTCTAACAAATAGCTAACATCAGCTACTGTTCTGCGTAAATACAAGGGAAGAATGTGATGTCTCCTACAGCGAGTCTCGTAATCAAGGTCGTGGCATTTTGTTTTAAACTCTATGTATCTCATAAATCTTTTTTGTATGGACTCAATTTTATCTATATATACATCATATTGAGGATTCCATACTTGACAACCATATTCTAGGATGCTTCTTACGAACGTGCAATATAATATTTTAATAGTCTTAATACTCTTGAACTTGCAACATGATCTTATTACGAACCCTAGGGCCTTGGATGCCCTATTTACTATGCTCTCGATATGCTGATCAAATAATAATTTAGAATCAAAAATTACACCTAGGTCGCTGATATGGTCAACTTTCTTTAAAATTGCATTATTTATCCTGTAGTCCGAAATAATTGGATTAGGTTTCCTAGTGTAAGTGATATGAAAGCATTTTGAGACATTAATTTCAAGTTTATTTATTGTGCAGTACCGTTCCAACCTGCACAGATCCTCTTGCAATTGTTCGGAGTCAGCATTTGTTCGGATTTTTTTCATTATTTTCATATCATCAGCATATAAAAGAAAATATGAATGATGGAAGCACTCTTTTATGTCGTTTTTAAATAAGGTAAACAATAAAGGACCAGTCTGTGACCCTTGGGGGATGCCTGATGGGATGGTATGCCACTGGGATTTATACCCATTAATAGCGACTGCCTGAGTACGGTCTAACAAGTAAGAATTGAACCAACTTAGTAGGCTTCCATATACTCCTGCCTGCTCTAACTTAAATAGTAAAGTATTATGATGGATACGGTCAAATGCTTTACTGTAATCAGTAAAGATTGCGTCTACTTGACCACCATCATCCATTCCTGACGTGAAGACTACTTTTTCAAGCAACTTACTAAATACGCACAGTTTGGAAATAGGTCTATAATTGGATATATCGTTCCGGCTACCCTTTTTAAATATTGGTGTCACGAAAGCAGACTTCCAAATTTTTGGGAATATCCCTTCTGCGATTGAGCGCCGAAACAGTATGCACAATGGTTCCACCAGACTATTTGCGCATCTCACGGCGAATATTGGCGGGATCCCATCCGGCCCAGCGCCTTTGTCCAAATCAAGTGACTTCATCATTACCAATAGTTCATCATTTTTTATCTCTATGGTGGAGATGGTACTACATGTTCCGGTAGTGTGGTTCAAAGATAGAGTCAAATCATGGCTGTCTCCGTTGTTTGAAACCAGATAGGTTGACCCGAAATAGGATGCGAACAAGTCACACACAGACTGTCCACTGTCAGCTTTAGAGTCCTTATAATGCATAGTCGAGGGGAAGGCCGAGCGGCAATCTCTTGATGATTTAATTTTGATGTAAGCCCAAAAGGCTTTAGGATTACCCTCAACAATACTCGTCTCCGTGTTCTTGATATATTCGCTATAACACTCCTTTTCCAAGTTTTTCACCCTAGTCCTTAATAGAGCATATGTGCGATAATCTGTGCGATTGCCGTACGTCTTGTATTTATCAAAATATTTGCGCTTTTCTTTGTGCGCTTTTTTAAGAGCTGAACTATACCATGGTGGCTGGTTATTCGAAGGTGAAATCAGTTTAGAGGGTATAAACTTATCACGCAAACCGTAAAGAGTTCCATAGAGACAGTCGACTGCAGTCTCCAAAGGACAATCAAGTAACTCGTCCTTCCACGACATACTGTCCAGTTCACCACTAATGGCGGCGTAGTCACCCTTACCAAAACAGAACCTCTTGGTTTTTTTACTTGGCAGCTTTAGTTGTGTGCGCAAATTAATATTAATTATAAGTGCTTTATGGTGCTCATCCTCAGGGAACAGAGGATCGTCACTGTGAATTATCTCTAGTGAATCACTAGAGAAGACGAGGTCTAAAATTCTACCGTTAACATTAAACTCACTATTATACTGCTTAAGATCGCATTGATCAATAATTTCAAATAACAGTTTCTGACTATTTCCTTGGGTATGAAGCTGTTCTAGGTGGGACGTTCCCAGAGGTTTAACCCACGTTAGATTGCTTAGGTTAAAATCACCCGCAATTATGAATTTATCATTTGGGTTAGCCATATATATTTCACTCAGTTTGCCAGCGAAATTCGCTAACTGCTCCGAGAAGGTGTAACCATGTTTTTGAGCAATTAGATATAAAACACAAATATGGATTTTATATTCACTACGTGGTGCGCAGCTTTTCACAGTGAGCGTGACCCAGAGATCCTCAGCTGACGAGCACCATTCAGTGCGTTCTGAGACTGGCAGATGGTTTTTGACTGCGACAAGGACACCACCTCCATGACGCTGATCAGTGGTGGTGTAGTCTCTATCTCGTCTCCACACAAAATAACTACTGTCGAAAAGTTCTTGGTCATAGATGCCCGGCAATAACCACGTTTCGGATATAAGTACCACGTCATAGGAATTAGCGAGAATGCTCCTTTTAAACATATTAGTTTTACTGCGTAATCCTCTTGTGTTCTGATAGTACACTTTTATCATCATTGAGTACTGACTTGCATAATTAAATTTATAAGCATGCATACAAGAGTAGATTTAAATTTCTTAACTACAAAATACAACTTCAATCTACAGCCTAATACTAGTAGAGTTAAAAACGCAGTGTTAGCAGTGTGTTGATTCATGTATGATTGTGAGTTATAATAATTATTGTTCTTTAAATAGAGGTGTAAAGGACCTAAATTAAATAATATATTACGGATTGGTAATAAAACTGTTAAATTGTAATAATTGAAATAATCATGGAAATAATTTAAATGTAAGTAATAGTAAATGTTATAGAAATAGAGGTGTATAAGATCCAATATAAAAAATAAATTATGAAATATTAAAGAGGTAAATGAGCAATTAGGAAAACAATCATGGAAATAATTAAATTCTAAGGCAAAACAACTCTTCAATAGGTAGAGGTGTATAACATCCAAATAAACGAATAAATTGTGAATAGGTATTAAAATTAATAAGTAATAAATAAAACAATAGTGGAAAAGATTAAATAGTAACGGTAAGTAGTGGTAATTATAATTTAATATATGAATCAGAATTAAAATTAATGATTGTGAACTAGTGTAATAAACGTGAAAATAATTTGTTCGTAAATAATTATCATTGTAGTGTAAAAAGTGAACATAGAAAAAATTACCAAAGTTGAACAACAACTTGATAATTAATGTTAAAACTAATTGAGTGTAAGTAAAATATTCAAAGCAGCCGTAGTATTCGAGTATTGGTTGCAGTTCATATGAGTAATTAAGAGTATCGCAAACATTATTGGTTAACATACGACAAGATGAGTATTATGCAATTAAATAGGTACAAATTCGCAACAAGCTTTTGCCGTACAACCCGAACAGGTGGTGGTGTATGTATATTGCTACAAGAACATATCAACTACGTAGAAGTAAGTGAGATCTCTAAATTGTCAATTGAATATATATTGGAAGCGTGTGCAGTAGAATTGCCTAGTGTAAATGTATTGTTAGTAACTTTTTATTGGAATAGAAGAGAGGAGGATATATTCTACGAACAACTTTTACAAATACTTAATTTTATTAACAAGAAATACCCCAAACACAACGTAATACTAGTTGGAGATTTTAACATAAATATTTTAGACACAACCCCTAAAACAAAACACTTCTTGAATACAATGCTAGAATATAAATTTACACAACATATAAAATCACCAACACGAGAAACGCACTCAACATCTACCACTCTCGATCTCATCTTCACAAACTTTAATAACTGTTCATTCAACACTTCAGTGGAAGAACTAGGGTTTTCAGACCACCACGGTGTTGCTATACATTTAAAACTCCCTCAACAAACAAATACAGAGTCATGGTTCATTACTAAGAGAATCTACAATAAAAACAATTTACAGTCATTTAAAACCGCTCTTCAAGCAGTCAAGTGGCATGAAATCATTTTAGAAAGTAAAGATGTAAATGAAAACTATAACTCTTTCAATAATCTTCTAATCGACTTGCTAAGTAAATTCATACCTACTGTACGAATTAAAATAAATACAAAACGTAAAAAATCTTGGCTCACAACAGGTGTAAAAGTGTCCTGTAGAAACAAACGACTTTTAAAAGCTTTCTCAGTTAAATCGAGTAACATTATTTTAACAAAACATTATAAACAATATGAAAAAAAGTTAAAACAAATCATA
This sequence comes from Hypena proboscidalis, assembly GCA_905147285.1. Taxonomy (NCBI): domain Eukaryota; kingdom Metazoa; phylum Arthropoda; class Insecta; order Lepidoptera; family Erebidae; genus Hypena; species Hypena proboscidalis. Next base: position 9,806,377 of record LR990126.1, read on the forward strand.
ATTAGAGCAAAGAAACAGCATAACATAAATGGAATGAAACAATCGAGTAATAAAGTTAAAACTATGTGGCGTATTATTAATGAGCAAACAAATAAAATTATAAAGAAAGATAAAGAAAATATAAAATTGATAATAAATAAGAATGAGGTGACTGTGCCTAAACAAATAGCGAATACATTTAATAATTTCTTCGCATCAATCGGTGAACAAATACAACCACCAAACATTAGCCACACTTTCAACTCGTATTACAATGAAAACACAATTTTTCTGAAACCAGTTGATCCCTGTGAGGTAAATAGGATAATTAAATCATTAAAAACTAAGAAAAGCCATGGTATAGACGAGCTACCGCCTCTATTATTTAAGGAATGTTCTGAAGAACTAACTCTGCCCTTGTATTACTTAATAAATCAATCCTTCGAGGAAGGTACCTTCCCTGAAAACCTAAAAAAAGCTAAGATAAAACCAATCTACAAAAAAAACGCTAAAACTGACCCCAGCAACTACCGACCGATAGCCCTCTTACCGACAGCATCCAAAGTATTTGAAAAGGCAATGTGCTCTCGAGTCTATTCGTTTTGCGAAAAATACAAAATATTGGATGAAAGTCAAAACGGTTTCAGAAGAAATCGTTCTACAACTTTGGCAGTGTATAAGTTTGTTCAAGAGGCATTAAATATAATAAATAAGAAAGAGTATGCAGTAGGAATCCTACTAGACATGTCAAAGGCCTATGACAAAGTCCAATACGATACATTACTTAATAAACTGCATAATGTTGGCATTCGTGGTAAAGCTCTAGATTGGTTTAAATCATACCTAAAAAATAGGGAACATCAAGTAGAAATAGATTTTTTCAATAATATTACCAAGCAGGTGCAACACGTACTCTCTGAAGTTAAGGTAATAAATGCATCAATCCCTCAGGGTAGTGTGATTGGATGTTTACTATTCCTTATCTATATCAACGATCTACCAAAAAATATAGAAAGACACTCTACCCTGTTCGCAGACGATATCTCTATATTGGTGCCTTGTAGAGATAAAAACGAAATAAACTGCGAACTTAATAACATTTTTAACAAAACGAAAAGTTGGTTGGACGCTCACAACCTGGAAATAAATCTTTCAAAGACAAAAATTATGGCGTTTCACCCACATCAGAAATTACCCTTAAAAATAAATTTTAATTTTAATAACCAACAAATAGAAACAGTTAATAAATTCACATTATTAGGATTAAATATAGACTCAAACTTTAATTGGAAAACCCATATTCAAACAATTTGTTCTAAAATTTCTAAATTTTGTTATGCCTTACGTGAGGTTAAAAAATGTACTAACTTCGAAACCGCTCTTGTCACTTATTATGCCTATGCATATGCATGGCTTAGCTACGGTATAATCTTATGGGGAAGCAGTACTGACGCTCCAGTATTATTTGTGATGCAAAAAAAACTTGTACGAATCTTAGCAAACATTAAAACAATTGACAGCTGTAAACCACATTTTATTAAACATAAAATTTTAACTCTTTCATGTATATACATTTTAGAAATATGTAAATTTGTACACAAACACAAAGAGTTCTACACAAAAAGGGATGAAAACCAGACGAGATATGCTCTCCGCCAGAGAAATTTAATAAACATGCCTTTCTCTAACCTGCACATACACTCGAATGGTCCATATGCTATGTCAATTAAAATATACAATTGTCTTCCAGACACAATCCTAATCCTAACTAATATTATAAATGCGAAAGTAACTCTGTCTGTCTGTCTGTCTGTCTGTCTGTCTGTCTGTCTGTTACGCTTTCCTGCTTAAACCTCGCGACCGATTTTGATGAAATTTGGTACAGACAATCTTTAGACCCTGAGACAGAACATAGGCTACTTTTTTTTTAAAAAAAAAGGGATGAAGGGGTTGAAATAGAGGTTGAAAGTTTGTATGGGATTTCTTAATTTTAAAAGATAAAACCATGAAACTTTATATTTAAGTACTTGATAAGAAATCATTCGCTTTTGAAGTTTAAATTCCTTTTGACGAATGCTCTGCATCGCCACCGCTGCCGTCGGTCGTAGTCGCGTACATTCGCCGAAGTGTGGCGGCATCTGCGGCAGGGATCGTTGTCGGACGCATGCGATTAGACAAATTTGCGCTATAGAGAATTACATTTTTCGATCCAGTAAAATTATTTTATTGTTTCGTATAACTTTTTAAGTGTTTTTTATTAATTAGGTCCTGTAAATTTATTTTATTCATTTTGTTCATACTTGATATTTCTTTTAGTTTATAGTTATAAGTAGGTTAGATAGTTTCCTTTACTTTAAAAAAATCCGATTTGCTTTTATTTCCTTTTTTCCCTAATAGGGTATTTTTAATCTAATAGGTCGTAGTAGGTAATAATATACAATAAAATACAAACTTAACTTTGCGGTTTGCTCCCGAACCGCAAAGTTAAGTTTGTCGTAGGTTATAAATGACCTATGACAAACTTATATTTGTGGTTCGACTTATAAAGATAAACCGAAAGGTTTCTTTTTATATAAGTCGTACTGTATAGATTTTAATTTTAAAGTATTGGTATAGGTAGTACCTATATTTGATATTGTACGTAGTGACCGTAGGTTATTTTATAAAACTGTTAGGTAGGCTATGACATTCGTATAGATATTAGTTTATAGGGATTTTGCTTATTTATTGAGTTTAGATTAATTATTATCAGAAATAGTGATGAGGATTCTGTGTTGGAGGTCCGGCAGACCCGGAATAAGACAGCTGGGCGTGGTTGAACTTGGGTTTACTTGAAATTAATCTCGTTACAAAAAAATAGTGTGTGCGCGTGCGGATCCGACCTCAGTGCTCCCGGAAGCCGAATGAAAAGCGTCGCGCTGAGAGCCGCGATCCGCCGAGCCGCGCCCTTCCCCTCCTGCGTCTCCTTCACCCCGCGTTCGTGGCTTGGAGCAAGGCGGGCCATGCCCGCGTTAACAGGCTGCCGCCCTTGGAACATCCTGTTCCAACATTGGAAGCGGGCAGAGCCTATTGAAGGCCCTCCTGATAGTCCCCGCGTTGGTGAGGACATCGGCAACACGGATGACGCCGTCGGTGCCTGGGTAGACGGCAGTAACTCGACCCAAAAGCCATCGGGTCGGAGGAAGGCGGTCATCCTTCACCAGCACCATGTCGTGAAGTTGTGGTTGTCCCCCATCAATGCGCCATTTGTTTCTTCGTTGTAAGTCTGAAATGTATTCCATATGATAGCGTTTCCAGAAATGATTTTTTAAAGCTTGGATCCTTTGATATCTTGAGAGTGTACTGATTGTAGCATTCTCTTCCACCTGAGCAGCAGGCAACATACTAGTGGTTCGTCCAAGAAGAAAATGAGCAGGTGTGAGAGGAACTAAGTCTGATGGATCAGACGACAAGGGAGTTATGGGTCTAGAATTAAGTATTGCCTCTATCTGTACCAACAAAGTACTCATCTCCTCGTAGTCTAGATTGGCCATGGCTAAGACACGCCTTAAATGATGCTTAATAGACTTTACTGAACCCTCAGCCGCTCCGTTGAAGTGTGGTGAGTAGGCCGGACTAAATTTGAAAACAATGTCATGCTCAGATGAGTGTGATATGATATCATTGCAATTTGCTCGTAAGAATTTTGATAGTTCTTTACATGCACCTACAAAGTTTGTTCCATTATCCGAAAATATTATATAAGGCTTACCTCTGCGGGCCACGAATCTGTTAAGTGCAGCAATAAAACACTGCGAGCTTAAATCGGTTACCAATTCTATGTGCACAGCTCGCACTGCCAAACATACAAAGACACATATGTATGCCTTCCTCAATTTGCATCCTCTACCTTTCCTGTCGGCTATCATGATTGGTCCTGCGTAATCGACAGCAGTATTAGAAAATGGATAATTAGCATGCAATCTCTGTTCAGGAAGATTCCCCATAATGGGTTGGTATGTTTTTCCAGAAAACTTACAACATGTTATGCAATCATGTGTGATTTTTCTTGTTAAGTTACGGCCATTAACAATCCAATATTTATGCCGTAGTGTAGCTAATAATAATTGTGGTCCAGCATGCATTAATAGCTTATGATACTGTTGTACTAACAACCTTGTGACATGGTGTGATGCATGTAACAATATAGGATGTTTTGTGTCATAGCTATAATTAGAGTTTGATAGTCTACCTCCTACTCGCATGATGCCTGCATCATCAATAAATGGATTTAAATTTAAGAGTTTATCCTTAGATGATAAGTTATGTTTCTTTATCAAAGCAGTATACTGTTTATTAAATAATTCTAATTGCACAATCCTGCAGAGTGACCTAGTGGCAGATTCAAGCTCCGATGATAACAAAGGGCCAACAATCTTATTTGTTGTATTTTTACAATTGTATGCAAATCTTTTCAAGTAAGCAATTATGTGTTGCAATTTACTAAAACTTGAATACCGTTTGATAAAGTCATTGTCATTAATCTCTGCAGAAATGTGACATTGCTGCTTGATCTCTGGTAAGTCATGAATGTTTGTGTTTTGTGGTTGTGTAGGCCAGTGTATGTCTACAGAATGTAAAAAATGTGGACCTTCCCACCACAAACTTGAGGTCTTAAGTTTCATGGCATCGAGTCCTAACTCCCTAATGCATCTAGTAGCTAAATAGGGTGCTGAGCTTGTACCGTAGCTTACAGTATTTAATTTGTATTGTTTAATTGGTTTAGTATTATCTGATCGCCAAAAAACTTGTTGCAGACTTCTTTGACCTTCTGTTATTAAAATTTGTCTATACATTTTCTCAATATCTGAAGTAACTACATACTTATGTTCACGGAACCTAATTAGAATATCTATTAAATCATCTTGTACCTTTGGACCTATATGTTGAATATCGTTGAAAGATTTGCCAGTGCTTGTAACAGCTGATGCATCAAATACAGCACGTAATTTTGTTGTAAGGCTGTTCTCTTTCAGGATTCCATGGTGCGGAATTAGATATGAAATTTTATCAAGTTGGGGAGTAGTATTTTCTGACATATGATTTAATTCGATATACTCCTGCATGAAATTTATGTATTTTTCTTTAAATACCTGATTCCGCTGGAACTTGCGCTCAAGTGACTGAAATCTCATAAGGGCCTGAGCCCTGGATTCACCTAAACATTCTGGGAATTCCCTTAGGGGGATTGCTACCACAAATCTCCCATCTGCCTGGCGGGTAGTGGTGGTTTTAAATATGTTTTCACAGTCACTCTCAGCCTTAGTTGAGGCTTGTTGAATGCTGGGAAATAAATCAAATTCAAAAAAATTATCTAATTTTTCCTGAAGCTCTATATTGTTGGTAAAATGACAATGGACTGTATTTTTGTTTGACTGTCTACGCTTGGTGTTAGACAATGGGATAGAACCCGATACCAGCCACCCAAGTGTTGTTTCAACTAGGGTCGGTTTTTGTTTACCTAGGCTGATACGATTATGTAATAATGCCTCCCAAAAAAGGTCGGCGCCTAACAGCATCTGCACCTCGGATGGTGTCGCAAAAGACGGATCTGCAAGGTGGATGTGAGGCGGTATATGAAAAGAATCACAATTGATCTTAGTAGTAGGTATTAGTTGGGTTATTTGTGGAACAACGAAACACTTGACACTAGACTTGTAATCACTATTTGGCAGTGATGATATGGTGACGTTACACCTCTTAGTAATTCTAGAAACTTGATTATTCAGTCCTTGAACTGATATAGATGTGGAATATGTAGGAAGTTGCAATTCCCTTTGTAATTGTTCTGTTATGAAACTGGATGTGCTACCATTATCTAGTAAGACGCGGACTTCATGTGTAACACCATCGCTGTCTATGACATTGACCACAGCTGTTGATAGCAACACTTGACTGTGATGTATAGCATTTAATGAAATATTGCCTGTTTGTTCAGGCGACTGTACAACATTCTGATTACCTACTGATTTTTCATCTAATGAGCTTTGGTTTTGTACCGTAGGCAACACAACAACCTCACTTGTTGAATTGTTTTGTTCAGAGATTGTATGTGATTGCTTGTTCTCAATATGCAATAGACTATTGTGTTTTTGTTTGCATAATCTACAGGGACCCAGTTTACAATTTGGGGTTTTATGACCTGGTCGCAAACAATTGGCACATAAATTTAATTGTTTAATTTTTCCAATTCTTGACTCAACTGGCATTGATTTGAATTTAAGACATTGGTAAATAGAATGATTATTTTTGCAAATATAACAAGTATATTGAATTTTATTATCAGCTGGATTTGTTGTAACAAATGCCCTAGCACGCCCAGGCGTAATATCGCTATGTCTACGTGGCTTTGGTTGAGCTGCCTCGATAGTGTCCAACATATCTGCACGACCCTTTAGAAATGAAATGAAATCCTCAAGTGAAGGGAAATCTTCAATAGAATTGCGACGTATCTCCCAATCGCGATTAGTTACTGAGTCGAGCTTGTTGGAAGCCATATGCACTATCAAGGCATCCCAATGTTGAGTAGGTAATTGTAATGTTTGAAGAGACCTCAAGTTTCTATTAATTGTATCAATGATATTACGCAACGGCCCAGCTGATTCTTTGATTACTGGCTCTATATCAAATAAGGCCTGAATATGATTATGTATTAAAATTCTTTTGTTATTAAACCGTTCACACAACAAAGCCCAAGCTACCTCATAATTATCTGATCTAAAATCTATAGCGCTAATGACCAAAGAGGCGTTATCCTTGAGTGAAGAACGTAAGTAGTGAAATTTCTGTATGTTAGACAATGACTTATCTGAATGAATTAGTGAATTGAACAGATCATGATATTGTAACCAATCTGACGCCCGGCCAGTGAAGGTCGGAAGGTGTATGGTTGGCAGTCGTAATCGCGATTCGCTACAAATACCTCTAGTGTCTGCAGCTGAAACAGCTTCGTGCCCCGCAGACGATGGCGACGCAGCGTCAGAGCTGCGCTCGAGCAGCTCCAGCGCTGCAGCGACCGCGCCGAAGTAGCTCGCCTCGAACTCCGCGCGTTCCTTGTACTCGTCCTCTGAAATTTCCGATAATTGTTCTATTTCAGTCTGGGTAGAATCGTAATCATTGTACATGGCCTGGATAATAGACAAACGTGATTTTAATTCGTGAATTTGCAGTGCATTCAGTCTTTCACTAGGCAACAAAAGATTAAGATGCGTTTTGAAAATAGTTAATTTAGATTTGTATGAAGCTCGAGTCTTTCGTAACGTTTTAATATCCATGGTTAATTAGAAGCTGCAAATAAATTGACAGTTAATGATTTTAAAAATAGCACAAAATGAAAATTAAATTGAGCAAATTGCAACGATACTTAAATTTAAATGCGTGAACACAAAGCGCAGTGCAAGGCTTAGTTTGGAGGTGAAATAATTGCGCAAATCACCACCACGTGCACAAATGCAGCCACACCCAGAGCACCCGCGCGCCTCCTGACGGAAGTTCGCGACAACCAAGCGCTGCGAAGTTTCTGGAATGTAGAAATAAAAAGATTTACCAGCCGTTCTAGACAACGTGGCAACAAGCACCTGCCGGCACAAACAAGGCAATAGAAATTATTAAATGGATAGGTATCATTTAACTTGAAATTCCTCTAGGTAGGACTTAAGAAAATGAAATTCGTGTATTAGGCACACGATGTAGAAATAGGGTTAACTGCACACCTTATTTACTTGAGATTCCTCTAGGCAGGAATATAAGCATAAATTACGTGTATTAGGAACACGATTTTAAAATGAAAATGGAATTTACTAGGTTAAATTACCATGAAATTTCGTGTATTAGGCACACAATGTAGAAATAGGGTTAACTGCACACCTTATTTACTTGAGATTCCTCTAGGCAGGAATATAAGCATAAATTACGTGTATTAGGAACACGATTTTAAAATGAAAATGGAATTTACTAGGTTAAATTACCATTACGTCAAGCTATCTTGACGAAAAAAAAAACAAAAATTACGCACGCGCACACACGAGATTAATAAAATTGAGAAAAGCACTTAAGCCGCCATTTTACTAAAGTTCGAATTACAAATTTAAATGGATTCTAGATTACGAAAGTGGGACATATTTATTGGAACGAACTCACTGAGTAAGATTGCAAACTCTTTTCCTGGTATGTTGTCTTGAATGGTTGATCAACTTGGATTTTCAACTCGATCCATGTGCTGCGCCACGCCCGATTTGCCACCTCGCCTCGCCGCGCGCGCCGGTCTCCAATCTCCTTTGTACGGCGTCCTTATTCGCTCTTGACTCCGTCCGGCTCGAACAATGTTGAGGATTCTGTGTTGGAGGTCCGGCAGACCCGGAATAAGACAGCTGGGCGTGGTTGAACTTGGGTTTACTTGAAATTAATCTCGTTACAAAAAAATAGTGTGTGCGCGTGCGGATCCGACCTCAGTGCTCCCGGAAGCCGAATGAAAAGCGTCGCGCTGAGAGCCGCGATCCGCCGAGCCGCGCCCTTCCCCTCCTGCGTCTCCTTCACCCCGCGTTCGTGGCTTGGAGCAAGGCGGGCCATGCCCGCGTTAACAAATAGGTTTATTTAGGTAGGTAGGAATTTTATTTTCTGTTATTGAGTTTTTTTATTGATGTACCTACCACACAGATGAAATCGTGGGAGATAGTTTGTTTGTTTGAAAGCGCTAAGTTTAAAAACAACTGGGTGAATTTTGATATTTAACATTACGCTAAACTCTACGGGCTGTCTCGGACGCACGTGTCGCAATTTCTATTATTTCGAAATTTGAAGTAGTTTCGAAGTAGGTACCTACATGAGTTGTTCCTATTTGTCTGTTTTGATTTGTTTGAATATTATTTTCCTTGAGTTTTTTTCGAATATTTGTTTTGGTCGGTTTGGTAATAGATAGGTTCTTCTTCTTCTTTGCGTGTCAATGGAAAACACATGGAAATGCTCAATATTTAAATTTTGTTTGACCAAAACTTTGCTACAAGAACGGCATTATCGGTGGCGCTCCACAGGTCGTCTATGGTACAGGTGGTGGGACTTAAGGGGCATGTAAGAAGGTGACCCATCGTTTGGGGACTGACACCGCATTCACAATCGGCGGAGTCTGCATAACCCCACCTTAAGTGCATGAATTGTACCTACTATTGTTATATTGACATTGTTACCTTTAGCATTTTTTGTTCATAAAACGACATCCACGCGGACGAAGTCGCGGGTAACAGCTAGTAAAAAATAAAGAAAGCATATCGGCATTTTCTAATAGTCTAAAAACTTTGCTGATGAAAAAATGCTACTACTCAATTAACGAGTATTTAAATGATACCCAATTAAACACTACACAAATAAATATAATTGCATAGTACCCATTAAAAAACGTTATGCTTTGTCTCTTATTTTTTATTCAAAACTTATTTTTATTATATAACATTATTGTCCTCTCTTCTACTTTGCTATGCCCGACAGGGTTCACAATGTTCCTAGACATAATATTTACCACCTAAGACATACATTTGTGAAACGCAATAAAGTATTGAGTATTGAGTATTAAAAGACAGGCATTCTAGACATATTATTGTTCTGGTAAGCAAAGTCACACAGAAAAACGTGTGGGATAGAAGGAAACACATATAGAAATAATGCTTACCGGGTTCCCAGCATAGCACAACAAGACATATAGACAGCACATGAAACTCAGCACAGGTAAAGTCATCGCAAATCTCCAGACAGCCGACATCATAAGTGATTGGTGAAATAAACCGGTAGTCAATAAAGCAATTTTTCCAGTAAGCAATCCAGTACTGGACTGGATCGCTGGACTGGAATAATGTAAACCGGGCATAATAAAAATACAATATTATATTCAGTATTGTGACTTCTGGTACTTCAGCTGTCATTATTATCTTTACCTTCAAATCTTAAAATACTTTTTTAGAAAAAAAGCAAGAAATATTATACTTATACTAAAGAATATTTTCTATTTGAGAGACTAATTTGAAGGTAATAAAGCCTATACAGGAAAAAGGTGCGTTAACATGGCGAAAAAATTTTTTTAGTCATATTTAATAATAGTCATAAGTTATTGTTAGTTCTTCTGTAAATTCTTGGTAATGTGAAAAAGGTATCTTCAAAAATGATATTGAGGTTTCTAATATTTTTTTTTTCTAAACTTATAGTTTGCGAAAGTGGAAAAATGTGTGTGTATTTTGTTGGTAGTGTTTTCCACAAGTTTTCTTAAATATTGTTTTTCTTAATGACCTTTTGCCCTTTGATATATCTTTCTTAAATAAAATTTAAAAAAAAAAGTAAATTCAAGCTCTTCCTCTCTTGATTTTTGCTTAATCAATTCATTTTCTAAGTCAGTTATCATTTTTATCTTTCATAGTTATACAAGGCTCATTGTCTACACATGTTAGTTTTGCTGGTTTATTTTTTTTTTATTCTGTATATTGCTTCTTTTTTTTACACTCTTTATATATCATTTCTGATATTTTATTCTATTTGCTTTTCATTTTTTCTATTTTTTTTTAAATTAAGCTTTATATTCTTCTGGGCGATCTCGTTTTAGTTTTTACCTATAATGTCTCAGATTATAACGTCTAGTTTTTTTTGGTATTTTGACGTAAGTTGCTATTCCTAAAACAAAATTTGATACTTCTAAAATAAAACCTTGTACAAATATACACCCATAAAATCAACATTAAAAATTAACATACAAACCTATAACATACAACGTCAAATAGTTCAAGTTGTTTTTCAATTATGATTATTTCGAAATCTTCTTTTTGCCGTAGTTCGGTACTCAATCAAAAAGGTTTTTGAAGAATATTTTTAAAGCTTAAGAAAATCGCCATGTAAAATTTGCTTAAATTTGACTTTTCGTGCAGCATATATGTGACCGATCAAATAGTCACACAGCTGAAGTCACATTTGAGTATTCTCTAGTAATAAACACGGTTTAAAATATAACCACAACACTTAAATTATTAAAAACTTCTGTTCAACTTAGATATAAAATTTTAAAACTAATTACCTTATAACTACAAGATTCTTCTTCGTCGTGTCGATGGCAGAGTCAAATTTTATTTTGACTTGCCATCGTGGTGAAAGGAATAGCCAATTCGCTTTGGAGAACTAGCGAATTGCTCAGGGTGCGCCGGACGTAGGGAATCTTTGTTAGCCAATTCGCTTTGGAGAACTAGCGATTTGCCCAGGGTGCGCCGGACGTAGGGAATCTTTGTGTACGTCACTCAGGGAGGCTCCATACTACAAGATAAATAGATAGAATTAAGCCGAAATGTGGTCACATACTTGAAACAAAATTTCGTTACCTGCGGCTTGCAAACACACGTGCACTCCCGCTGGGCAGTATTTTGACACTGATGGCTTTTAACCTGACTGGTTGCATGGCGGTAGCCATGGTTTTGCCCGTAAAGGAAAACTACTGTAACCACAATAAATATTTGTTTTAGAAAATCGGTGACAAAACTGTATGTGCCGGGAAGGACAAAATTTTTGATTTACTTTTTTTATTTTTTATTCTTTTATTTTTGAAATTATGTTATTATATTTTAACTAGTATCACAATAACTGATTATCCTGCACCGAATGAAACCTTATAAGAGTTAGGGGTTAGGAGGTAATAACCTTAGAAAAAAGTTAGGAAATAGCGGGAAATAGATATATGATAAATGATTTTAACTTTTAATTTAAATTTCTTTGAGATTATGTTACTTTTGTACAACAACAAAATATTGAATAAACGTTTATTCGCTTCGATAATTTGCATAAATAATTCTTGCAACTACTTTTAAATAAAACTCAATCGAATTCGAGGGACAGTTGAAAATCAGGGGGTATACACTTTTGTGAAAATGCTCAATTTTGTTTATTATACCTACTTTTAACTAATTGGATTCACATGAAAAATACCTATACATTTACACTTTGTCACAATAGTACAATTTTATGCTAGTTCCTTTTGAATTAATATGTATTATACCGTAAAAGTAGTTCTAAGTTACCCAACTTGACGGTACGATTTTTTTACGTATCTAAAAAATCTGAGGAAGTCGGCCATTGAATAAAAAAAACAATTGTGCTTATGGATGACGTCTGTCATATATTCTGTCATTCACTAGAGAAATTGGCCTGTATTATTTATTGAGTGGTCGAGGGATAAAAATTGTCGGCAAATGGGCGAATATTTACTCATGACGAAGTGCATAAAATTATAAATTGTCCTCACTCGCACATGCTGGTGATTTAGAGTTTGCTTGGTATCTATCTGTTTACATCTCGATTAAATTCGGATAGCGTGTGTCTTAAGAAATAAATAGGCGTTGTTGCGGTGTATTCATCACCTGAAATATCAATAATCGATATTGTGTCACAATGAAATTATTTTGGCAATGCTTATTTTCGCCTCGTCTTTTCAAAATATACAGAGATGGACCTGCAAATGTAAGTTAAATTTTTGTTGTTATATTAATAATGAGCCTGCCATATTCAATTTTGTCATGCTATGATTAAAGTGCTAAATTATCGCATGGTGAAATTAAGAGTGTAGTTCACAATCCATAAGTAACCTTTTTCTCAAAGGATATTCTATGTGGGCTATTTATTATACATTATCCTTTGAGTAAAGGTTATTTAATGCTTAATATTGTTGGTATCTGCTCTTTGATAAATTATGTCTTTTGTAAGGAAATTATAAGATGATTTAAAAAATTTGAACTGCCGGTTCCCATTCAGCCGAATCATAATTATGGAAAAACAATGATTGGGAACAAAATTTTGTTAGCATATTTTTTTGCATCAAGTGATAAAAAAATACTAAAGTATGTGAATTAAATTTGAAAACAATTTTAATTCAATCAGTATTTTTGTCAGAAGTCATTTATTAAAGATATTTCAGTTTAAAAGTTGGAAAGATAAGCTGCCCGTTGCAAAACCTCTTTTGAATTGCCACATATAGATGTAGCAATTCAAAAGAGGCTTTGGCCTGAACCATAGTTTATAGACAGATGTTGTTCATGTCTTTGTGAAATTGATTGTCAAAATTATAAGAAAAGCAGTACTACAATTTATTTTATAATGTATGCTTGTAGATAGTAGGTACATCCAATACTCTGCTAATAAATCCACCCTCTCATCATCACAGAAGACCAGTTACCACTTCAGGTGGTTGTCATCAAGCATAGGCTCTAAGATAGATTGTAAAGATAGATTCATTTGAAAATAAAACAAAATTGCATCCAGAAAACCTACCTGTGCTGTGATATTTTGTTGATGTGTGTATTTTGTTGGTGATGCCCATCCATGGAACCACACCCTTGTCATAACATAAGAGCCACACACACAGTTCGCCTCCCTACCAAACAACTACAACAGTACCCAACAATTTTCTTAAAGCTCTTCCAGGCACATTATTTACACTGCTTATCTTCCAAATATGCTGTCTTCAAAAGTATAAGGTAATTCGTAATCCAAAGTAATCACAACAAGATGTTGTGGTTAATAGCGGGTAATAGAAATTTATTAGTAAATACAAGCAACTTGAGGACATCTAAGAGTATTAAGAGGTAATTTAATTCAAATTAAAACATATATGCATAAGCAACAGACAAATAACAAGACTTCATGTCATGTAGACACAATTTCCATAGGCTACATTAATATTTTCTGCTTTAACTGGAAAAGACATCTCACTATCCAGTCAATAATATTGTAGCTGTGCAGGTAACCATTGTCATTAATGCCAGACTTTTTAATGGCTCAAATAAATTTTAGTCAAATACATTTTATTACAATTTATTTAATTAACAGACTTAATAAGGTCTTGCAAATAACTAATAAAAGTTGATGAAATTATTTAGTCTCCATTCATTATGACAACTTATCTAGAGACTCAAAATTTCATCAATTTAGTTAATTATTTATTTCTTCAACAACTACTACAAAACTAAAAAGCAAAAAATAAATTTACTTCGCACAAAATAATACGTTTTTTCATTTAGTTAAATAGAAATTATTAAATAATTATTTTATAATTCTAAAGTCGGTGCCAAGTAAAAACAAGCTCACACAAAAAGGGAGGAGTAGTTGTGCTAGTGGCACTAGCACAACTACTCCTCCCTTTTTGTGTGAGCTGTAATTTGATATTGTAGAAAGGTTGTTTTTACTTGGCACCGACTTTAGAATTATAAAATAATTATTTAATAATTTCTATTTAACTAAATGAAAAAACGTATTATTTTGTGCGAAGTAAATTTATTTTTTGCTTTTTAGTTTACCTACATTTTGAAGTCGGTTTTTTTTTGTTAAAAATTATTTTATTTTACGATTTTAAGTGATGGGTAGACCGAGCAAGAATGTTTCTCGAAGAAGGAGACGACGGTTACTTGAGACGGAAAACTTATTAATAATAAACAAGAATTAAATCCTTTCTCCTGACTATTGAGGGTCATGACCTTCCATCATCAGCTCATTTGACACAATAACTAGCAGTAGGAATATGCGTACAGTAGTGAAAGAATTATCCTTTAACTCCTAACTATTGAGGAGTTGACCTTCCATCATCAGCTCAACCACATAAAATTATTGCGACTAAGCGTAAATCCTGGCCTCGATTAATAAAATATGAGGGTTGCCCCCGATTTCTCTGGAATCCCATCATCAGATCATGACATGAGATGACAATGGGACCACCTTTGACATATCTCCGTTCCAACAGCTCACTTGACATCATAACTAGCAGTCTGAATATGTGTACAGTAGTGAAAGAATTATCCTTTAACTCCTAACCATTGAGGAGTTGACCTTCCATCATCAGCTCATCCACATAAAAATACCTAAATACTGGTGTAGCTTTGAAAAACACACTAAAAACATTACATGTGCCTATAAAATTCGAGGGTTGCCCTCGATTTCTCTAAGATCCCATTATCAGATCACGACATGCTGACAATGGGACCCCTTTGGAATCTCCTGTCCAACAAAAAAAGAATCATCAAAATCAGTTCATAAACGACGGAGATATCCGTGAACAAACATAAAAAAAAAGCAACATATATACGAATCGAATTGAGAACCTCCTCCTTTTTTAGAAGTCGGTTAAAAAGGTGGAATTGAATTAATAGCAACATTTATTGAAGCTTCCATACATATTGACTATTCATTGTCACATGTTTAAATTGTATCCACAAAAAAGTCCCTTTTGATAAACAAATTGGATGATATGAACAGTTTGTATAAAAAACATGCAATAAAAGAAAATCCTATTAGAAATGTATAATTAAGTAAGTGTAGCTATATCACATCAATCCTGTATGTTTTAAAGGATGGCTTAGTCTATTACTGTAAAAATATCAAATCTTAATTTTGCCATCCTTATTAATCAACATTTATTCCATTTTGGTAACATCGGAAAAGAATTCAAGAACAATTTATCAAGTACATAGTTCTAAATTATTATGTCTGCTGCATTATTGATGTTTTCCGTATATTACCTAAAGCTACATGGATATTTGCATCTAGCAGTCAGGACTTTATGTTGCTGAGCTGATGCTGGTAGCCATTGTCATTATTGCTAGACTTTTTAATGGCTCAAATAATTTTTAATATAATTTATTTAATTTACAGTCACATCACATCAGTTTATTTTGTTAACACTTAAAGAACATTGTCAATATCATAGTTGTTTCAGTACAATCAGTCAAAGCTGGGCTTTTAATTAACTTTGAATCAAAGAAGCCGCAACAAAGTTTTAAAATATTTGCCCATAGTTTAAGGCTACAGTATTCAGTATTACATAAAATAATTCAGAAAAGTAAATATCTATAGTTAAAATAGCAAAATAATCAACACAAGGTATACATTTTCACATTGTTTTTCAAATATTGAAATTGAATTATTTTAATGTTCCGATAACTGTCAAAACTTACCCTATGAACTAATTTCGGCATGGCGTCCTAGAAAACGGCAAACGGCTCCAAGCAAATATCTGGACGTCATTTTAAGGGGTATAAAGTGGGTGGGTTACCAGACTACAGGGTAGTATGCCAAATTATTTACAGAGAATCATTGCTTTACTTAAGTAATTCCAGGCAAAACAGCTGGTTTATTGTTTGTTTTTCTTTTTCGCAGACTCTTTATCAGCCACAAGGACCAGAGAACTGGGGTAGCAAGGTCATAAGTACGGTAAGAAGCAATAAATAAAGTTGTAGATTTTAATGTAGCTTTGTCATCAAAGAACTATTCCTGATTTCCAAAATGTAGATTATTACAGACAACCGTTGTCTGTTCTGGAACCTTTATACTGAAGAAGCAAAATATGTATGAGTACAGAGCAATCTGTGTAGGTAGATACACAATTTGCTTGCATGTTATGGCCAAACGGTCTACCGTTTGGTCACTTAAGAGACCCATAGTTTTAGTACGAACTACTTCATGCTTGGTAAATTGCATAATTATGTCAGTATGTAAAGCATCTATTGCCATAGGAAGTTAATATGTTGGCCTATGATAGTAAACAGTAAAACGGACTCAACGCAAGCTTGTCTGAGTAGTGTATAATGTAAACCCGTGGAGGCGTGTAGGGGCAAGGCGGCACAAGAGTTGAGGAGCAGGTGGTTACAACATTCGTTGGTTAGCGTTAAAACAATCTGCAACGATAACGTGCACTTTCTAAGATGATAGTTCTACCTTTTAATCAATTTGGATATTAAATTTACTATCACCACAGAGTCTACAGCAGCATCGAGTGTCTGTAGTCGCAGTGTTTTGCGCAAAATGTATTTTAGCATGGATTCTCTCTGTGTTGATGTGCTAAGCGCATATCTGAGTGCGATGTCTGAACAACACCCCTGTCTGTAATAGAATACATTTTGGCATTATTCTAATAGAATACAACTATTTCTGAACTGACTTAGCTGCCTTAAAATAACTCAAGAATTGATATTTTTGAAATTTCTACACTCAATGTTATCCTTAACGAGGGCAATATTCTTAACACTAACTTTTGTATTTCAGGCCAATACAATCCTGAACATAGGACTGTACACATCTCCATTCATCTGTATGTACATTTACAAAAGAGGGTTCTTTTCTTTGGAAGAAACAAAATCACTTGGCCGTTTTTTCTGTAGTATTGGATGTTTGTTAGCTGTCTCATTCATGTTAAGAGCATATGGGCGATGTACTAATCCAAAATATGTGGCGTTTCTAAAAGCCCTCTCAAGCGCCATGACTGATAAAAAGGCATACCTGAGTGGTATTAGGAAATACGATTTTGACTTCCAAGCCTGGCCTGTATCATTTAAAATGCCTCGTCAAGAAAGGTGAGTTATGTTTTTTTTTTTTTAAAAAAATGACGCCTGCACTAGGAATAAGTCCTGTGTCGCGGGGGTGTTTACAAACATACATTTCACACACACAAAGCACACCCAGAGCTAGAACAAATATTTGCGAATCACACAAAGATTGGTCTCATGTGGGGATCGAACCCACAACACCAGCGTAGTTGAAAGCGGCGAGGCGACCGCTTTAATCACTACGCCAACTGTGCGCTCAAAGTTTATAGCATGCCTAACATTATGTCTTGTTATCTTCTAATTCTTCAATTTAAGTTTGTTTGCTGGCAATTTAGATCGATGGCATTAAGAAATGAGAAATGACCTGAAAATTTCAGGTCTCTTTGGCTCGAGAGGAATCCGTTTAACACAACCGCGAATGCTGATTTGCCTGTGCCCCAGCGAGCTTTAATCCAAACCTTGGCTTTCTTGGCCACGCATATCTTCGGCTTGCGATTGATCTATCCCGGCTCATTGGCGGTGATCCAGACTATGTTGTGTGAGTAAACTATTTAATACATAGAGTTATGTCGCCGTCAAATGCGTGTCGGGCCACGCAATAGGGTTCCATAGTTAGTCGTTACAAACATATTTGGACTACGAAGGGATTCATTATCTGTATTATTCTGTTTCAACACAAGTGACACATTCATACAAGTCATTATTTTCAAAGGTTTTTTGTATTATGCACAAACCATTCCAAGTAATTTCATTTTACAAGTTAGGCCCCTATTACTCTTGATCTAATAAAGTTAACTTAGTCGCTATAGTTTGCTTTAAGTTCATTGCATATACTACCACCATCAGATTTTTTTTTTAACTTTTAACTTCACATTTTAACTTTTAGGGCCTTATCATACTAGCGGATTGCGAGCGTTCTCAAAGCGGAGCGGGCGCGCAACGGATTCGTTACGGGCGCGCAACGAACACGCCGCGCATTCGCAGCGAATTCGTTGCGGACGCGCGGCGTGAACGCCATTTTGTACTGTCTCGTACAAACGCCAGCCAACCAACTTAATAAAATATTTTTTTCAAATGTCAAATCATTTTGCATCATAACGGATTCTTGCGGGATTTTATCTTGCTTAAATATTTTATGTTTGTTTTATGGTAGGTAGGAACGAAATTATTTAGGATTATTTTTTAATCGTTTGCAAAACAACACAAAGTAGTCGCTCTCTTCCATTCGATTAATTGATAATGGATCTTCCCAAATTCGTCAATGCTTTCGTTTTCGTCGCCGGCGTCTCCGAAGTAACAAAGCCAACAGCAGTGTTTCCTCGTCGGATTCCATTTTGTTACTGAGTGTATTGTACGTCGTTAATTCGCTACAAACACGCGACGAAAACGTAGCGTATTCGCCACGCGTCCGCGACGTCCCCGCTGCGCAGCCGCTGCGTGTTCGCGACGCATTCGCTGGTGCCCGCCCCGCCTCGTAGCCGCTCGCAATCCGCTAGTATGATAAGGCACTTAGAGAGAGGGAGAGGGAGGGGTTGCCTTACTCGAGCAAAAATTTGCTCTTCATAGTTAAATTAATTATTTCTTGCGAAAGGGTAACTATTTCAAAGAAACCTTTGCAACCCTTCAATGTAAGACCTATATTGTAATGCCCCACACTATAAGGTAGTCGACAGAAAATGTTTTTTTTTTCAAGGATTTATTCTATCACTTTCTTGTCATGTCATTAACATACACATTAATCCAAAATGTTAGCTTTTTGGCATCAACGATTTTGATGCTATGCCTTGGACAGACAGTTAAACTTTAAAGGTTCCTGGTAAGTAATATGGAACCCTAAAAAGATACACGGCTAACACGCCAGCGTTACAGACTCTCGCATTAACAATGTAACTAACTCGCGAATTTAGTGGCACAATGTCCATGAAGCAAATAAAATATTCTCTGAAGCTTGAGTAAATATTCATTCATAAAATTTTCCTTCTGTATAGGGGCGCCTCTGTTCCAAGGAAGAACGCTTCTGGTAGAAGATTTCGACGGACAAAGAGCTAAACTGCAGACCGCTGATGGCAATACCATCGACACCATGTTTGTAGATAAAAGTAATGCATCACCTAAAGGCAAGGTCTTAGTGATTTGCTGTGAAGGAAACTCTGGTTTCTATGAGTTTGGCATTATGACCACGCCGGTTAAATCTGGATATTCAGCACTTGGGTGGAATCACCCTGGATTTGCTGGCAGTTCGGTGAGTTGCTAGTTAATTATCAGTTTATAATTGAGGCCAATGACAATAACATTATAAAAATGCGCCGTCATTTTCAAACATAAATAAGACGCTTTCAGCGCCACTACTGGTAATTAATGTAACTATTTAATATGAATAGCCAATAAACAATGAAACATTTAGTGAAATACGACCATTCTACGAAAATCTTGAGCATTTCTTGAAGTGAGCAAATCTTCGATATGGCCACGACACGTCTACTACCATGAAGCAGTGCTGGAGTGCCGTTTGTCTGGTAGTTTGGTGTGTTGAAATGAGGACAAAAGAATAACGTTTTACAGTTCTTCGGCTTATTCTCCGAAATGTATCCTATAGATGACCAAAAGGCTAGCAAAACTTGCGTATTATACTAGACTAACCTTTGGGATAAAATACAAATACAATCACCAGCTACGCGCGTTGGATTCCATGTAATAGTTTTAACGTGATGCGCGTCAGAACATAGACTAAAATTCTAAAAAAATATTTTATGGTTTCTACTGCTGTTATAAACATTCTCGCTTATTTTTCTTCAATATCTTTATGTTCAGACATAACAAACTTACAATATTATTATATGTATTGATTCTATTCTATTACTTAACTTTTTAATAAGAAATGGTTTAAAGTTTATTGGTTATAATTTAATTTCTTTCCTCAAGGGACAACCATACCCCTCGCAAGAGCACAACGCGATTGATGCGGTATTGCAGTACGCCATCCAGGAGCTGAGCTTCGAGCCAGAAAACATTGTGATGTTCGGCTGGAGCATCGGAGGATATTCTGCAACATGGGCCGCTGTGAATTATCCGGTGAAAGGACTGGTAAGATCAATTATGTAATTCTTAAGAGCCAAACGACCGCCACATTTTGCACTTATATTGTTTTTGTCAGGCGATATGATATTATGAATAAACGCAAATGTATTTTCCAGATCCTGGACGCGACGTTCGACGACCTTCTGCCGCTAGCGCAGAACCAAATGCCGTCGTCATGGGCACTTCTAGTAAAGGAGGTGATACGATCTTACGTGGACCTGAACATTGGCGCCCTTATCACCAAGTACAATGGCCCTGTGCAGCTGGTTAGGAGGAGTGAAGATGAAATTATCTGTCTTAAGTATGTTAAAATAATCATATGAATTACTAGCTTCTGACCCGGCTCCAACCGCTTGATAAGTCGTTAAAAATCTATGGCCTGCAATAATCCAATGTTTGATTCGCAGACCAGGCGACATATCGACGAACCGCGGCAACCACCTCCTGGTCAAGCTCATAATGAAACGTCACTCGATAGCCATGGAGGATCCTCAAGCGCTGGTGGCCTTGCTGACGTACGTGGGCTCGCTCGACACGCGCCTCAGACTCTCTGAGAGGATCGCCATCGAGCACTATGAAAGACCGATTAGAACTCTGGTAAATATCTTCGAATTAATACAAACTTTGGGATTACAGATGTGCCGACTATGGGTTCGGCTCTCTAGTCGATTATTAGTTCCGATTTAATTTTAAATGCATTTTAAACCTTGTTATATATGCACTGTATTACAAAGCAGCATAAGTTTTGAAGCACTTCTAATCCTATTATAGGCATTTGTAGTAACGTCTAGTCGGCGTAATTGGCCGACTAAATCAGTCAATGCCAAAATGCCAAGTTCATGGGAGAGGCAAAACGAAACGAAAAGAATATAATGTCCTGTAACTTTTTGTTTGTACACTAATGTCGACTGAAACTGACATACTTTCAATTTAAAGCTTTTTTGAAGTGACAGTACTTACAATTTAAAGCTTTTTATATTAAAAGAATATATTCGATTTTTGATTCATATAAAACCATCTACATATACCTATTTAATATGTAGACGGTTTCATATGAATAAAAAATCGTATATATTCTTTTAATATAACATCAGTACCCATAAAAGTTCTCATTGAGACAAATGTAAAGAGCCCGAACACGATGGGTCTATGCGTCTATAGATGTGTACCAGTATTAGAGAACCCCTGGGTACCTCACGGAATCTAACATCAGACCCTGAACATCACTTCTCATGAAAGTGCTCATTAGAAAGACTAATGAGTCTTAACATGATTGGTCTATAGTGAATCAGTATTGTATAAACCCTGAGTATACCTCCCGGCATTCAATAGAACATTGCTGATCATGAGTGTGTTCATTGAGACAAGTCAATTGTAATCCTTAACAACGTTTTAACAATTTTCCGCCAAGAAATTCTCAAAAGCAGCAATGAGTTGGATTTGTGTCCGGTGGATGGCAATAAGCTCACCCTTTATCACATGGGACCTTAATATAACATTTTAATGTGAGTTTTGAATCGTTTGAGCCTATATACAGGGTTATTAGCAATTCGACGTTTTCCTTGCAGGGTGTTATATGAGAGTCTATAATATGCAATAATCTGAGCCTCTAAATGCTGAAATTCAATAGTTTTTATGATATTAAAATTAATAGGTTTTCCCTGAAATGTCTCAGATTCTGCCATTAGAAACGTGTTGCAAAGAAATGTGAACTACAAATGTATTTAAATTTCTATTTTAATTGCAGCTAATAACTTAGTTTATCTATTGAAATAATTAAAAGTTCAATGATACGAAATATACAATACATTCGAATCAGTAAGTACTATGGTACGGTCTAGCATGGCAATGGTTCTTCTTCTTCTTCTTCTTGTCGTGTCAATGACTATTGTTAATGGCAATGGTGCATTAATTATTTGAACGAATGTTAAATAAGTATGATAATAATATATGTCCTAAATGCGTATTTTTGTAACTTTTCAGATTGCCAAATACTTGCGTGATTGTAGATCATCGCACTGCACTCCGCTTCCGGAACAGCAATTCTTGGACATCATGGATACGATCGAGGCCACTAAGTAAATTATCCACTAATATTTGTAAACAATATCTTCTTTATTCAATAAATGTAATCTTCATACTCAGAGCTTCTCTGGTGATATTAAAAATGTATTTTTCGAACCTATTTAATACAATGTCGTTTCAAAGAGCCTGCGGAATTTTAACTTAACATTAAAAGTAAAACTGGGTTGGTGGATCGATCAGGTATTTTGGAATGACGAAATATGTAACCTTATATTTAGACAGTCTTTTTGGTGTTATTACAATATATTGTTTCGATATTGTCGCCTTGAACAACACCGCGCTAATCGAAAAACGTCTGTGGCATAATAACATTATGTTATACAGATAGTTGTGTATGTGACGATAGGTACTTAATTATAGGTTTATTGCTTGAAGTACTTATGCAGAGTGGTAATTTCCTACAGTCAGTCATGGCCAAGTCTGTCACTGGTTCTTTCAAAGATATCCATGTCATCGGTTTTAGTGACAAGAAAACTGCTTAGGTTTAAGGAAAAGCTTTTTAAATCTTGTACTTGGTCGGTCAGTTTGCACATGTCTTACAGACTGACCAATCTAATGGGCCATCCTGTATACGCAATGATCACAAAATTATTCAATACTATCAATTATAATAGGTATTCTTTTCTACAATATTTATCGTAATACTAGAATAATCTACCTTCAGAATACGAATACACTACAGAACAAATGAAAAAAAAACGAGTGATCGAAGTAACGAAAAAGTCACTCCACAACAACAAAAACCATTTTTTGTTTTCATCGGCCAACAAAATAACTATGTTGCAAAATGAAAGGATGTTAATCATTAGCCACTAGCATGTGACGATTCAGCGCATTGGCGTTTCATTTTCGCTAATTTAAATACAATTTTGGACGGTGGTTCAACCGTCCAACCTGGTCAAGTCTGCCGGACTCCCCCTACAGTTTTGTATTGTTTTTAGGGTACGGAAACGTGCAACATAATAATATGACAAAATTTAAAAAATAAATTTGTGAATTTGGTGCAACTAATTAATATGTATTATATTATTATGCAATGCAATATATAGGTATAATTTGGTAAACAATATCGTATTTCTGGACATTTAGTTATTATTATTTAATATTTGAAATGGATGTTAATCATTAGCCACTAGCATGTAAGAGTTAGTGCGCTGAATTTTTGGGTTTATATTTAGATAACCCTGTGGTATTTCTTCTCTTATTCATATATCTACATGTCTACACAAGAGCTTAATAGCTCCTGTGTTATATATCTAAGTCAACAAGAACCGTGTCAGATTCCTTGGCTTGATGTAGAATTATACAACCTTGTTTTTATTTTACTAATCAATCATACGAGCCTCTTCCCAACTTCATTGCAGTTGGCCTGTTGGTTAACGCATTCAGCGGAATATGAGTATTTTGCGTGGAGGGACTGCCATAGATCTTCAAATGGCGACCGGGACTGACAGCTTAATGTGCTATCCGAGGCACGAAGCAAAACTCGATATGTTGAGATAGTCACCCATCCACGACCGAACGCGGTTAGCATTGTTTAACCTGCAAGATCGGTTGGACCGCGCGGTTAAGTCGCGAACTACTCTTCATTTAAACTGAAAACCGATAGTATCCAGATCCATTTCACTAGATATTACAAATAAAAAAAAAAAACTTTCCATACATTTTGACTGTTTGCCATGTTGAATTAGTATGGTTGGTGTGTATTTTGTATCTTTTACAAAAAAACAGTAGAATTATTGCGCTAGTTATTACGGAAAATTCAATTAATTTCACTTGTAGATATTAATTCTAAACAAACTACTTTTCTCAGTTTTGGTAAAGTAAAAATGACGTTGTATAGGTACTGAATGTTCCAGGCCGATATTTATTCGAGAGACGAGAGATTCATTCACTTGGTGATCATCAGAGTATTGGGCGTTGTTAACTGATCCAAGGTTACTGACTGCTTTTGAAGGCTGAAGTCTGCCACGGTTCTTGTAATATATTTGTATCCTGTAATCCGGTGAACACTTCTGATTCCATAAATGTTGTAAACTTAGAAAGAAGTCAGTGTTTATATGTTGTGCAATTTAGTACATAGTTTGTGTTAATTATTCTAAATTTAATTAATATAGCAAGGAAGGTTTTAATTTATATAATTGCGTGAGTGATTTTTTGCTATAACAATACATGGAGGTTGATTCGCATAGGTTTCATTTCTTCCCACTTTGATTTTCTTTGTTAATTTATATATTGGAAGTTAAGCATTTTCTGTGTCTGTATCCATGTATTGTTAGTTTGTGGTGATTAATTTAATGGTATTAATTATTTATTGGTTATAAAGGCATTTAATACTTTATTTATTGATATTGTCGTGGTTTATGGGTATTATTTGTGTCGGAAATGAAGAATAAATGTAATAATTAATGAACTGTATTTTTCTTTTAACGACTATTATAATAACGTGACTCAATTCAGTAAAAATAAAAGGGTTTACTCTTTATTCACAAAAAAAATTTGCCGAATATTACTCCCAAAATTTCCCTCTGTCGGAATAATTGTAACCCGAACCTGATATTCGACTAGTGAATGTGTAGACAACAACTTGCTTACCAAACAATAGAGTGGGATCTCCGGACCGTGAAGGTAGAGTAAAGATCTCAGAGGAAATGTTTTATAGAGACCGACTCATACACGCTAAAACATCCAAATATTTAGTGGGTAAAACCACCGCTAAATGCAAAAAACCGCTGTCAGTGTCAATTATCTCTAATGGATCATTTGAGTGAATTAATAAAAAAACATTTAGTGTGGACTAATAGCGTGTTATGCTATGAGAATATGCAGGAATTATAAAAGACGTCCAATAATCTAACTCAATCTCCTTACATTGGGAAGTACCAAAAAGACAAGCGTTTTTTTTCTAATCAAAACCAATAAATTTGTCATTTTATCACGATATCATCACGCCAATTTTTCGAGTTACCAGTCTTATGGTACTGAATTTGCCTATATTTCTGTTATAATAAAATTGACAGCTGTTTTCAATATTCCGGATGTGGATCTACTTACAATACAGGGTGTAACAAAATTAACTGCAAAGATGTTACTGGGTATGGGTAAACAAACATGATTCAAGGAAAACAAATATATATTCGAGCTCAATTCATTTAAAGAAAACATTTAGAAATAATCTATTTTTATAAATTGCTTAAATTTCGATTAAAACTGACGATAAAAATATTACAAATAATATCTATATTATATTTATTACACTGCAGTAATGTCTACGATTATGTATGTCATGTGCCAGAATTTCAGGATCTAATCTGCTTTAGTTTTTTGATATCAGTTCAAAGAAGTTTGATATCTCCAATAGTTTCGGAATAATCGCCTGGATACACTTAACGATTACACCCAGTATTGTCAATAAATATATTTAGATGAAAAATCACATTCGATTGTTACTTTTCATCATCTATTAAAGATAGTGATCATTTATCAAGAGGAGGTCAGAAATCAACAGTATCGTACTAATGGCCCTGATCAAGTACGCCTAGCCAATTTTGCTAACGAATTGGAGAACACATACCTATATAAAAACTGCCTTAGTAGAACATTACAATATTTGGCTTAATTTTTTGTCAACTACGAGTTTTGTTATAAGTATGTTTCACGAAACTATGAAGTTATAAGAACCATGGATCATAATTTATCTTGTACGGCACATGAAGAAGCTGATAAAAAAAATGTGTAGGTATTCCACTTTTGTAAGATGCTCACATTACTATAAAATGTTCAGACACGTATCTGTATCATAATGCTCGGCAATATGAATACTTTTGAAAACGTCCTAAATATAACAATGCACATTGGTGCCGGCAATTCTCTAAGATGGGAGTCCGGGAGAGTTTACCCGCCTTCGACTAAAATGCTCATAAATCGCTTTATATTTACAAAAAACTATTTTCTACAAATTGTACCCTAAGCTGCATTATTAAGCTTTATTTTTTATTAAGAAAGTTTTATAAATCATTAATACTTTATGAGTAATTAACGATTTCTACTGAAGTGAGATTTGGCTAATATCTCCCGCCTAGGTGGGAGACTTGACCCCCAAGAAGGGAGACTTTACCCGGGTTTAAAACTAGGCAAATAAAAATAATAAATTATAATTAAATAAAGAAATTTAATAAAAAAAACATGGCACATAATAATACGTAGTAAATGATAACACGAACTATATAATTTGAGTATCTTTGACATACAGGTAGTGAGGAATTAAGTACCTATCACATATTATATTTCTTAAGATAAGTAGTTGCGTTTAAAACAGTGAGTGTTTATAAACTTTTACCATTAGAAACTCTTTCTAACATAACTTATAACCTTATTAATACGAACTTTCACAACAAACTGTTACTGCACAATAATTTCAGTCTTTCTACAGCAAAATATCTTAGAAATTTAACAATATCTTATCAAAATGGAGAAAAATCAAAGGTAACTTAGGTATCTTCATAGCAAACATAATAGTCTGAGCCTATTCTATCTACGTCATAACTAGATAACAAACTTACAAATAGTTAAACCTTAAAAGTAGATATTGCAAATCAGTTTAAAGTAGGACACCATGGATGTGGTCAGTAAAATTAAAATACTTTCAAAAATAAGAACAAAAGTAAAATTCAAAACAAAACCTTATAAAAAAATAATCATAATAATCAGTCTACCTTTTTTAATTAGAGCAATCAGGACAAATGAACTGTTCCTTATCATCTCTTTTAATTAGAGCAATTAGGACAAATAAACTGTTCCTTATCATCTTTGGACAGTCCAACACACATCTCATGGACATATTTATCACAAAAAGCGCAAAGTCTCATATCCATAACTTTATTTTCTCCACAGATGAAACAATACCAATTATCAATAAGATCTGGTACTTCATCCCATGGACTATCAGAGCTATCACCATACTTGGATTTGTCTTCAGGGTCTGTCTCACTATCACTTGACTGTAAAACTTGTCTTTTTACTCTCTTTTTCTTTGCATTACCTTTTCGTTTCTGTTTAGCTGTCTTGATTTTTTTATTTTTTGGTGCGTTTTCATCTCTATTCTCATCTTGGTCTTGCTTTTCTGGCGTTTTTGTTTTGAACTGACTTCCCTGTTCACTTATTTTTGACAATTTAGTCCTGTCTCTTAAATAATTACGTAAAGTATTTCGATCTATTCCATACTCCAAAGCAGTAGCTCTAATAGACTTGCCGTTATCAATGTCACTTACAGCATTTCTTATTACTGACAGGTCTAAATTGCTTCTGTTTCTTGTTGTTTCTTTTTTTTATATTTGAAGGGCATTGTGGATACTTATCTAAAATAAAACAGAAAATATTATTGCAAGAGAAACAGAGGGAGAGATTACCCTGGGTAAAGTCTCCTCCCGTCGCCATGGTAATGTCTCCCACCCACGCCAAGCTGTCCGTTATTTAATTTACAAAAAAAACTATAATCTTTAAGCAAAAGCTGTCTATCGTAAAGGTAACAAGGATAATTACACTAAGGATATGTATGCATGACATGCTAGAATCTATAAACAGTAAACAACAGTAATCAAATATCGAAAATTGAAAAAATTAACTTACCGGGCATAAAAACGTGTTTTCACTTGTAACGTCAAAACGAAACTGCTGATCGCAACATCGCCGCGTGAGCTAGTTGGGAGGCGCCTATGAGTTGTGAGAAGTGTGGCAACGTCGCAATATCTAGTTATACAGGTATTCTATGATCAGTGGCTATTGTCTCCCCCCTGCTAAACTCTCCCGGACTCCCCCTACTAGGAGTGGAGCAGCAGTGAATAAAATTACGTCTATATTACCTAGTAGGGTGTGGCAGAGGTATATAACACTCACATTTCATCTGTTTTATTTAGGTCCTTTGTGATAGGAGGTGAACCTATCGCCATCCATCGGGCACAATT
Organism: Hypena proboscidalis; assembly: GCA_905147285.1. NCBI lineage: Eukaryota > Metazoa > Arthropoda > Insecta > Lepidoptera > Erebidae > Hypena > Hypena proboscidalis. Next base: position 9,834,848 of record LR990126.1, read on the forward strand.
TCAACTCCGTGCTGTTATAGAATTTCCAGTCGGGAAATGCGGGAAATGCCCAAACAACACACATTTTGCTGGATCGATCGAACACAAAACCTCGCGACGAGGCAGTTTTAGTGATAATTGAGGGATGTTCACAATTAAGTGACGCAATAAAACTAATCATAATAAATAATAAAGCTTTATTAGAAAGGGACTGGCAGCTTAGTTATAAATGCCAGAGATTTAAGTCATGGTGTGTGATTGAAAGGAGTGGACAAGGAATGTTTTGGTTAAGTTGTGGTTAACCCCAGACTTTGACGCTTTGGTCCCAGGAGCAAGATGCCATGGCGACTCCGTTAGGCGCCATGGAGATCGATGTCACTCGATTCTCATGAGCATTCAGTGTACCTGAAATCAAATCGAATGTTAGAAAAAATATTTGCGATTTTCAGAAGTGAATTATGACAAATACCTAACTATTATTTGTTTATTTATTACAATAAATAATTTAAAAATGTTCACCTTATTTGAATAATGGAAGAATGGTCACCAAATTGTGAAAACCTAAACTCTACCTTAATATTTCAGCCACAATTCGAAATGCCCAGTACTTCGCGAATTCGAAAGCTTATTAAGGGGGTGCGCCAAAGTTCACCTACAGTTTCAACTCCGATAATTGGAAATCCGAAAATGTTCTTCCTAACATTTTTCATCCTAAAAATGACAATTCCTAACTACTCTGTTACTAATGTTCATAATCCGAAGCATTCAAATTCCTAATGTTTATTAGTTACATTTTATTAGTTTTCCTAATTTTTTTCATAGGAATTAAATTTCCTTGTGATCAAGTAGCTTGGCTACGATTAATAACATTTCTTCGTGGTCAAACTGAGTTGACTGCGAGGAATTTAATTTCCTTGGAGCCAAACTCATTTAAGAATTTCTTTAGATTGTGTGTATACTTGAGGGTCAGACGCTATAGTTGGGGTTTAATTGATGGGGTTGTTCATTACCCCTGTACAATACCCCAGAACTAGAATCACAATGCTTATCAGCAGGAAGAAGTATGGTAAGCATACCATGGATTATGAAGGGTTTCTACGATAATTACTGAATGTTTAGGTAGTATAAAGTATAAACACGGCCACACCTCAATCTTTACTGTTCCAGAGTTAGATGGTCTTTCATTGTATTATCTTCTCTTGCAATGCGAGATCATCTTATATTGGACATCACATAATCTATACTCATAATAAATCTGTAGAACTAAAATTTCTGTTCATTGAAAATATCAAAAAAATAAATAGCAGTGTGTTACTAGACCGACACTGAACCCAAAAATTATGTGATTAAAAAATGATTGCCTGTCTGTCTGTTTGTTCAGGCATCACGCAAAAACTACCGGTTCGATTCGGATGAAACTTAGTATAAATTATTCTTATGCTGGGCACCACATTGGGTACTTTTTATCCCGGAAAAGTACCCAGATATTACAGGTATACAATAAAAAACAAACTTAATTTTGCGTTTCGGGATCGATCCGCAAATAATAAGTTTGTCGTTGGTTACTTAGGTTTATTTTTATAAGTCGTACCAACTGTATAGATTTTAATTTTAAAGTATAGGTAGTATTTGATATTGAACGTAGCGTAGTGACCACAGATATAGATCTACATAGATAACGCAGATGCATGTACTTCGCGTGTCTCAACCCCGACCAAGCGTCGAGGTTGGTCGCCTCTAACTTCAGTCCACGCGCGTCTTTTGTCAGAGAAAATCATAGCGGACGGCTCCAGTTGAACGTACTGGGCGGATTGGCATCGGCGGCATCGGTGTCTTTGAATCGGTTTGGATTTCCCGTCACTAAATTTCGGCTGTGACGTCACAAAAGGTATTAAAAAGTCGGCACGCTTGGTTTCAATACAAATCGTGATACTTGCGTTATCTATGTAGATCTATATCTGTGGTAGTGACCGTAGGTTATTTTATAACACTGTTAGGTAGAAATAGATATTCGTATAGATATTATAGGTATCATTGAGTGCTGTGGCATAGAGCTTCCAGAACATAATTTAATAATACTTTGTGTTTACAGACCACCCCGTTGTACCAAATACCATTACAATTTATTTTTTTCGATATTTGATTCACTTCTTAAATCAATATGTTTATCAAAAAAGAAAGTTATCATATGCGGTGATTTTAATATTAATACACTGATAAAAAATAAGGTGTCAAGTGATTTGTTAGATATTATTCGTGCACATAACCTCAAGTTAGCTTTTAATGAACCGTCACGTCCCGCAAGTGGATCTTGTTTGGATAACTTTATGTATAATATAAGGGGATGCAAATGCAAGACTTTCGACTTTGCTGTATCCGATCACACATGTCAGTTCTTATCCTGTCCAGTAAAAGAAACATATTCTCTCACTCATTGGTTCATCGAGAGAAGGGATTACTGTAAAGAAAATATAGAGAAGTTTAGGGAATGCATGCAGTCGCTTACTTTTAATGATATATTTAATATGGACGACCCAAATGATGCATTTAATAGTTTTCATGATCTATTTCTCCTATTTTATAATCTTTGTTTTCCGAAAATATTAATAAGAAAAACTCCTCGCCAAAAACCATCGTGGCTATCTAAAGGAATTCGGCGCTGTGCGAAAAAGAAAACAAAATTATTATGGGTGTATAGAAAAAATAAAAATAGCCATAATAGAAATATATTCAAAACATATTCAAAACGTTTAAGTAAAATAATAAAACTTACTCGGAAATCCCAAAATGATTACAAAATTAAAACAGCGCCTAACAAATCTAAAGCAACCTGGTCAGTTATTAATAATAATAAAATACATTTAATAAGGGAGGAAATAAGACAGTTGAATATCAATGGAAACACTGTTAATAATCCTACAGAAATTGCTGAAATATTTAATAATTATTTTATTAGAGGAAATGAGAGTAAATTAGCTGCTAAAAATGAAAACTTTAAACTAAAGAATAACAATAATCCTAAATCTTTATTTATGAATCCCACAACTTCTTTTGAAATTGATAAAATTATTATGTCATTGAAAAATACCAACAGTACCGGTTTTGACGATGTAAGTACAAATATTTTAAAAAATGTTAGTTCTATTATTTCACCTGTCTTGACATACATAATTAATTTAAGTATATTTTCTGGCATATTTCCTACAAAATTAAAATTAACTATAATTAAACCTCTCTTCAAAAAAGATAATAAAGAGAACTTTGAAAATTATAGACCTATAGCGCTCATTCCTGTATTTTCTAAAGTTTTTGAGAAGGTAATAGCAAATAACCTTAACGCTTATTTTGAAAATAACAACATTTATACTGAAAAACAAATTGGATTTAGAAAACATAAAAGCATAAATTTAGCAATATTTCATTTTTTAAAAAATGTGATGATGGGTTTAGATCAAAAGCATTTTGTCTCTGCTCTTTATATGGATTTGACAAAGGCTTTTGATTTTGTTGATCACAGCATTCTGTTAAATAAATTAGAGGCTTACGGTGTTAGAGGTAACGTACTAAATTTGCTTAAAACTTACCTCGAAAATAGACTCCAATGCACGCAAATTTCTCGCATATGCACAAAAACTGGCACAGAAATTATTCACTCATCACAATATCGTGAAGTTAAACAAGGAGTTCCCCAAGGGAGTATTCTTGGCCCTGTACTATTTCTAATTTATATAAATGATCTACCCAATTTTATAAACCATGACATGATATTATATGCCGATGACAGTACAGTGATGTTCAAAAACTCTAGTACAGATCTATTAGTTTCAGATATTAATAAGACACTTGACATCATAATTCAATGGCTATCATACAATAATTTATTAATTAATTTGAATAAGACTAATATAATGACATTTAGAAATAGGAAAAATAGTGTACTAAACCTTGACATCAAATTCAATGGACAAACAATTAATGATATTACAGACGCAAAATTTCTAGGCGTTAATATAGATTTTAATTTGAATTGGCATTTAGAAGTGGAAACAATTTGTACCAAGCTTAGCCAATTCTCGTTTGCACTTTACAGGCTTGCAAAAGTTGTGAATCAATCTGCAGTGATCACTGCATACCGCGGACATGTGGAATCAGTTCTAAGATATGGTATCATCTTTTGGGGTAATTCTGTAGACAAAGAAAGGGTCTTTAAAGCCCAGAAGAGATGCCTGAGGGCAATTTGTGGGTTGGATTGTACAGAAAGTTGTAAACCATTTTTTATTAGCCTAAAATTATTGACTCTTCCTTGCATATACATCTATGAAGTAGTTTTATTTGTAACCAAGCATATATCGATGTTTGAGCGTCTTAAGGGAAAGCGAAATAATTACAAAGTGTCTTTCCCAGCAAATAGGACAGCACAATTAAATAATAGTATATTTTGCATGATACCGCGTATCTATAATCATCTTCCATTATATATATTAAAGTGCTCTACCATTAATATGTTTAAAATTGAGTTGTATAAATTTCTTTCTAATAAAGCATACTACACAGTGAAAGATTATCTTAATGACAAATTGATTTATGATTAATTGAAATACTGACATTCTTATTTGTAATAATTTTTAAATAATTAATTAATATTTTTGCAAATTGTTTAATAACCTTTTTTGACATGTATAATTGTAGCGATAATTCTTATAACTCTAACATTGCATGCTGAATGGCAAAGTATAGTTGTGTTCAATATTTGTGTAAAAACAAATCAATGTAACATCTTTTTTGACCTGTATTTGCAATAAATGATATGAATATGAATATGAATATGAATATTAGTTTATAAGGATTTTGCCTATTTATTGAGTTTAGATTAGATATCATCAGAAATAGGTTTATTTAGGTACGCAGGTAATTTATTTTTTGTAATTGATGTAGGTACTTACCACGCACATGAAATCGCGAGAGATAGTTTGTTTGTTAGAAAGCGCTAAGCTAAGTTTAAAAACTACTAGGCGAATTTTGATAATTACCTTTAAGTTTGATAGTCTAAGTCTCAATAAAGGTCTTAAGATATTTAACATTACGCTAAACTCTACGGGCTGTCACGGACGCACGTGTCGCAATTTCTATTATGTATTTCGAAATGTCAAGTAGTTTTGAAGTAGGTACACGAGTTGTGCCTATTTGTCTGTTTTGATTTGTTTGAATATTATTTTCCTTGAGTTTTTGTCGTATATTTGTTTCGGTAATAGATAGGTAAGTAAGTACATGAGTTGTACCTACTATTGTTATTTTGACATTGTTACCTTTAGCATTGTTTGTTCATAACGACATCACGACACAACCACATCCACGCGGACGAAGTCGCGGGTAACAGCTAGTATAACATAAAACGACATCACGCCTATATTACCCAGAAGGGAAAAAAACATCCCTACTTTACATGTAGGGGAGCTACCCGAAAAAAAAATATTTTTCCAAATTTTATTCTACGACTTTCTTTGTATAGTTAACATACTTGTTTATGCAAAATTTCAGTTTTCTAGCACCAACGGTTTCGTCGCTATGCCTCGGACAGACGGACATGGCGAAACTATAAGGGTTCCTTGTAGGTACTACGGAACCCTAAAAACGAGTTTGTTTGTGTTGGACCCTGGTCCCATTCCGCACCCCAAACTTATATTAAAACCAATAATTCCTCATAGCCAAATCCGTTTGACGAAATAGATTCACCTCGAGGAAACGGCCTTTCCTCGTGGCAAAACTGCTAGGCTAAAAGCTATAAAATGAGTTTGACCCCGAAAAAATTGCATTCCTCACAATCAGTTTGTAAAATAGTTGACCACACCCAAAATATCGCTTGAATTTAATAAAAAAATTCTAAAAAATATTGTATTGCTCAGAAAATGTTGAAAAAGCCAGTATAATTTCATCCAGTACACATAATTTTCATTTAAAATATTTACAGTTTTATTCACTCCTGTTTCATCTCCCTTAACTATAAAAAGGTGGGATTTACCAGTATGGGTAACCTTGAGGGTGTCCCAAGAGTGGACAGCGTTGTCATCAGAACCGGCCATCAAATATCTTCCACTTAGAGAGAGAGCTGTAAAATCACATACATTAATGATATAAATTATAAGTAACTAAAGAAATAAAATATTTGGACGTGGCTCATGAGATTGTTGAAACGTGGAAGGTTGGATTCGGCGATCATTGTGGCGATAGTCATCTCGACAACAAAGAGCCTCAATCAACAACTAAATAATAGTTTAAAAAAACTAAAAAACACGCTTTATAGAAAACCAAACTGAAAAATAGAAAATAAATTTAATTATTTTGAATTAAGAATAGTGTAAAAAATTCTAATAAATACAAATGAATAATAGTGTAAATAAGAAAAAAAAAATTAATAAAAAGCGTGGGGTGCTTTTTAAGATTATAATCCTTCTTCTCATCTCTGTCAATGAAAATATTTATAACTATTTAATTTATACCATTTAAATATTTATAACCATGCACCACACGCTTTTTTTGAAATATTTTTTAGTTTGGTTTATTTATAGGAGCGTTATTTTAATTCTTTTATCGAATTTTTGTATTGTCATCGGTCTTTGACAGGTGTGCAGAATTTGAATGAAATCTGAACGTTTAAAGGGGGTCAAAATGGCGTCCAAAGGAGTCGCTTACATACAAAAAAACATACAAGTGAAGCTAATATATGGCGTGTAAATATAGGCACGCGTTGGGTAGCTGGATTAAGGATCTGGTGCAGAAGTGAGTATTACCTGACACGGCACGCATCGTGAGGAGATACCTGTCTCTGGAGCCCTAATCAGCGCACTTCGTCGTTTTAAAGAAATAAGCAAGATAAATTAAGTCAAATTTTCAAAAGTTACGGCTAGAAACCGAAAGTTATTAAAATGAACTAAGGGCTAAACCTGATACAAGAATTTTCCAACCTCGCCAACAAAACATTCACAGAGGGAGTGCACCAGCGTTAGAAATTTGATCGTCAGACGGGTAGCAAGTTATTTTAATGAGCGCTCGCAGTTAAACGTTATAAACAAACATTATTTGTGATTTTTCTACGTGATATTTCGCAACGATTATAATAGGTTCAAGTAATTCAGATTAAAGTTGTTAAAATATGACACATATTCACATATGGCACATTCAAAATTGATTTTGTTGTAGGTAGGTACCTGCATGGTCCTGTATAACTAATTCATTTATTTCCTTGTGTTTTTATTCATTTAATCGATGATAATAATTGAAAAATGGTTAATTATTATGTTTCTTCGTTACTTCTTCTATTTACAGTATTTTTTGCGAAGTAGGCTTCATAGTTATTTTTACACTGGAAGCTCAAACATCTGTCTTTTCGCCAGGTATGAACTTCATGGCCTTAAATTGACAACTAACTGGGTTGCATTCGTCAGAGACCACTATTTTACATTTAGATATCTAGGACATTTTTATTACTCAGTTGGAAGTTAACATGAAATGTTACCACAGCTAGTGAAGCCGCCCGCGCCAGGCGGGGTGTAGTGTCCGAGTTGTTGATCACTGCGGATATCAAAGAGTCTCGCAGTCTTGTCTTCTGAAGCCGTAGCGAAGGCCTGGCCGCTATTGTGGAACTGTACATACGACAATAATAATTAGCATTAGGTACATTCAAAAACAAGATGCGTCATTTCCAATAAAATAAAATAATTATTAACAAAAAAAAAACCGACTTCAAAAGGTAAGTAAACTAAAAAGCAAAAAATAAATTTACTTCGCACAAAATAATACGTTTTTTCATTTAGTTAAATAGAAATTATTAAATAATTATTTTATAATTCTGAAGTCGGTGCCAAGTAAATCGGATAATTAAGAACTAAGATTCAGTCAGAAAATAGTTGTTAGAAAGATTGATATTATCTATACAGAGTTATTGTTTACTTGACACCGACTTCAGAATTATAAAATAATTATTTAATAATTTCTATTTAACTAAATGAAAAAAACGTATTATTTTGTGCGAAGTAAATTTATTTTTTGCTTTTTAGTTTACCTACTTTTTGAAGTCCGTTTTTTTTTTGTTAAATATTATTTTATTTTACAATTTTAAGTGATGGGAAGACCGAGCAAGAATGTTTCTCGAATGAGGAGACGACGGTTACTTGAGACGGAAAACTTATTAATAATAATCCCCATACTCCTAACCGTTGAGGAGTTGTACCTTCCAGCATCAGCTCAGCAACATAAAATGCTGATTACTAGATGCAAATATCCAAGTAGTTTTAGATAATATACAAAAAACAATATAGAAGCCTTTTGAATTTGAGGGTTGCCCTCGATTTCTCTAAGATCCCATCATCAGAACGTGACTTGAAAAAATGGGACCACATGACGAGTATATCCTCTCAAACAAAAAAAGAATTTCACAAATCGGTCCAGGCGTCTTCGAGTAATCGGTGAACAAACGTAAAAAAAAAAAAAAAATACAACCGAATTGAGAACCTCCTTCTTTTTTTGAAGTCGGTTAATTAGATACGGTTCGAGAATCTCTGCATTTTTTTTTTTTTTTTTAGGTTTTTAAAAAAAAAACGTCGCCCGCATTAGGAATAACTCCTGTGTCGCGGGGGTGTTCACAAACATACATTTCACACACACAAAGCACACCCAGAGTCAGAACAAATCTTTGCGAATCACACAAAGATTTGTCCCGTGTGGGGATCGAACCCACAACACCAGCGTAGTTGAAAGCGGCGAGGCGACTGCTTTAACCGCTACGCCAACCGTGCAATAAGCTCCATTATTTGGTCTTTCGTTTAACCGAACACACTGTGCACAATGAACCTGAAGGAAAATATTAGTTAGTTTGTGATAAATATAATCAAATTGATATAACTCACGCAGACACTGTTTACGTCTGCTTCATGGCCAAAGAACTGCTGCTTTGCTTTGTCGTCCCTAACGTCCCACAACTTGCAGGTTTTGTCCACTGAACCAGTCACATACGACTTCATGTCTGCAACACAATAACAAATAGAGCATTTAATTACTCGAGCCGACTGAATTGTACAGATACCACTCAAATCAACTTGAGAAAAGAACAATATCTTGGCCTAACCTTCGTACTTCTGCTAAAGTATTCATTTTAGGAAAATTAATAATTATTATTTAAAAAGGAACTAATAATATCCTCGCTACATCCTAACATTATATACTTTTAAAACTCACATAAAATCATTTATATTATTTTTATTCCAAACATAATCTCAGTAACAAATACTCGAGCAAGTATTGTTTAGTTTCTCGCCAGGCAACAAAAGTATTATTGTGCTCACCAGGCGATAATGAGATACTGACGACATCGCCTGCGTGACCATCGAATTCCATTTCTCGTTTGTTCGCCTCCAAATCCCAGACACATCTGTAAGATAAAATGATGAAATTCTAACATATCTGTCCATTCAAAGGTTACCAGAAGAGATCACTTTAAGCAATGAGGCCGCCCTTTTGCATATTGTTCTCGACTTTATTGTGTTGTCGTATTTTATGAGAATGGTACGCAAATTAAAGCTTTTTCCATTATACTGGGTGGCGCAAAAGTACGGGCACTAAAGAAAATCCTTTTTTTTTTTTTATATGACATTTTCTGTCATTCTGTTGTTGAAAATTGTGTAGTGAACAAATGTAAAATACACTGAAAATAAACATGGACCGTTTTACTCCCCAAGAACGTGGAATAATTGTGTCAATGTTCTTACGGAATAATTCATCAGTGATAAGAACACAACGTGAATTTCGTCGACGATTTCCCCACCGTCCGGCACCGATTGGTCGCACAATTCGACGCTTTGCCACACGCCTTGAAGCAACTGGCTCAACATTGGATAGACCTAAGTCTGGGAGACCAAGAACAGGCCGTTCAGCTGAAAATATCGATGCTGTGCGCGAAGATGTGGAAGAGTGTCCAGAAACATCAACGAGGCGACGTGCCACGCAATTGGGCATTTCCAGACGGACCCTGCAGCGTATTTTGGTGAAAGACTTAAAGATGTTCCCGTATAAAACTCAAATGACTCATCAGCTGCTGCCTGCTGACCACCGAGCTCGTCTAGATTACTGCCAGCGCGTCATAAACCTCAACCTTGAAGAGGATGATTTTCCTTCAAAATTGGTTATGAGTGACGAAGCGCATTTCCATCTCTCAGGGCATGTCAATAAGCAGAATACTCGGTTCTGGGGCACTGATAATCCGCGCATTATTCAAGAAACACCTCTACACCCACTAAAAGTTACTGTATGGTGTGGCATCTGTGTTGACAGAGTGATCGGACCCTATTTTTTCGAAGACGCTGGAGGCAATGCGATAACTGTCACTGGAGAACGCTACAGAACCATGTTACGTGAGTTTTTGATACCCAGTTTGGACGAATTGGGGCTGGAGCACATCTGGTTTCAACAAGACGGCGCTACGGCACACACAGCGCGCGACACTATGGACTTAGTGAGGGACGCTTTTCCAAACCGAGTTATCTCTCGTTTTGGCGATTTGCCTTGGCCTGCAAGATCACCCGATCTGACCAGTCCAGACTTCTTTCTTTGGGGTTTTTTGAAATCTCGGGTGTATGTGAACAAGCCACAGACTCTCGCAGCTCTAAAAGAAAACATTCGTCAAGAAATAACGAACATATCGCAGGAAGTGTTACGGCAAGTTATGCAAAATGTCATAAATAGGGCTCAAATGTGTATCAACTCTGGAGGTCACCATTTAAAAGACATCATCTTTAAATCCTAATGGTACGAAATTTAATGGCACAAATATACATTTAAAAAAATCTAAATCTAGTTTTCTAATTTAGAAAAAATGTTATAGCTGAACCAAATAGGGTCTTTACTTTTGCGCCACCCGTTATTATATTCTATTCAATAAAAGGCCGGTGATGGTTTATAACAAACTATAGTACTATGCGAATCAAATGATAACAGATTTTAAGGCTTTATTGAATGAGTTCCATTCGCCTAAATATGAACGAACTTTTCGATCGGTAAATTTCGTTCACAATGTGCGAATAGAACAATAAAGCAGATTCATGATCCACCTCAATCCTGTTTCTATAGTCATATCAAACACTTTAGGTTAAATGCGCTTGATCTATCAACAAATGTCAACCTTATCAACTGACAATTTCAAACGAAATATATATCTGTCAAATGGGTCATGAATCAACTTTGCTGATAGTACATACCTACGTACTGACAGGCATCTTAAAAAAACCGTGTTAATAATGTTTCTTACTTACATTTTCATATCACCAGAGCCAGTAAGGATATGGTTGTCGTCGAGGAACCGACAGCTGCTGAGGAAGCCTTCGTAACCGGCAAGCTCGCGGACCATCTTGGCTGCGCCGGTGGAGTCACGGTTGTTGACATCGTAAATAGTGCACATGTTATCCATACCACCGCAAGCTGAAAATTATAATATGGTTATTTCATTCAGGTTATTCAGGGATATGTTTTTATGTGACTGTTGTAAGGACAATTAACAACAAGGGATTGATGATGCATCGCTTCATCTGAGAACTGGTGTGTTAAGTTAAGTGCCAGTCATTTCAGGGGCTGATATCACCAACAAACCGGAACAGAGCAGTTCAATGCAAGCACTATTATTAGTCGAGTCCAGCTCACTTGAATAGTCACAGCAGTGAATATTATAGACTTAAATAAAGTCGGACGTTTTATTTTAGGATTGTTTAAACTAGAAAGTTTAGGTACCCTTCAAAACTTGCCGCATCGAGATCGTTGGAAAGGTCTATTAAAAACATTGAGGGGTTTTAAGATGATTTTGAATTAAGAAATTAGCTTTGCGTGGTATTTTATTTTAAAGTATATTTTTTTGTTTGATAAGAGGGTCCGTTCCGCTCCCCTTTAACAGCTAAATCGTTAGCACGAAAAATCAGAAAAATACGAGATGGTAGTAAATCTATAACAGCTAAGTTAACTTTGTTATTATAGATCAATAGATAGTATAATGGGGGCACAACTTAAAAGCACACATTTTCTATTGAGTAGGGTATAAGTTAAGTCGCTAAAAATTTTAATATTTCGCAAACGGATAAATCAAACAATCTTTTGAATAACCCTCAATGGTTTTAAAGGCGATATCTAGAAAGATACTCTAGATTTGAAGAGAGTGAAATTGAAAAGAAAAGTGTTATAATATTTTACCAACGAAGTTTCCAGTCGGTGAAAACGCAACACTCATTACCCAAGCAGATCGTAGCGGTATTACTTGCACTTTGTTGCCGCTCCATGTATCCCAAATAATTAGTTTTCCGTCCAGCGATCCGGTGACACAATGCCTGTGAAAAACGTTGAGAGAGTCAGCGATTTCAAGTTTGATATGCGGGTGGATTTCCCAAACGGTTTTTTTTCTGTCCTCGCTGAAATTCGTATTTGAAAAGAAGAATATTGTATTAAATTGATTTTTATAGTATTCTATAGGTAGATATAGGGTGGGGGCAAAAATATTAATGGGCTAGGATGAAATTTAAAGGTAGAAATAAATTCCTAAAGTCAAAATTTTCGCTTGTCGGTCCTGTCCCCGTACTTTTTTTACAAACAAAATGGCTTATAAGTTAATGAGTATTAGTTAATTAGGGTTACAACCTACCCTATTTCGTAGGATATTAGTTTCATCATTTATATAAAAAGCATATTCTATTTTTTAACTAACCATATTTATAAATCAGAGGCACAAACGTACTTGTCCCAGAAATTCTTGGCTTTTCGGTGCCAAAAAGTTATTTAGACATAACTTTACATAGGCAAGTCCGACAGTGTCCCCTCTCTGATTATTATTTCATGTTAGTACCGCCCTAATGCGCAGTGAAGACAGACGTTTTCTACATCGCTGCATTTTCCCGCAAAAAACGTAAGTATATCATGAAAATTGCTAGGCGACAAATATTTAAATCTTATCGGTGAATGATTTTTTATATTGTAATATGTTGTTATTTTATATTTGTTTGATTCTTACAGAGATAGTAACTTAATTAGCTTTAGTGGCTGTAGTTCAATTTGTCCTAGTTATTATGGTTTCTTTGAAATTAAAAAAAAGTGTGCAATTTATCTCGTCGCTGTACCGTTATCGGTGGAATCGGTGGTCATTTTACCCACCGATACGATAATTTTCCACCTGATCGGTGAAAAAAAACTATCGGTGTAATATTTATCTGCTCGGTGTATTCTTTTTTTGTGTATTAACAGTTTTAAGACATCGGTGGATTGCTTAATCGTATCGGTGGATCATACGATTAAGCAATCCACCGATCTCCGAATCAGATGACAAAATAACAATGTTTTTTTAAGTTGGTATAGTTATTAGCATGATGCGAAATTCCCAATCTTATCCCGAAATTAACCACGCAGACGGAACAATGTGGGCGAAAGTTTATTTGTTTGTTTGAATACGCTAACTATGGGCAGTAGGTACAAGTTCGTCCGAGGTATAGCATCGAAACTGTTAGTGTTGCAAATATGCCGACAAAGTGATAAAATTTTATTTTATTTTTAACCAATGGTTTTTGAGATTTGCGCGTTTTCAAATAAATAAGCGTATCTTCCTTCATCTTTGTAATACATGTAGATAGGTAGCATAGATAAGAAGAATACCAACACTTAAATATTATTTAATTGTTATACATACTTTAAAAAAATACATTCCTACTTCTTCTTCTTCTTCTTCTTCGTCGTGTCGATGGCTGAGTCAAATTTTATTGGTCCACAATTTTAAGTGGCCACTGTTATGGCGCTCTCGTCGGCGTTTATGAGCGCCTCTCTTGTGCAGGTGGTAGGGCATTTTGGACAGTCAGTAAGGTTTTGACTTGCCATCGTGGTGAAAGGATTAGACAATTCGCTTTTAAGAACTCGCGAATTGCCCAGGGTGCGCCGGACGTATGGAATTGTTGTGTACGTCACTCGGGGAGGCTCCTTTCATGCATCCATTCCTACTGAGGATCGGGAACCGAATTGAGCGTTGAGCTCGGTTCAGTGTTTTGGTGACATTGACCTTGTGGGTACTTACTTTACCGAAGAACTAATAAAAATTGAGTAGTGGACTTTATTTGCACCCACCATGCTTATTCTATAGAGAATCACTACTCACTACATAGTATAAAACAAAGTCGCCTTTTCTGTCCCTATGTGCGCTTAAATCTTTAAAACTAAGCAACGGATTTTGATGCGGTTTTTTCCAATAGATAGAGTGATTCAAGAGGAAGGTTTTTATGTATAATACATGCATAGAAAGGGGGAATTGTTTTACTCCAAATTTAAAGCGTGCGGGCAACGGGCAGTAATGAATAAATCAAACTACTGGATCGATTTTAATCATTTTTTCAGTGAGTGACATAGGCTATATATTATAATATATACCCGTGCGAATCCGGAGCGGGCCGCTGTGTTTTTATATACAACGTTCACAGTTTTTCTGTAGTGTATTTAGTATCAGCATTGTACCGGTGCGAAGCCGGGGCGGGTCGCTAGTAAATAATAATTTAAACGTCAAGATTTTAGTTGCACTCCACGACGAATGGCAATCGAATTCTTGTTGTTAAGTTGAACTCTGAAACCATACCTCAATCGCGAACTCTTATTTACTTTTCCCTTTTTCAGCGTATGTGGAAATACTTACTTAAATGTTGCGTTGATTTTAAGAACATCAAGTAAAGCACAATGAAGTAAGTATTGATCTGAAAGTTTGCATTTGACATTGTATTTAATATATGTTTTTAAACTTTCGCGATTTGAGAACATTTTTCAAAAGTTAGACAGTCGGACAACTTTATTTACCTGTATAATAATTACGCGATTCAGACCCGTTGTCTTACTTTTGAAAAATTGTATTTAATGTTTTATATTATTTTCGTAACATAACATCACGCCTATATTACCCAAGAGGGTGTGGCAGATGAGTACAACACCCACATTTCACCCGTTATGTTTAGGTTCTATGGGATAGAGGGTGGGCCTATCGCCATCCACCGGGTACAATTGCAACTCAATGTTGCTATTGTTATTGTTAATGTCTTTAAAGTCTATAAATGAAAATGTAATGTAGGTGTATAAAAATCGAAGTTTCAATCTTTTATGCATTTTTTTCTAGCAACAAAATGGTGTCTTGTTTCACCAATGTTTATTTTTATTATGTGCAGTTAATGAAGAATCACACTGTACCCATATAATAACGTTTTTTTACACCGAGCTACGTCATCAAGTTACCGCGTTATACTGAATATAATATTACGTATAATTATATCGGTTGCCTTCTTAGTCATTCTCATTGCGAAATATGTACCTAATCAGGGATAAACATTTTATTTCATACATACCTACTGTGTCTGTATTTTAAACACTGTAGATTAATTAACATATTAAGAATATGCACAAGGTTAGGACAGTCGCATGTTATAATATTTCTGCTATTGTACCTACATTAATATAGTTATATAATTACTAGTTTGTTTTTTTTTTATGTTAACAATAAATCATTATATTCGCTTAGCAAGAAATAACTTCCCTACTGGCATTAATTTAGTTGACAATATTTGTTTTAATTATCAAATTATATTAATGAAAATAAATACACCAAGATAAGAAGATAATTATGAGAAAACCGCTCTCAGTGAACGCATTATATAACCTGGTTCGAGTTAATAAGATTAATCAAATCAGGCATTGCAAAAATAACCTTGTATCTGACTAGGCTGTTTGGTAGATTACCTACTGTTATTCAACCTACCTAGTTATGTAAGCAGATAACAGGTACCACGATAATCAGCATAATGAAAAACTTAACTTTAAAACTTTTATTTTTCTTTTGTTAATTTTAATAAAAAACGCCCGCACTAGGAATAACTTTTGTGTCGCGGAGGTGTTCACAAACATACAATTTACACACAAAATATTTGTATTGTTTTTATACTTAAAAAATGAGCCATTGACGATCTCATTTTGTTAGTATAAATGTAACTTAAATTTAATTAATAACATTTACCATTGCTAGTAGCTAATTGCATTACTACAAATAAGAAGAACAGACTCACCGGGAATCCCCGCTGTAATGGACGGAGTTGACCTTATTGATGTGCCCTTTCAACGTTTTCTTCGTCTGAAGTCTTATCTTGGGCACGTCGCCGAGATCGCCACATTTTTCACTTAACTTCGCGTCAGCTACCTTTTCTTGGTCAGCCTGTGTACGAATTATAAACGTGTGGTACATAATTCAAAAGTAACCAGAGATGCCTTATGAAATATCTTCCTCACCTTTAGTTTGGCAATCAAATCAGTGAGTTCTTTTTGCAAAGCAGTTTGTTCTGGATCCTCCTTGGGCATGACTCCTGATGTAAAGAATTAGTGGTTGAGAGTGACACTGCGCTCTTCAGCGACTGGTGTAAGCCTCGTACACCCGAGCTACTACTGCCTCTAATCTCATTTGCGTAAATTGGATTTAAATTTACTGCTCAACTGAAGCTTTATATGTGCCAACGGATGTATTGCTAACCACATTTTATT
Organism: Hypena proboscidalis; assembly: GCA_905147285.1. NCBI lineage: Eukaryota > Metazoa > Arthropoda > Insecta > Lepidoptera > Erebidae > Hypena > Hypena proboscidalis. The sequence continues at coordinate 9,851,399 of LR990126.1, forward strand.
ATGTTAGTAGTAACTTTTACAAAACTGTACATATACCTACCACCTATTATTTTCTGAATGAAGTTTAAGAAAAGGTTCTTCTGTAACTCGTGGGGTCTTGATTTACCTCGGAGCACACCAGAATGACGTGGCATTGCATTGCATAGACATATCATGACTTTTGATTGACAAGATGTATCTGGGGCGCCTCAGGCGCCCCATTGCCTAACCCTTGACGCCTTAGCCGCCCGCTCCATTCTCTGCAAAGCCATTATTTTTGCTTGTTGCAATATAACTCCAGTGGCACCTAAAAAAGCAAACGCCCGGCCTCATGATTGGCACTAGCAACACGCGGGACTAATGCAGCACAAACTTCACTAACTGCCCCACGGAACAATAATAAATTGCATATTTAATATTAAGTAGATTTATTATTTCTCAGAACGAAGCTAAGTAGTCACTGTCCCCTTGTCTGGTTGAGATTGATTTAAATTATGCAACAATAGAAGCAAAGTAAAGTGAACCGGAACCGGTGTCGCTCCAGAAACGTTGACTTTCACTCAACGTTTCACTTCTTTTTGAACAGAATCTAACTGTTTGCATTGATTGATGAAAAACCGTAGCGCTATCACGACCCATGAGTAACAGTATCCAGAATATTGACTATTGTATCTATTACCATGCCAAATGACTGTTGAAATACTGCTAGTATTATAGTGAGGGTGAATAACCTTCTTAAAATATATTAGCACTACGTTATTATATGGTTGGAGATGTTATTGAACGCATACCACACCGTTCAATAGGACGAGGTGTGATTATGTGGGACCCTTACCAAGTAATCAAGTCCTCATCCACTAAATGCCACCGTGCGCCATGTGTTTCTATCTAGCGAAGCCACTCGAGCAAGACCGGAAAGACCGATGCGGCAATGCTTTACTTGTTCATTATGACCTACCTTACGAATTTATTTATAAAAGTCCAGACAGAGTACCTTATGTTGATAAAAATTACTAAAATCACCTCATCCATCCAGCGGGGCCCATCAGGATTTCTTAAGAAATAATTTCTGTCGCAAAGTAATAGTTTCTATCAAAAATAAATAATTCCTATAGTTTCCTAAATAATAGTTTCTATCAAATAGTAATAGTTTATGTCAAGAAGTAATAGTTTGTTCGTGAATTACTCTCCTGATTAATTGCCTGATCTTAATACTTACCTTAAAAAAACTCATTTCATAAATAGCAAAAATGTAATGGCTCACGGCATAGGCAGAACTAAATGTAAATGACCAATTGTAATTTTTAACCGAAAAATAAAATAATCTTATTCAATAGGACGACTTCCGAGATCGAAAAAATGCTCCAAGATCTGAGCACTGCATGTCTTGAGGTTGGACTTGTGATGAACCAGTCAAAGACCAAAGTTATAACCAACGGCATAAAATATAAAATGTGATCGTCGATGGGCAGGTAATACAATATGTTGATGAGTACATATATTTGGGCCAGTTGGCATCCTTCAACAACAGGCAAGACAAAGAGATCGTTCGTCGCATCGAAAATGCCTGGAAGAGCTACTGGTCAATGAAAACGCTAATGAAGGGAGACCTACCACTATGTCTTAAGCGTAAGCTCATTGACATATTGTGTATCCTGCCTGTCCTAACATACGGAGCCCAAACATGGTCATTTAAAAAGGCTCAGAAGTCCAGGCTCAAGATTTTTCAGAGAGCTATGGAACGTAGTGTGCTAGGAATAAAACTCAGTGATCGAATTCGAAATATATCCATACGTGCCCAAACAGGTATCACTGACGTGGGCAGCAAGTCTGCTAAGCTGAAGTGGGACTAAGCGGGACATGTTTCACGTATGCATCCGGAGAGGTGGACACGGATTGTCACACAATCGATGCCCCAAGAAGGACACCGTCGTCGGGGTAGACCTAGGAGGCGCTGGCGGGACGACCTAGATACAGCCACAACTGGTGGGCAATTGCAGCATTGCAGGAGACAGGGAGGACTGGAAGCATTTGGGGGAGGCCTTGGCCCAGCAGTGGGACAGTACAGGCTAACAAAAAAAAAAACAGGACGAGGAATTTATTATTCGGATTAAGCTAAACAAATCGATTACTGCGGTGATATGGTTGGAACTAAGGTAAAATTATCCAAGATTTTATAAATAACGAGCTGCCTCACTGTCAGTCTTGCACACTGCGAACACTTAATTATTTACCTTTCGGCGGTGAAATCACGTCGATGCTGGTTCTTAGCATAGTAAATTCTTAGTCTGCAGATTTTTTTATTTTTAATGTTTTATATTCGACGGTCACTGACTCTTAGCGGCGGTTCACTGCCCCCTTTTTATTTTATAAAGAAAATATCTAACAATGTCTTTGGTGCCGCTCTTAAGTTTTTAAAGGAAATATTTAATTCAGCTTCGTCAGCGCTTATTTTAAAACATTTAAAATTTGTAAAAATAACATTCTGTACTTTTATAGTTTCAATGATAGGCTGGCCATTAATTTTGTTTATTTAAACGAATAAGTTCTTATTCGTTTAAAAAAACACATATATAACTAACCTATAGTTCATTTTTTAATCCCAGAGACTAATTTGTCAGCAAAAACCGGCAAAAACAATGCCCAGCTGACATTAATCTAATACAAGTAATTCAATAATACTTGTAATCTTTTAAAGCAAATTTTAGCTTTGCTATGCATTTATTTATTTTATATAATATTAAAGTTGAAAAATTAAGAATCCAGCAGGACTCGAACCTGCACCCCTTGGGTATACGCCCCAAGTGCTTTGCCAATTCAGCTATGGATTCGTATGCTGCCGGACTCGAAATTTCTCAACTCTTTGTGCCAGCGTCGTAGGTATATATATATACCTTAGCTGACCGCTTAACTGAGACTTCGCCTACGGGGTACAGGGGCGCGGGGGTATGGCGACAACGGGGACTGAAACAGCTGCGGGCGGTGGGGGCACTTAATGAAACATACAGGAGATGAAATGTACCAAGATATTTCCTAAGATATGTGACATCATAGGAAAAAAGAAATAGTGATTTATCAAATGAAAAATAGTTAAGAAGATACAAAATTTTATTAAACTTATGTACGTAAATAAAATAATTGAGAATAAACTATTATACAATTTTTTATCTAAACATATAATTAAATCGTAAGAAAGTCAAAACTTTTTTTGGGTCCAGTTTCTTTTTTCTAAAATTTATGTATACGTTAAAAGCCATTTGCTTGCACTGACTGTTTACATTATGTCTGAAGATTTTTCGATTCATCTTGAGATTATCATTACATGTGTACCTCTCACAAGGTGTCTGCAACAGTTAACACATGCGATCGCTACCCATGTAGCGAACGTAATGAACAATCACAAAAATTTGCCCACCGCCCGCAGCTGTTTCATTCCCCTTTGTCGCCATACCCCCGCGCCCCTGTACCCCGCAGGCGAAGTCTCAGTTAAGCGGTCAACCTATAGACGAACCATTACTTGGTTTAAGCGCCACCTATGCGATGAGTGATAAGTCACTAAGTCACATACAGTACGTTATACTGTAGCACAAGAATGTTGACTTGTTACACAAATTATTGGTTTTCATGGTTTTCGTCCTACCACGTTTATTAGAGAGATTGGTTCATAATAATTTGATGCTAACGATTGCTGCCATAAAAACAGGATGCTATTTATTTGGTTATAAGCTGGTATATACAGGGTGGATGCGACATAGCGACATTTATTGAAACCACAGCTTCTATACATGGCCAGTATGCATTTCCACCGGATAAAAAATTCTCTGGCGAAAAAAAAAATCCACGTCTTCCGAACAAATTGCACGATCGCAATGTTCAAATTGTTCGGAGAACGTGATTTTTTTTTTCGCCAGAGAATTTTTATCCGGTGGAAATTGATACTTACCATGTATAGAAGCTGTGGTTTCAATTCAATAAATGTCGCTATGTCGCATCCACCCCGTATAATTCCCGGTTGTGTAAGCATATTTTCAGAATAATTTAAATGTTTGTGTTTAAATGTCTGATTTTTTATTTGTTTCGGCAATAAAGTAAAGTCTTCTTTCAGTAAAATCTTCAATCTACAATCATTATAAAGAAGGAGATGGCGGGATGAAATGATGAATTGGATTCATGGCAGATTGACTGGCAAGTACAAACCACAGAGAGAGATAAATGGAAAAAGGGAGGGGAGGCCTTTGCCCTGCAGTGGGACACTATAGGCTCGCAATAATAATAATATAACGTTACATAATATGTCTGTGGGACATGCAGCATATTACATTACATGCATATTAAAGTATAGCAAGGCCAAGAAGTTTAAAGATTTGTAATTCGATGTCATGAATGTCGTGATCCCACACATTGTTTGACTTTAGATTATTTTGTCCATGGTAATGAGGTTATTATTTTTTTCAAGAAACCACGTAGTAGGTAACAAATTGAGAAAAATATGCGAGAGGTGAATCTAATTGTTCTGATTGAAAACTTGTTGATATAATAGAATAACATAATTAAGCGCATTTTACTTATCACAAATATTTCTTTATGATTTTTTGTGACTTGATAAGTTGATTATAGCGTAAAATTAAAAATGTATAAGGGCATTATTACACCAACTTGTCGACCGTCGATGGATGCCATTCTATCATATTATATTCACATTCTACCTACCATTGATATGGATCAAGAATGTGTTAGTCGACGTCTATCGATATTTTCACCGACTTTAAAGGGACTTTAAAGGTTCTGTTTTCGACCCGTAATGTTTGTAACTTTGTATGTTTGCGATTATCTCAGAAACTACTGATCCGATTTAAATGCAGTTTTCGGTATTTTAATCTTTGCGTTTCAAGGAAGGTTTCATCAAGTAACAACTTCAAAACTGTACATTAATTTGGAATTTTTTCGTCAGGAAATTCTCAATAGCAGCACGTCATTGGCGGTAGATGGCGGTAGGCCCCTCTATCATATCCTAAGTTACACCGACATGGTGAATAAAATGATGAGTAAGAGCAATCATCAAGAGCCTAAGCTGCATAATACGCTGAATTCATATTATCTGAGTAAGCGCTTGCTTAGCTTTAGGGCCATTTTTGCTTGTTATTCAAGCAAAAATGGCCCCAATTTTGAAGGCTTCTCATTTGAAGATTATCATCTAAGTAACATATAACATATAACATATAACATCCGAGCATCATTATTATATACATAAGAAGAAGCTTGTAATTGGCGTTAGCTGACCTTTTTTGTTAAACTATTTGTATGTGGCCCATTCCCGTAATAAAATAAAATGAAAAATAATATAAAATCTTCTGAGTAGAGGCTTAATAGATGTGTAGGGACTATTATCTTGCTATGTGTTACATGGGATGAGACCTAAACATAACAGGTGAAGAGTGGGTGTTGTACACCTCTACCACACCCATCTGGGTAATATAGGCGTGATGTTATGTTATGTTATATAAGGTAGCTTCAAACTTAACAGTTATAACAGTTTAATCTAATAGCAGCTTTGTAGATTAGAAAAAGTGGATAACAAAATACACCTACTAGCCAAGTACCTAAACCATTTTTTGCAAAACGTTGATTTTATAATATGACTTGTAAAAAGATAATTATTATAATATTGACTAAATTTGCATGTAATGGTGAGACAATAGATATGAGAAGAGCAGTTATTTCACTTTAATCTTTTTAGATTTTCTGTTTTTTTTCTTTCCATTCTTTTGGTGTACGTTACGCCAGCAAGAAAGTGTCACCTAGAGTGATATGAGTAGAACGTATAATTAGTGCGCAATCTGCTGTAAATGTGCGCCGCATAAAAAATTTGTGCGTCTTGTAGTTTTGAAAAAAAAACGTAAAAACGATTCCTGCTGGAGTAACGTTGTTCTAGCAAGAAAATTCTAGACGAATCATCGGAGATATAAAATACATACATGGGCAGAGAGCTTATATTTGTGCAAATTTGTGCGCCATAAATATAATTTGTGCGTCTTCAGGTTTTCGAGATATTGCGTTTCCCGCTGGAGTAACGTTTTGCGAATTCGTGTATCTCAAAGACCATTATATGTGCGCCTGTAGAATGAACATACACGAATAGCTCTTAATTTGTGCATATTTGTGACATAATTAGATGCCAGATAATATTTATAATTTTCAAGTAATCGCGCTTTATTGAAAACTTAAAAAAATATTGTAGCGCCTAAATGAGAAGACGTATAAACTCGCTAAAAACTGTATTCGTTCCATCTTGACGTTTATAATTACCATAAAAAGTTTCAAAACAGAACCTACAAGCGCTAATGAATAATATTACTAAAAGTCAAAACGACGGCATCATAACTTTGTCGCCATCAATCAAGAAACTGGCTCAACCTAAGATGTGTAAATGTAAACCAAAAATTAGTGCATTTATCCAATAATATATAGTAAAAATATCCAGCTTCAACTGTTTCGTATTAAGTAAATATTAAGACTAAACCAAAACAGTTATTCGGCGCAGGTTATCCGACCAAATTCGAATGACTACAAAAAAGCGACGGATTCATACGTATCGATGACCACCTTTATTAAACGTATTACACCTAAACTGTGTTCGTACAGTCACACTCAAAATGTTCGTTGAGAATTATTATTACAATGACCTAATAAAAATATAATATATATTAAATGTACTTTCTGATCATATGAAATCAAAGAGCTTGTTGGTTTAAAAAAATATTATTTTTATTATCATAATCATGATTCTTAAAGTAATTATGGCATCAAATCACAGATCAAATTTCCTACCTATAAATATTAAAATAAACATTGTTCAATTAAACTATTTGTACCTTGTATAGTCATTTGGTATTATTTAAAATCACAGATCAGTTTTTCATTTACTTAAATACACAAACAATAAAATCACTTAAAGTGGCTCAGTACCATCATGGCGTGAAATTTAAATATTAAGTAGTTGTTGTTTTGGCCGAGATATAATTAAGTTTTGGGTATGATTGTATAGTACGCGAACGTAATAAATACCTATAGAGCGTTATATTTTGTTATGAGTTTATGTTTCTTAAAAAATAGCCGGATTTGAAAACTTCAACCCAAGTTTCACATATCGGGCTGCTTAGGTTTGGGTTTTCAAATTAGGCAAATTTTTAAGAAACTTATGCTGATAATAATTTTAACCGGTCTATACTACGTTCGCGTATCATACTATCATATCCAAAACTAAATTATATCTCGGCCAACAAATAGGTAACTACTTTATACTTGAATTTCCCGTTATGATGGTACTGAACCTTTATCACAGAAAATCACAGTTTTTTCGTTTTTCTACTGATATAATAAATGCAAATGGCTAAATTTATTTATGTCTAATCAAAAAAAAATCTGAATTTATTTTAATAACTATTTCTACTGCACTGTACTCGGGCACAATACGTTTCAACCAGTTAGCGAGTAAAGTTAAGAAGGTCATCGATACGTATAAATCTGTCGCTTTTTTGTAGTCATTCGAATTTGGTCGGATAACCTGCGCCGAATAACTGTTTTGGTTTAGTCTTAATATTTACTTAATACGAAACAGTTGAAGCTGGATATTTTTACTATATATTATTTGATAAATGCACAAATTTTTGGTTTACATTTACACATCATCAAACAAGAAACTGGCTCAACCCAGTTTCTTGTTTGATGGCGTCAAAGTTATGATGCCGTCGTTTTGACTTTTAGTAATATTATTCATTAGCGCTTGTAGGTTCTGTTTTGAAACTTTTTATGGTAATTATAAACGTCAAGATGGAACGAATACAGTTTTTAGCGAGTTTATACGTCTTCTCATTTAGGCGCTACAATATTTTTTTAAGTTTTCAATAAAGCGCGATTACTTGAAAATTATAAATATTATCTGGCATCTAATTATGTCACAAATATGCACAAATTAAGAGCTATTCGTGTATGTTCATTCTACAGGCGCACATATAATGGTCTTTGAGATACACGAATTCGCAAAACGTTACTCCAGCGGGAAACGCAATATCTCGAAAACCTGAAGACGCACAAATTATATTTATGGCGCACAAATTTGCACAAATATAAGCTCTCTGCCCATGTATGTATTTTATATCTCCGATGATTCGTCTAGAATTTTCTTGCTAGAACAACGTTACTCCAGCAGGAATCGTTTTTACGTTTTTTTTTTCAAAACTACAAGACGCACAAATTTTTTATGCGGCGCACATTTACAGCAGATTGCGCACTAATTATACGTTCTACTCATATCACTCTAGGTGACACTTTCTTGCTGGCGTAACGTACACATGCTTTTGCATGGATCCAGAATTATTTAACTCTTTCAACAAATAAACTAACAAGATCCCATTATATGATAACCAGAAAGAATAAGCAACAATTTATCTAGCGATGAACACTTACCATACCGATATTTTACCAGCACTCTATTTTACTGTTACAAGAGTTTTCTTTTTTTCAAGTGCGACGCTTTCATTTCACGGTATAATGACTTTTTGTAAAAGCAATAAAGATTTAGAATTACATTCAACTTTCCGTTGAAATTAATTTGATAGGTTCTATCGGTAGCTGTTGCAGTCGCTCGTCGGAAGCTTTGGCGAAAACATGGTTCTCCATCGACGCAGCTTCGCGCTCAAATGTTGCTGGGTCTTAGCCATGTTGATAGCCCTAAGGCAGAGCAAGTCTGAACAATTCTGCGAAAAGGGCGGCGAAAATGAAGAGTGCAAGGAACAGTTCCTGTATTCTAAAGGTAATTAGTATGTTTCATTATTATTAATTAGTTAAGTCCCGTTTTAAGACAGCATCAGCGACTGATATAATTAAAGCTACGCGACTTTAAACCAACCCCACCTCCTTAGGAGGCGGTGGGAAGTAATACTCCTTAATAGGTACGTAAATATAAAATTTTGTCATGATCGGACCAATGACATCGAAATGAGGTGCATATACTTTTTTACCAATGTGCTTTACCTACTAAGCTATCTTCCAGTGGTTTCTTTAATACTTGGTAAGATCCTAACTATAAAAATCACTTTGTAAACAAGGTTTATGTACAATAAGTAACTGGTGAACGATCCAAATTTAAATTAGTAAGCATTAAAAGTCTAACATTAAATGCTTTTATATAACATCGACTTCAAAGAATCACTCAGAATTATTATTCAGATTATCGTTATCATTTCTATCTGATAGATAACTTAAATACTAAAATACAAAATTAAAAATAACTATTTTATTCTTATTTCTTTACAACATAATTAATAACGTTCTAATCAACATGTCTAAATCATTGAATGTATATTATTGACTTTAATTTAGTCACAGTGAACCAAAACGCTGAAACATAGTAAATATTTACTAGCTTCACCCCACAGAGTACTTTTTTATATACGAAATAGAGGTCTAACTCAGCCATCAAAATGGGAAACGTCAAATAACGCCCTCTGGACGCAGGTTTTGTTACTAATGCCAGCTTACGTAGCGCGCGCACACATACAAGCATACCCACACATGCGTACTCGTATACGTTGCTTACTCCTTAGACTACATTATTTTCAAGGTATTTTTAATCGCTTTTCTACTGGTGAATTACTTAATCAGTAGAAAGGCGAAAAGTAATCACTATACACACAGTAATTCACATTATTATACAATAAAACAATGTAATTATTAATTTTCAATATAATTATTTATTTTTTTCTTTTCAAACACTTTTTATTAAGTTTGACAGCCTTAATTTTAAATGAATCAGTGTTGTCATCACACTCTCTCTTATTTATTAAAATATTATTAATATCTTTACAATAATTGTAAATAAAAAATCTGCAGGATATTTTTATTAAAAAATCTATTAATTGTTTGCTGTGTACTGGGCATTTTATAAAAGAAAAATCTACAGCTATAAATATTATTGTTGTTATTAGGTTCCTTAGATAGTTTTGGGCTAAATTTTCTTTTAATATTATATAATTTATATCCTGCAGATTAGAGATACAATTTAAGAGAGAGTCGCTGGGACTGCAAAGCCATTTCTTATTTGCGTATTCCCGATATCTTAAATATTCATGCTCATTAGTTGATATTAAATCTTTTTTACATTCAACACATCCCTTGAATACCTTTTTCTTAGCGCTTTTTACAAAATACCCACTTACGTACTGTAGGCCTCCAATTACGCGTGGATCATTTTTTTCTTCAAGGGGTGTGAATGTTATATCGGGAATATTACTGAGTTCGCAATTTGTTTGTGCTTTACTGCCCCCGCCTGTGATGAGAACTTCATGTAATGTCACGCAATTGTCTTCCTCACAGTTAGCTCCAGGGGCATGAACAGTAGAGAGGCTGTTTACTAATAATGTTGTAAAGGCTGCTTCAAATCTTTCTGGTGTAGGATTTACGTTGCGACATCCGTGGCTCCTAATGGACCCGAAAAAAATTTCTATCGGGTCTTGATTCAGATGCCGCAACCAAACTGACGTTATACCGTATTTTGTTTGCATTTTTTTTAATAATAATTCTGTTCCTTCTATTGTCCATACCCAATTATTTAATGTGGGAACATATTCATTATTAGATGTTCTTGGATTTATAAATTTCATATTTTTTAACATGGCTTTACTGTCATTCCATGTTTTGTGATGGATAGATGTAGGCGTTGCAGGTCCTAAAAGAGGTTTGCCATGTTTTTTTCTCTTGCCAAAGCTGCCGTTTAAGGAATCGAATAATTTGTCGAAGAACAGCAGGATGTCTGCAGTGTTTTTCGTTTCTTCAGGAATTATACCCTTATCTACAAAAAATAAAATTTCGTTGTAAATCAGAAAAGAATTAGTGATACAAGAATGCAGAGACAACATTAGGTTTTGATGACATTTACCTGCTAGATAGCCCATATTCGATGCCACAGTTTGACTAAAAAGCTGCGTCGCATTTTTGACCTTCATCCGGGGAATTTTGCTCGGGTCACAGTGGGCATCTGTCAATTTGGGTACCAAACGGATTCCTTTATACCCTGGGTTTTCCTTGTGTAAGGCCATGATATGAGCCCATTTTGCCGATTTTACTTCCCCGTTTTTTATATATTTCAGATGTTTTGAAATCAAATTGTTTCGTATGCATTTTATTAGATGAGGTGGGTCATATAATGGTATGATTAATTCATTGTTGACCATAAAACTAATTTTATCTTTAGGCTCTTCTCCTTTTCTTAATAGGTTACCTCTTGTTTCTTGCAAAAGATATTTAATGCAGTTCACATTATTTGTGCCTTGGTCACACACAGTTGCCACCACAATAAGACCGGCATTTTGTAGCTCAGTTATTACTAATTTTAACTGCATCGCGAGTTCAGGGCCTTTTGTTGCAGCTTGTGAAAAAGTGTATGCAACAGGTTGTTTATAGTTTTTAATTAGTCCTCTTACCATAAACACCTGCGCATGATCTGCATAGTCAGGTTGTGTCTCTAGGCCATTTGTGACAAACCCACAAACCTTGTCCTTTCTTTCATTGTATGTCACATTGGGTTTTAGTGACATTTCATCAAACAGAACGATACATATCTTATGTTCTAATTTCATTTTTTCAGCAGCTTTCTTTATTTGCTGAATCATATTTTTGTTGATTCCTGGATTTATATCTGCCATATTCAGCAACTTCAGGAGAGTTTGGCGGGTCGGCAAGATAAATATTTTTCTTAGAAATCTGTACCCTTTTGGGCTCTGTTTGAGAAAGGACAATGCAATAATTTTTTCCTTTAATGTAAAACGACGGCCTTTGTTACCTTTCTTATGCTCTCTGAACTGCAGTAATGTCTGAACTGCAGTAAGGCACGCTCTGATGTAGTTACTGCGACACGTTTCACCTGCTGCTGTGGCTTTTTGTTATGCTCTGTAATAATATAATACGAATTTAGAGAAAATTATCTGGCATACAATTAAATACTGCTTACTATGTGGAATAACTTTTGCATACTTTTATATAGACTCAAGTTCTTCTAACTAAACAGACAGACGTGTTGCTGGTGAGTTAGTTCCGCCACTTCATCTCATCAGCTATAACACTACTAAGTCGGCGACACGGGGGAGCGTTTTTGGGGAACTGGTTATGTACATTTTCCTTCATTCCTACTCTATTGACACCACTGTATACAGGACAGGATGGATATTTAAAAAAAGTTAAGTAAGAAGCTTTTTTTAAAGATGCTTACCAAGAGTTTTTTTAGCTTGTACATCTTCCACAGCAATTACAGGATGCAGATGCGTCGGAACAGTCTCTCTGGATACAGTGTCACATCTGGGTGAAGTAATAACAGGTTCTGAAATGGTAATTAATTTATTACTTGATTATAACAAACATACAATGACATACATGGACGCTGTAAAGCATTCGTGTGTCAACCCACACTTAGCAAGTTTTGAGTTATCGGCCATTTAAGTTTTTAGAGAACTTTCTTCGATTTCAGCTTATTTTAAGGCATGAAGTATGGGTATGTGGTATCATTCGTTTTGTTACATTGCATAGATTGTGTTTGAGAAACAATATTGTACAATACATTTATATTTAAACTAGCTGACCCGACAGACTTCGTACTGCCTAATTAAATTGCAATAAAGTCCTGTCAAAATGATTTGTAATGTGCCATTTTTTTGTTTCTACATATTTTATAGTCGGGGCAAAAAGCTTTCCTGAACAGAACCGTCACCCTGGTGATAGGGCGTTGTGAATAAGAAATATTATTGAATAAAACATATATAAGCATTTAAACATAAATAATCGCTTTATTGTTAATCATTTCATTTATAATTATTAACAAAATCTGTTTTATTTTCATTGTAGTGCTTTGTGATATACGATGTTTTTTATTTGAATACCTTGCGCATAGACAAACAAATCTGATGGTTTTCCAACACGGGAACAGGCAACATACAATTGATATAATAATAATATATATTATTTTTTCTCGCCGTAAAAACCATCTTTGAACTTCAAAGAACATTAAAAAAAAAGAATTGGCAAAATTGGTCCAGGCGTTGTTGAGTTATGCGCTTACCAACACATTTTGCGATGCATTTTTATATTATAGATAGCTAGAGCCTAAAAACGGTTAATGCTAAATTTACTGTGGGGAAATTTACATTTAGCATTTATGCGTTATGTGGGTTAACACATAAATGCAAAATATTTATCTGTTGGTTTTGAAATGAAACTCTGTACTACATAATATAAAATATATTGAAATAAACAAAAGAAATGAGGAATATTATTTTTGAAATGTAATTCTTGTTTTATCAAATATTGATATTCACATAACAATTTTGTTTAATGTTTGAAACATTTAAAACTAAAAACTGGAACTACAATAAAAAATCAATTAAAAGTTATTAATGTTTTTAACAAACATTTTTACCTTAAATAATAAGAAATTATCATTTTGATGTTATTTGAGCATTTTTCAAACATTTTTTTATCTTGAATATACATAAGAAAAATGAAAATCAAACAAAAACAATTACTCTAGATTAAAAAAGTAGACAATAAAAAGCATACAATAAATTTACTTCGCACAAAATCAAACGTTTTTTCATTTAGTTAAATAGAAATTATTAAATAATTATTTTATAATTCTGAAGTAGTTCTTAATTATCCGATTTACTTGGTGGTGCTCAGTCAGAAAATAGTTGTTAGAAAGATTGATAATTTCTATACAGAGTTATTGTTTTCTTGGCACCGACTTCAGAACTATAAAATAATTATTTAATAATTTCTATTTAACTAAATGAAAAAACGTATTATTTTGTGCGAAGTAAATTTTTTTTATGCTTTTTAGTTTAAGTCTAAGTAAGTTTTAGTTTTGAAGTCGGTTTTTTTTTGTTAAATATTATTTTATTTTACGATTTTAAGTGATGGGTAGACCAAGCAAGAATGTTTCTCGAATGAGGAGATGACGGTTACTTGAGACGGAAAACTTATTAATAATAATCCCCGTACTCCTAACCATTGAGAAGTTGTACCTTCCAGCATCAGCTCTGCAACATAAAATGCTGACTACTAGATGCAAATATCCGAGTAGCTTTAGATAATTTACAAAAAACAATATAGAAGCCTTTTAAATTTGAGGGTTGCCCTCGATTTCTCTAGGATCCCATCATCAGAACGTGACTTGAAAAAAATGGAACCACATGACAAGTATATCCTTTCAAGCAAAAAAAGAATTTCTCAAACATAAAAAAAAACATACAACCGAATTGAGAACCTCCTCTTTTTTTGAAGTCGGTTAAAAAAAGGTTGAAGGATACAAAAAAGAATAAATGTTTTTTGTTTGATTTTCATATCCACATGTTCTCTGTCTTCTTTCTCATATTCAAACTTAATACTTATGTGTAATATTGTAATGTTTTACTAAAAAACTAATTATTAATAATGAACACTTAGTTTCTTTTTTTATCTAGGGCATATTTTAATAATACTATTACTTATTAAAATGTGTATTGTTACCAATAACAATCAGTCTCCTTCGTTTTGCTTTATATCACATTTAAGACTAAGGTAATATCACTTATTCGTATTGTATACTACTAAAAATATATTTAAAAAATTGCTTCTGTTCTTTTTGATCCATTGTAAAATCTGGGCGGCATGTCTGCTAACCAGCTGGCACATTGCTGAAATCTGGGTCACAGTTTACTAGCACTTCACAGGTATCACAAATACTATTTTTTGACGGAATAAAACAAACCGATTGTGTCGAAACTGTCAAATAATATTGTATAACATGTTTGTGAAGTGTGAATCATTTGTTGTGCGAAATGCAAGCGATTAGCAGACTTGAGACCCAGTCAATTTCAATCATAATCAGTTCTAATCAACATAATCAATCACAATCAGTATTCTCATTCCTCATCTTGCTCTATTGCATAATCTAACACTCTTCCAATTCCGTCCACATCATATTCAAAATCAGCTGACCGCACAGTTTCCAAAAAACTATAGAATTCTTTGCAATCTTCATGCGTTAACCGCAGTATAACACATTAATGCTTTTTGTTTAAGACGCTGAAGCTTTTTGCATTTATAGTGTAAGGCACATGAAACATAAATGCTAAATGCAATCCAGGTATAAGGCGATTAGCAATAACCATTTTTGCTTTATAGAAAATTCTACGATTTTTTTTAAAATATATGGATTGCAGCATCGTATACCTTATGGTCTAAAGAATATGACTGCATTCATAACTCAATTTCGCATTTTGTGTGGGTTAACACACGAATGCTTTACAGCGTCCACATAAACTCACGCCTTTTTCCCATAGGGGTAGGCAGAAACTATAGAACGCCACCACCACTTACCAATATTTTCCTTGATTTTTTCATCTTCAACAGTGCTTTGAGTGTGAGCCAGCATGTCCACCAAGTCCACACATAAAACAGCAGGTTCTGGAATGTCAATATTAACCTATTATTTGCAAGCAATCATATTTATTTATTTAATGCTTTATGCACACAAGAGTGGACTTAAAGCAATAAGCATTTGATTTTCTTTTTTTGTTAGCTTTATTGTGATGCAGAGACAAATAGTATTCACTCAGAGATTTGGACACTTTAAAAAGAGAAATCAGTGTAAGATGGTCTCGCATTACGAGGGGAGTCCATACAACCAAGGATCATACCATACAATCAGGTGAATGAAGGTGCATTTTGATGTTCATAAGTGCTAATTTTCAGCCTAATTTTAAATAAAATAATGACTTTTCATTTTCAATAACTTGTGTTGTTTAGATGATGCAATGAATTTGAAATAAGAAGTAATATTTATTGTATACAGGACAGGCTGAATATTTAAAAATAGTTAAGTAAAGAACTTTTTTTAAAAGATGCTCACAAGAGTTTTTTTAGTTTGTACATCTTCCACAGCAATTACAGAATGCAGATGCATCGGAACAGTCTCTCTGGATACTGTGTCACATCTGTTTGAAGTAGTAACAGGTTCTGAAATGTTAATTAATTTATTACTTGATTATAACATTGGGTGCACTGTTGGCGCAGTGGTTTAAGCGGTCGCCTCGCCGCTCTTTACTGCGCTGGTGTTGTGGGTTCGATCCCCACACGGGACTAATCTTTGTGTGATTTCGCAAAGATTAGTTCCGAATGTTCATGTTGAAATTCCGAAGTTATTACTAACAATTTTATCAAATATCCAATCTATTATGTCCATCCTAAGGTTGCCTGGAAGAGATCGCGTCAAGCGATAAGGCCGCCCTTTGTACATTATAGTTTTAAGTACCTATTTCTTTGTATGTTTTTTTTTTAATTTGATGTGCAAATAAAGTTTTCTCTATTTATCTATCTATCTAATTTTTTGTTGAGTCCTAGTAACTTGAATAAAAATAATCTTTTCTATTATAGTAACTTAACTAGTTAAGTGGTGCTTAGCTTATGTCCAGAAGAGGAGGCAAAAGCGCTCATGATGAAACCTTTAATGTATAGATAAAAGAATATTAATTTACCTTTTGAAGTGGATGCTTCTGACATCTGAAGTGGTCTTAAAACTCTACTTAGTGAGTTGAATTTCAAGTAAGACAATCCTGTAATTATAAAAAAATTCCATTATAATACTTAGTGTGTTAACTTTGGTTCAGACAGACATGAGTCATAATTTTCTCAACCATTTACCCAAAAATAGGTTAATAATTACAGGTAGAAGGCGACAGATTGGTTAATAACTGGTTTAATAAGTATATTTTGTGAATATAGTGTGTTATTGTCAAGAAATAAAACACCTAGCATAGCACATTAGCATTTCTGTCCACAACGGAAGGAACCTATGTTTTGAGGGCCCGTAAACCATCTCATAAGCAATTAAAATGTTGATCCATTGTTGCTTAAAGCTATAATATCATTGTCTGCTGCCGCAATATATTTAAAATAAATCTTGAAAGGCAGATGGCATTTTATCATTAAGATTATTAGATCATTTGGTCAGTAGGTCATCTTAGGGGCATTTATTATTACTAACCTGGCATGCTTATTGATGGTACCGCTTCTTTGCTGAGTCGATTATTCCGGCACCAATACTTTTGTTCAAAATGTGCACGACATACACGGCGGTATTTGAAAATATGTTCGTTTTCAAGTTGCAATATATCACCACCAACGGAATACACCCATGTATTAAATAATTCCTTGTCCTTGACTGGGTTAGGGAATTTGTGCAAATTTGCATTGGTATCTGAAAAAATCGTGCAAGTAATCAGTAACGTTGAAAACCGAAACCTGATATTTTATGGGTGTTATAGGTTCTGACAAACTCTTACCTAAGCTATTAAAACATCCGGGAACACAACACTTTTTGTTCGACATGGTAATAAGTTGCTATTAATGTCACAAACACAAAGGTAAGCACCAAACGAGTCCGTGTTGGGAGTCCTGTCTCAATATAGATTTTATCAATCAAAACAAGCACAAATCAACACAGCCGGAGGAGCAGAAGCTCGAAAACTTCCATAATATAATAAAAAGGTACCCTCAATTAGTACCCTGTGTCGAAAACTCAACGGACTTAGGTGGAATATGCACTTTTAGACGATAACAAACAATAACAATAACAAACAATACAGACACAAAGCGCAATCGCAAACCGGCGGCCAAGTTTTGTTATAAAATATAATCTAAATAATAGTTTCCGTTTAAAAAGTACCCCGTGGTTTTGACTGTTTGGTTTGACAATCATTCAGTGTTGCCAACTCGGATTTCAAAAAATCAGTAGACCAGGTTTCGAAAATGCGTAGAATTAGCAAAACTTGCTTATGAAAAGTTAGTAGAATATATTATGAAGGATTTACTGTATATTAAAGCTCACATAAATGGATTGAGGTCTGGTCACACCGATGAGCGGAATCGTTAGCATTTTTCACGCCATCTTGTGTAACTAACTGAAAAACTTAACCACAAATTGTTAATACTGCCATCTGTTTGGGGGTTTCCTAAAGATAACATAATATAATGTAACTAAATTAAAATGTCAGTTTGATGTATTAGTCGGCAATACATTTGGTGTTCAACTTTATTTTGGATATTTATAGGAGAATGATTACCAGTTTGCTACTTCTAAGATTGTCAAGCCTGCTTCACCCTCAGAACACCTTTATGAAGCAAATAATTACTATGCCACTTGTTTGTTAGGAAGATTATAAGAAAAATATGTAAACTTCATAAGCTTTAAAATGAAGTAGGTACCTATAAAATTCAGATTGAGTGAAATGACAAACTTATTGACGAAACAAGGTTACAGGGCCAAGGATAAATACTAAAAAGTATTTCAGTCCGAAACGTCCGATACTATACTGTGTTATAAAAACAAGTTGTCAGACTTTCTGGTCTCTGACTACCTATGTCGACTACCATAGATCTGTAATTAGACCATTACACTTTCCGCCTTGTGGTAATTATGAAAGATTTTTGCACTCACGACTGGTAAGTGATTCCAAACTTCCTGCTAAAAGAAAAGTTAAAAAGTACATAGAAAGACCCTCAGAGTACATAATCAATCAAAGATTTAGGTATAGTTTCTTAGGCACAAAATACCTTTGTCCCTTGTAAAGAGCCCAAACGCGATGAGTGACCAGTGACGCGTATGTGAACCAGAATGCAGAACTGCTGGGTATCTTTTGGCGCCGCGATCTGCTCAGGGAAGCGCGGGGACGGGGGTTTCGAACTAAATATATTATTACCATCAAAGGCCTTCAACGCCAAATCATGAGCCGGGACTCGAATACCATTTCAAATAACACTTTTCATTTTATAATGGAAATATCCAAAAAGTCGGTGGCTTTATTATAGGTAATCCGCTGCCATTTTTGGTTTAACTTTGACCCAATATCCCTCACTCAACGTCTACTTTGCCCTCTTCCTCTGGGCTAAAAACTGCGTACGTCCTGTCGATGTGAATCAATCAAAGTGAATGAAGTAACAATATACACATACTATACACATTAAAAAAACATACCAGTTATTACCATCTAATGCTGGGTCCACACCTGACCAACGAAGGCCAACGAACGGCTAAGGATGTTACAAAATTATTCGCTTGACATATATCGATTAGTGTTTATTCGATTATTAATAACTTACATAAGTTAATAATCAAGTGGCAATTACTTATTTTTAACTATTGATGCCATTTCGAGTGGATTATTCGCGAGTCCCGTCAGTCTTCATCGTTTACTTGGTCCAATACACATTCAAACATAAGCTACACACAAATTCAAATCGAATGAAACGTAATGTATATAGGTGATGCGAATAACTTTATCACATCCCTAGCCTTCGTTGGTCGTTCGTTGGCTCGGTGTGGACCCAGCATAATCTACCTTTAATTACGTCGTGTATCATCTAAGTGTTAAATTGTACTCTGCGTATAGATACAAAAGCATGTATAGCCACAAACCAAAAGTTATGTCCCTATTCATCTCTTGGAAATAGTTGGAAATAAACTTTAGCAGAGGCAATCCACGTAAAATATTTTTTTTCCAAATCCCACTACGTACTTACGTATGTGGGCAAATTGCGTCCAAAATAAACTTTGTGAACCACTTAAGGCACACGATATACCGAGGTGGGCTTACGCTTACTTTGCTTTCTTTTACCATGAATCTGTCAGGTATCACGTCAGTAGTTTGGATCGGTGCGAAATACAGCGAACCGATTACTTGCATCGGTACTTTTAAAAGCTCAGGTGAATACCCGGTGAAAAACCGGTTTGTGTCCTTGAGAGTACATACATTAAGTTCTCCAATACTGATTTACAAAGACCAATCGTGTTTGGGTTCTTTAGATTTCTCTTAGTACTTTCATGAAAAATTATATGCAAGGTCAGATCTTGGATTCCAGAAGGTACCCAGGGATTCTCTTAAATAGCGGTAACACAAAATAAAACAATGATAAATGTATCTTTCCTTTATTTTTATTTCGATCGTATATTAAGTACTTGATAAAAAGAACCGGTGTTTCACCGGTGCAGAACCGATTACTTTAACTCGATTACTCGTACGCCACCGGTTATTCACCGGTTCTCGCTGCTCCGGTGCAAACACTGCACTGCACAGCACACCCTCTTGTCACTCTTGACAGTCAATTTCTTTATAGTACTTTTTCGAATACTTTTGTTTTTTAGTAAATAAACAATATCGTCTTGTTTATTTTCTTTTTGACTTGCCTTGTGTACCAGGCGAGGTGTGCTATAAAAACTATTGTACTGTGAGTTACTGCTACGTGTGAAAAGCTGCAATCAAAGATAATGTAATAGTAATATAAAGTTAGGTATCGGCGATAAAGGACGATCGTAACGTGACGTCAAGAAATTTAAAACGAAGCTTGGTGTCAATTAACGCTTGTGTTAGTTTTAATAAGCAAGCCAGTCATACGAAGCCCCGGCGTCGTGGACGGGTGACGCGCATTTGCAATATCTGTTTTATCGCTATGTATTCGTTATATTAATAACTGCCTACTGGAAGTTTATCGACTCGGAAGCGGGGACAAATATCTGGAACAACAGGCACATAAACGAACGTTCCATTAGTTGTTGTTGTTGCGTTTAACGAGCGGGCTAGTTCAGGTTAATGCTTTCTGGAATTCGGTTTTCTCAGTCGCTATGAGTAAAGCACAGAAAGCAAAAATGTTTTTAGGTGTAATAGGACTTCTTTTATTCATTAATCTGGCTGAAGGATCAGGTATGTAAAAGTTTTTGAATAATGCTGGCGTTTTTATTTACTTAACCTCTGTTAAAGATGATGTCATGCAATCCGTGGTAATCTGTTGTCGGCAGTGCATATGTTTTTGTAATTAAATGTATCTATTATTTATCTTTATATTTACGAAGATACTATGTTCCCTTTCTGCACTCTATGAATGCTTAGCAATGCCTTGTGTGTGTCTTACATTTTCGGATTGTTTATAATATATGATATGATAAATCTCTAACTTCAGAACAATATAGGTATCATATCTTTAGAGTTTGATGGTTCATTTTCCTGTGTTATAATATAATACAGAAAAATGGAAAACTAGGAATAACTGTCTTTTGTTTTTCAAATATTTTGTATTACAAATAATTATTATAGATGGTGAAGATAGTTATTTCTAGTTTGAACATTGAAATTGTTGCCTGTGATGGACATTGAGTTAAGCTTAAATCTTTTCTACCTTTATAATATATTATGTTACCAGCTTTTGCCTCTGACCTTTTCGGCTGACCTTGACAAAGTAGTAGCCCTACTAAACATTTGTTTGGTCCCTGCTCGCTAGCAAAAAACCCATAAAAAAGATAAACCATTTCCATTGTAACATTATGTAATTTTGTTTTAACTTCATTAGTTATTATATTCTTGTGGTGCACTTCTGTATACTATAATCCACCTCCTCAAGGGGCCTTTGCCCTGACAACTGCACCTTAACATTTCCACTTACTGGGCAGGCATTATTCTGAATATTTTGTTAATCAAATTTTGAATACATTGGGCCCTAATGTACACAATACACTGATTCAATAAAAAGAAGAAAAACTAAATAAATTTAATAAATAGTAAGTGTTTTGTATACTAAATGTAGCAACAGTCAATGGATGGTCCATAAAAGTGACATAATTTTCTTGTTCCGAAAAAAAAACACTTTTCAGTAGATTTAACAGATTATAAAATCAGGAACTTTATAATCAATCATTAATATGGCCACTGATGCCACTATTGAATATAAATACTCTGTCAATGAATTTCAAATAAATAGAATACCATATTATTTGTTACAGAAGGAATAAAAGTAGTAACAATCGCCACTGAACAGAATCATGGATTTGAGAGGTTCCTGAGATCTGCCAGAGTTTATGGCATTGATATTGAAGTGCTTGGTAAAGGGACCAAGTGGACAGGAGGTGACATGAACCACCCTGGAGGAGGACAAAAAATTAACTTGCTTAAGGATTGGTTGAGTGACATGATGAAAACTGAAAACAAGGATACCATCATATTATTTACTGACAGGTTTGTGTTTAACTTATTTATTTTAAACTACCTCCCCTCATTCATCCATAAAATATAGCCATTGTTACTTGAAAAAACCGGCCAAGTGCGTGTCGGGCCACGCGCAGTAGGCTTCCGTAGCTAGTCGTAACAACATATTTCGACTTAAAAGGGATTTACTATCTGTATTAAACAAGTAACATCTTCATACAAGTCATTACTTTCAAAGGTTTTTGTAATTTGCACGAATTATTCTAAGTAACTGCATTTTACACTTTGGACCCCAATTACTCTAGAACTAATTAAGTTAAAGTAACCAGATAAATAGCGTCCTTCAGATAGGAAATGTTTGTAGTACACGAAACCAGCTAGCACGTATGACGAGATGTATGAATGTTAAGGAAGCGAAAGAAGTATGTAAGGAGCGAAGCACATGGCGTTCCATCGTCTCTGCCTACCCCCGTGGGATAAAGGCGTGATTTTATATATGTATTATGTATGTTTATTTATGTTTCAAGAATTTTGAACGAAATATTCTGAGAAACTGCATCTGACATTTCGGACCCCTATTCCTCTTGAACTAATGAAGTGAACTTATCCGCTATAGTTTTCCTTTAAAGTTCATTACATGTACTACCGACACAATTTTTTTCAGATTTTAGGATCCAGTAGTTTAGCTTTTAGAGGGGGGGGGGGACGCCCTACTCGAACAAAAATTTGCTCTTTAAAGTTAATTATCTCGCAAACGGATCCCTAAATCAAAAAACTGTCTTAGCAACCCCTAAACGTTTTTAAAAGGCCTATCTAACAATACCCCACACTATGGGGTAGGCGACAAAAAAAAAAAACATCCCTACTTTACATGTAGGGGAGCTACCTGAAAAAAAAATATTTTTCCAAATTTTACTCTACTACTTTCTTTGTTTAGTTAACATACATGTTTATGCAAAATTTCAGTTTTCTAGCACCAACGGTTTCGTCGCTATGCCGTGGACAGACAGACGGACATGGCGAAACTATAAGGGTTCCTTGTAGGTACTACGGAACCCTAAAAAGATGTAGCTACCTAATGATAAAACAATTTTCATTTTAATTTCCTGACTATATAATTAGTTAAGATGGTTTAGGATAGTTTCAATAGAATAAAATGTGAGGATAAAGACCATCTTCAATCAAGAACAGACAAGAGCACAACCTTGTAAGCTGTGTTAGTACATCTCATTTGCAACAACTTTAAGTATGGATACTCATAGGCGAAAGTGAACAGTTCTTGAGATATTTTAGATTCTCTATTTATTTTAATCATGCGTATGAGGTAACTTTAAAACAAAAAAATAGGAAACACTTCTTACTTTGCCTTGTTGCTTGCTAAAATTTGTTTATAGAAACCACTGGTTCACAAAAACCAACTCTAAAGAAGAAACTGTTAATACCTTATACTATCTTTTCAAATAGAGAAATGCTTTCTATGAACAGAGATTGCTGTCAACAGTTCTTTTTTTTGCCCAAGATCACACCAATGACTCTATCAATAATGTTTTCAGCTAAACATGCTGTCTACAAATGGAGACTTATAAGAGCAGTGCTATGCTATCTGTATGTAGTAGACTTGTGCAATGATAATCTTTACTACGTTCCCAGCTCAATTATTGACTTAAATTTAGACAAAGAGTCTTAAAACTCTAAAACTTATAGCAAAATGACAGAGATATTAACCTAACCTAACCTAACATGTGACATAGTGATTTTTGATCTATGACTGCGGGGCTATCTCCAGTCACCACCTCTTCCTACGTGAGGACTTGGAAAGGACTGCGGGGCTATCTCAATCCAAGACCTCCCTAACTCAACTGAATCTGAGGACTGCGTGGCTAACTCTCAGATCAGCTGTACTAGGCAACAGAGAGGACTGCGGGGCTATCTCTCTCTGGGCCGTCTAGCTATCGACTGACCAAAGTGACAGCACCTTTTATTTACCATCAATTTACCTTGATATTGTCATCTAATAATGGTCAAGTCAAAATCATCTGGCACCTCTGGCATCAATTTCACCCTTCTGGGTAATATAGGGGTCATGTATGTCTCTACATGACGCTGGTTTCTACTTCTGGGTGGTCTGAAAAAAGGAACTAATATAACTTACCTAGTCTAATTCATAACAGTAGGTGATTTGATCTCATTTTATGTCATGTCTTGTTGTGGTGTCGTGATGTGACAGGTCATGTTTAATTTTTTTATTGTCTTAGAAAATCTTTAGTCTAAGAAATGTAGACTATTTTCATACATATCTGCCCGCAGCCGTTTCTGACGCGGGACAGAACCGCGTCGTGAGTTCTTAGCCATATTGGTGTGGCCGGTAAATGGTCGCTAGCGCCCTTCCTTCTTCCCCTCGAACGTTCTGCTCCTATTAATTAACTCGTAATTTTTTAATGATTTTCAATTTATGACATTCACCGTAACATATTATGTGTAGGACACACATTCGATATCCAAAAAGAAATAATAAAATTTTTATTTTATGTATACTGATACGGGAATCTTCCTATCATAAGAGGTTATGACAGAAAAGAAAACGTAATAAATAGTAGAAAATAAAAAATAATTAAATAAATTGTTAAATCTTAATCGGGTAGAATGCATTTTTTATGTAGCTTTGGAGCTAAGGCTTTTATAGAACTACCTCTTAAACGCTACAAAAACCTGGTAGCTGAAAGTCTTGCGAGATCCCCACAAATGAGATGAAACTTTGTCACAATAATAACTTATTAGACGTTAAAGAGCCTATTGGCGATGGAACCTTAATTGTCTCAGTTTACTAAATACAAGTGAAATGTGACAAAGTTTCAACTAATTTGCATTGTAGTAAGAAGTAAATTATATCTCTTCGTATCATTATGCTATTCTAGTAGCTCAACAAAAAATGCACAGATAACGCTTTTTCGTTTCACAATTTGTGCGGAACAAGTCTCCGGTTCTTCATAAGCTGGCAAGAGGCAATTTCGTTCCAATAATATACCTATATATTCCTGTTTTAGCTATGATGTGCTGTTCTTAGCAGCCCTTGAAGACATTGTGAAAAAGTTCAAATCATTCCCCAACACTCGAGTGCTCTTCTCTGCTGAACAGTATTGTTGGCCAGACCCTAAACTTGCTGGACAATACCCTGTAACGGATGTTGCCAATCCTTACTTAAACTCTGGTGGCTTTATAGGTAAGTTAAATTAATTTTGAAATAAATAATAATGGTACTAACTCGGATTATGGTGGTATTTGTTACTATATTACTATTGTCAATTTTTTATCGACAGGTTTGTGTACTTAATTATTACATTGTATTATAAAACCAATTCTTATCATGTGTCTTCTCCTGCACTTGCATATGGACTTTTATATGGATTAATCGTAAATGAAGCATTTCGTACAGTATCCAGGCTATTTTCCATGAATGTTGTGTCTATTATGGACAATAAAAAGTTATTGTACCTATTGTAATATTTAATTGTATCTGACTAACAAGTGCGAACGCCCGCATAAAATAAATTGTAAATGTCGCCCGCCCGCCGTTTTTGTAAATTGTGAATCGTTCAGCAAACAATGATTTGTTGTTTTGAAAGAAAAGTTTGGCCAAAATTCAGCTAAGACAAAGTAACATATTTAATAATATATTAGCCTAATAAATAATCTTAGGAAACATTTTAAACCTTATATAATATACTAGCTTCCGCCCGCGGCTCCGCCCGCGTGGTATGTCAATTAAAAGTAGCCTATATGTTAATCCAGACTATAAGCTACATGTGTGCAAAATTTCATCGAAATCGACCCGGTAGTTTTGGCGTGAAAGAGTAACAAACATCCATACATCCATACATCCATACTTACAAACTTTCGCCTTTATAATATTAGTAACGATTTATGCTGAATCATATAACGATAAAACATCGGTATAATGGTTCAATACAGGATTTTTAAAGATGGCGTCGAGTTATGACTGAAATTAAATCACGTTATTTATTGTCTTGCATCACGCTAAACATAAGCAATTAGTGATCATGTCTTTCATTGAAGTAGACATGCTGGGTTAACAATGAAATGTTTTCTATCAATATTATACAATGCACTCATCTTGGCAATATAATGAATGATTGTGTATGCAGTAACAACCAAAACATTTATGTTAAGCAATGTTTTCTTTTTGTTTAGGTTACCTCCCGGAGATTTTTGAAATTGTTACCCATAAAACAGTTAGTGATAAAGACGATGATCAATTGTATTACACCAAAATTTATTTAGACAAGTTTCTGAGGGAATCATTAAAGATTTCACTGGATCATACTTCTGCTATTTTCCAAAATCTGAATGGCGCATTGTGTAAGTATAATGATGAAAGACTATTGTATAATTTCTTAAAAACAGAAATATTTTTATCACAATAATTTTGTTTTTTATAGCTGATGTTAAACTTAAGACAAATACCACACAAAGTTATCCATACATTGAAAATGTGGTTACAAAAGAGTGGCCGCTCATTGTACATGGAAATGGGCCTTCCAAGTTAATATTAAATAACTTTGGCAACTACTTAGCAAAGGCATGGTCTGTCAAAGAAGGCTGTGTCATGTGCAATGAAAAAAGAATTACATTAGAGGTAAAATTGGTTATTTTTTTTAATACTATTGTGTGTCCGTTGATTAAATTAAATTTAAATTATAATTATTATTTCTAGGATGACAAATTACCAATAGTGATGGTAGCAGTATTTATAGAACAAGCTACGCCATTTTTAGAAGACTTCTTTGACCAAATCCTGACTACTGATTACCCAAAAGAAAAGATTCATCTATTCTTAAGGAATAATGTTGAATATCATGAGACTGAAGCGGAGGAGTTCTTCAAAGCTAATGCTCAGAAGTATGCGTCGGCAAAGCGAATCAAACCAAGTGACTTCATCTCTGAATCAGAAGCAAGGAACCTTGCCAAGTAAGACGATTGTTTACTTTCTTCATAGCATAGCATGGGAACAGTTCAATGATGCAACTAATTACAATATTTACATGAATCTAGAACTATTTTCGTTATCTTCATCCCAAAAAACTTATTGAATGGAACTTGTTAAATAGCTATGAATATTTTTTTTGTAACAATGTTATTTGTTGCATCATTAATTTAATGTATTGGCAATTTAAATTCTTGTAATAGTATATTTTTTAGTATAGTATATTACTACGATAGTAGATTGTTGTTGGCATTTAACCCTTAAAGTGATTGGATATGAATGACTCGGCTTTTTACATTTCGTGTAAACATAAACTAACATAGTACGCAGAATAATTCATATAATATAATACAAGCTTAAATTAAACATTCTGACTAACTTATCCTACTGAAACTAACTAATGAAATAACTTTCTCTAAACACAAATAAAATAACTAAAAATAATCCGCGTTTATTTTAATTTTGTTTAGAATAACTAAAATGTTTACATTTCGAAACTTTTCCTTTATGATTATTTATGTTTTCAAAAGACATACGATATCCTAAGCAGTTGAGTAGACGAGTGAAAAAAATCATCTCCATTTTACATGTAGGGAAGTTAAAAAAAACATAAGCGGCAAGTTTTGTTTACAGAAAAACACAACTTGCCGGCTACTTACAATAAACCGGCCTTATTCAAATCTATTCATTTTAACCAGGGATCCAGGATATATATATCCGGCATATATCAAACTGGGTTCGACGATATGTATCAATGAAATACAAAAAAAACATATTGCAATACAAAAATGGTTAAAAAATTAAAATTATTAAGTAATTTTATCTGATTTTGCCTGTATAGTTACATTTTTCTGATCTTATGTTAGTAAATAAATAAAACATTTAAGGCTTTTTTTGATAATTTAAGTATGTTTATACACATGCAAATAGTATTCATAAATAATACAATAAAATAATAATATGGCTTTCATATAAATTTTTTTTAAGTATATCAAATTTGATATACAGAGTTAAAGGTAATTCGAGCCTAAATGCAATAATCTGAGCCCATAAGTGTTTTACCGAAATTAATTTTTTTCACCTCCGTAGCACATTTTTTTACAATTATTACAATTAGTAGCCAAAACAGTCACCTAAACCAGTATAAGTGTTTGTGAAAACTGTCATGTTTTCTTTTTCCCATGCAAAAGTACTGACAATAACAGCTTTTAAGAATATTTTTCCTATTAATTGCACGTAGTTATTAATTGTTATATATTATTATTACATTACACCACGTTTTATATATTTAAAAAAAATCCTTAATTTTTTTTACATTAGTGTCCTAAGTCTAAGTATTTTCTATAATTGAGCTTTTAATTAATACATACAAACGTAAACTAAGGTATAATCTGTAATAAAAACTGAAATCTAAATACATTTGCTATTGACACTACTATTATATTTATTTTTATGCTTGATCTGGAAAATTACAGCAAAACCAAAAAAAAAAATATCAACATTTATGGACTCAGATTGTTCCATTTAGGCCATATTATATCACCCTTGCAAGGAATACGTTGAATTACCAATAACCCTTTACCCGATTTTTTGATATTAATAATAATATGTTCGAACCCTGATTTTAACTGGGTTCCGAAGTACCTTGTTTTGGCATTCATCTATAGTTGTCACTTATTGGTTGTATACCTTTGACTGTTTTTATATGATTTATTATATTTTTAGGGACCGTTGCATAAACAGTGCGTGCGACTACCTCTTCTCTATAGACAGTTTGTCCCGGCTCGAGGCGAATGTTCTACGCCATTTGCTGTCTACAGGATATGATGTTGTGGCACCCATGCTAGTGCGGCCCGGACATGCGTGGTCCAACTTCTGGGGAGCTATCAACACAGCCGGCTTCTATGCGAGATCATCAGACTACATGGATATTGTTAACCAATCCGTAACGTAAGTCATTTTCAGTTATACATTATTATAAAATACCGATGTTCGCAAACAAATTATTGATTGAAAACTTTAAGTCAATTTTCGTAGTTATAAAAGGCTTTTTAACTTAATATTACCAACAATTATATTAATTAAACATCTGAAACAAAATCCTACAGCCAAAATACTATGTAAATCATGTAAGCTAATTAAAACATTGTTTATTAAATTAATTTATTCAAAATCTTTAAAATAATAGTGCTATAATATGTTAATCAAAAACAATTCAAGATATATTATTTTTGGACGTATATTAGTGTATCTATATCTAAAGAACGAAATGAGGTTACTTGAGTACATGAACAAGTGGGAATGCGCCTCGTATCAATGATAGAGTACTTGTTCCATACGGGTGATTGCTAACGATCAAATCAGAACCACGCTAACACATTTCATAACATCGCCGTTTATAGTACGTCACTGGAATTATTGAAAGAAATTGATGCAATTTTGTCGACGGCCCGAACGTCCCGTTCTAATTTTCCACTAGATAATATACTGCGAAATAGTTAGCTTGTTATTTCTGTAAGTGTCGGATAAATTGATGCGTGGCTCGTTTGAAACTTGAGATGTGTTTGTTCAGTCGAAAGCAATGGAGAAGTCGGTCTTGAAGGAGCGGCGGTCAATGGAGTACATATTGTCCGCCGTGCACTCGTACACGCCGGCGTCCATCTGCGTCGCTGGGTCTATCTCTATCTTCGACTTGACGCGGTCGTCGCCAATCGGCCACTCGTGGATCTGCACAAACACATTGTTCTGCTGTATAATTTGAGGTTATGTACATGCACTATGTTTGTGGATCCTCCTTTAATGGCAGAGTTAAGATGATGGAGTAGGTATAAGGACTTGCTATCTACAGGTTCTACTGCTGACCAATGCACGATTGCACTACCCACCATAGGTAGATATTGCATAGTATAGCACTGCTAGTAATTTCTCGATCAAACACATTTTTTCATTCTTAGTGTATGTATAGACACTTCGCTCTGGCATTTAAATAGTCTTAATTAGGCAATTCATGAGATGTGATTCATTGCTTCACACATTTTCATTGTGCTCATATTTTGATTGAACCGGCACTTCGAGTTAACTGGGGTAGTGACCGGCAACTTCCCTCTGATAGTGTTATCGGTCATACCTACAAAATGGTATGCTTTTTTATTTTTTGTTTGTTTTAATTTATCTCTCATTTGCTATATCATTTATGTTTTAACATTGGTATAGTTTTTGTGAACGTGTCCTACCGTCTCACTATTTACGTACACTCGTAATAGTAGGTTAACGGTTGCCCACCTTTAACCTATATAAATAACCTGACCAGTACCTACTATGCGCTGGTTTAGCAATGAGAGTGATGAGATTACAGTTTCAAGCACAAAAGGCTTAACAACTAGTAAAGCCTGCCGTGAAGCATTATTGTATTTGCCATTTACCAAAAGGTAAACCAGGCTGGTTCGGTTTGTGTCGTATAAAAATAAATGACTAATAGTTTACATTTAACATTTTAACAGACCTTATATCAAAAAAGTGCGATTTTTTTATCGCACGTTTGTTATGCACGGAGTTACTATACTCCGCGCAAAACAAACGTGATGGACGGTTATCTACAGTAGATAATAATATAATATGTGTTACAATATAACAAAATGATAAAAGAGTTCTAGATGTTTCGTTTAACGTTGTCTCTAAATGATTAGGCAGACATGATAGGCACAGACATTGCAAGAATGTTTCATCATGGGAGGTACAGCATGATCTTTTAGCCTAAGAGCCAGTGGCCGCCTGACTTACGTTATTTTATATAAGCTGAAAGTTTCCATGTTTGTGTCTCTACTAGAGGTTAAAACGATCACCAAATCTGGATCGTGGTAGCTTTGGGAGATATTAATAAAAAAATAACTTTTAAACTATCGCGTTGCATGATTATTATTATAATTTTGACGGGAATTAACGCGAAACATGCATATTATTTACCTTTTGGCTATACGTTTCGGCAACGGGTTACACCGGCCGTTTTCTATAGCGTACGCTAGGCGTAGGTAAATAATATGCATGTTTCGCGTTAATTCCCGTTCAAATTATAATAATTAATAAAAAAGTTGTTAAAAAGTATCGTACAGTATAATATTTATATTTTTTGTATATATTGAATACCTTGGTGATAATAGAAATCATCCCCCACCATTGGCAGACACTTAACATGGTTCCAACCCTAGACAAATACCCCAAAACTTTTTAATATTAAGGGTGTTAGTCAGTCAGTATGAACAAAGTCAAGTGTCATCCAATTGACGGGGATGATTTCTACCATTACTAAGGTCAACATATCCAAAAATTACGCTTTACAATATGACTAATCTTTTTTTTGAACATGTTTTTTAATTTCTTCCAAAGCCACCACGATCCAAATTCCGTATTTGGTGATCGTCTAAACTTTTATTAGAGGCACAAGCAGGGAACCTTTTATCTTTTATAGAATGACGTGAGTCGGGCGGCCACTGGCTCTTAGTCTATTTTGTTGTAGGTGTGATAAAATGAAGATGATCTTATAACCGGGTGTTTTTGTAGCCTCCACGCTCTTGAATGCGGGTCAGATCACATTTACTGAAAAATGTAATAGTACACAGCAAAAATTCCATGCATATTATGCGGTATGGTGTAGTATTTCAGTTGGTATCGCTCACACAGCGAAAATACCTTGACCGTAACAACATCATGTAGATGGGCTATTTTGTCGGCCGGTAACTATATAGTTTTTTAGGTAGAATACTGATGTCTGCCGCCTTCCAAAATTTACTGGTAAAAGGGACTTATGTTCAGATAACGTGAAAATACAAGCTAACCATACTTTCGCTAATACAAAAGAAATGTATTGTAGGCAGATATAGATAGATCGCTTAGCAATGTACTTACATGTAGGTAATGATGAGCAAATATTTCTACGCCGTCTTTGAACCATGTGATGTGCGGTCTGGGCGAGCCCTTGGCGATGCACAGGAATGCTATTTTGTGGCCCAGAACGTACTCAAGATCGAAGTGAGACGCAAGAAGAATTTTGGCTCCCTGAAATTATATTCAGTTAATAGGCATGATTATTTTCAGCTGATAGGCATGTTTATAAACTCACTTAGAGCACATAAATAAATGTTATATTCATTAATTGGAATCACATAAAATTGCCGCACTCACATCATTATTGTTGTAATATTGATCTGACTCTGGATCTCTGTATTTACCGGTGATCGGTAAGCCAATTTGTACCTGAAAAAAAAATCTATAGATGAAATTAGGAGTAATAGCGACGTATACGTAACGTCTAAATAAAAGCTAAATTTAGTTATCTTGACGCTATATTTTTTCGAGTCTGTGATGGGTAACGTTATAACAAGTATTTGTTGTAGCTACATAATGTGGCAAAAAGGGGCGGAGAGTCAAAACATGAAAATTATTTTGTGTTCTTGAAAAATGTAAAAAAGTACCTTAGACTTTGTTCTGCTCCTTGTTCGGCCTCGCCTGGCCTCGGTGGTCACAATCAAACACATGTACAGTATAAGCACAGCCAAAAAGACGTTAGCCTTGATGAGCATCATTGTGTGGTCAGAGCTGGAGGGACTCGATGGAGTGTGATCCCATGCGATACTAGATGTTTACTCTGGTATGGACTTGTGCGGGGTCCGAGTGCAACTGGTGGTGTCGCCGATTCCTATTGCGCCAATCTTTCAATTGGCTAATGACGAGGTGCTAGCAGGAGGGCCCTTGTCTCCCCTTCGTGATATACGACATTCGTCATTTCCTTTCGCATTTCGTACGACGCTACTATAAATGGGATATTTACAAATTCAAACATAGGTCAATGGATCACAAACTATGTGTGACCTCGTATTTCCATGTCATACTGACGATTTTGTTTTTCTTATCTTTTATGATTTATCATAATTCGTTATTTTATCGTAAGAGGTTATCGATGTTTTTTTTGACCCTTTAATTTTATCTGATAGGTACCGGCTCAAGAATATACTTAAGAGTCATTCTGTTGGCCAAACAAATATACAACAAACGAGCTCGAAGAATTATGTAACTAAACGAGAGCCGGTTCAGGGTGCCTGCCCACTACCTACTTTCCGAAGGACCGAGAAATCAGACTATAATCGGACGCAAAATTGGCCAGTTTTTTATACTATGCCTGAACGACTTATTGTAGGACCTACATTTTTGGATATTCTTTTTTGAAAAAATTGGACGTGGGCAAGCAACCTCAACGATAAAATTTAAAAAATATCAGTTGGCGATTTTTCTATACCAAAACTTTGAACATAAACATAAAATTTGAACCGTTGCGCGTTGATAAGTATTTGATATTTAATTTTAACACTGTAGCTTCAAGCGTTTCGGAGTAAAAGGGTTGTGACAGACGGACAAACGAGTGATCTTATAAGGGTTTCGTACCTCATAAGAAAAAAACTAAATCCTTATAAGATCACTCGATTGTCCGCGTAAAGCTACAGTGTTTGTGACCCAACTGTGAATAAGAAATATCAATTGCAATCAGTAGTATTTGCGTGATGCCCGTACGAACATACAGACAGTAAACTTTTTTTTTTGCCAAGATTCGTGTAAAATGTCATTATTGATAACATATAAACTTGTTTAATAATGTTTACAGAGGAATATGGAATGTACCGTTCATCACTAACTGCTACTTAGCTAAGGCTTCAGTACTCAGGCGATCCGCTAAATCGATTACTTACACCAAGGAGGGCATTGACCCGGACATGGCTATCTGTGCCAGTTTAAGGGATCTCGTAAGTATAAATAATACCTAATGTATTTCTCTTTTGATAAGAACTATTTTTTTAAAGCATATTTAATTATTTGAAACCAGGTTAACTCATCCAAACTATCAACACAACGTGCTGTTAGAATTAAATAATCTTCTAGCACATAACTCGGTATTTGAAATCTTATCAGGCACTGGCGAAGTTAGGCCTGAATATCATTTCTATTAATTGCAAGTTGATATTAATTTTACGTATTAGAATTATTCAGTAGATAACCATTATCACGTTTGAAAATGTTGTATGAAACTCTTGTATTTCAGGGAATATTCATGCATGTGAGCAATGAACTAGACTTTGGTCACCTCGTGAATCCAGAATCATTTGACATTAGCCGCACTCATCCCGACATGTACCAGTTGTTTGACAACAAAATGGAATGGGCCACTCGGTACCTTCATGAGGATTATCATACCAACTTTGACGAAGACCGCAAGCCTTTAATGGTAAGGACGTTACATAGATGGTGAAAAGTGCTATACTATTTACTGCCAAGTATTTATTTTATTATTTATCTATCTAATTAGAAAATATATTGGCATAAGTATAAAATAATCGGTCGCACCATATTATAAATAATGTTTACTGCCCGATCTATTCTTAATAACCGTATACACTTCAATAGACCGCATATAACATTAATAAACAAAACAACGAATACAGGATATCTTGATATTGCCGTACCTAACACACATTTTGCAAGCCAGAAAATATATCGTGTAAGAGAAAAATATACCGAACTTGAAAATGAAATTATCCGTCTCTAGGACCTTCAAAAACTAACAACAGTCCATAATTAGTACTTTATCTATTACCTAGCACATAATCACCTAATAGAAAAACCTAGTTAGGTTTATATTACACTGTTAAGCATGACATTCTTTGTATATTAATTGTATTATTAAATAAATAAATAAATAACCTTATGCAAAAACCTTCATACTAAATACATGCAGGTTAGTGAGACACCACACAATCTCTACCTTACACCCTACTCATCACACACAATCGACAAAGAACATAAGGTGTACAGCACCCACACTTCACCTGTTATTTTTTGGTCCCATGGGATAAAAGGTGCGCCTATCGCCATCCACCTGGCAAAATTCCACATTAACTCCAAAAATTCCAACTCTATTGCTATTACTATATGATAATAATATATGCTATTTAATTTTATTTTAGTAGTTTTGAGCGTACGGCACTCGTGGGCTGCAGCTGAAAATCAGCGTTAGGTGACTGTAGTTCATTGCAGTCACATTATGCTGAGCTGCTGGCCTTTTGGTACAGACTGTATTACTGTATTTTATCGTTTTTCCTGTATTGTTTATTTTATGTATTGTGCCAATAAAAAAAATTATTTCTTTCTTTCTTTTCTATTGTGAATTTCCTAACAGAAAGTTCACAAATAACACGTCCGAGCCAATCCAAAACCTCCCTGTTAGAGGCGCATACGCTAACCACTAAACCACCGAGGCAATACATTTATGTGTACGGATTATGTGTAGTATTTGTTGGCCATCTCTTACACTTCTTTTTTAGATGGCGACATACTAATAAAATTGAATGTACTAAGTTAATTTCTCTTTGTTTAAATATTTCAGCCATGTCCAGACGTCTATTGGTTTCCCGTCGTGTCTCAAAGGTTCTGCGAGGAGTGGATTGATATCATGGAGGCGTTTGGCCAGTGGAGCGACGGATCGAACAATGTACGTACAACTACATTGTAACTACGTTATATGTCATTGTCATATTTGGCTAATCCTTTCACCACGATGGCAAGTCAAAACCTTGACTACCTAACTGATTCCCCAAAATGCCCTTCCACCTGCACAAGAGAGGCGCTCATGAACGCCGACGACAGCGCCATTACAGTGGCCACTTATTGGGCCAATAAAATTTGACTCAGCCATCGACACGACGAAGAAGATATTCGCGACAACAACATTAAGATAAACTTCCTTATATCATAGCAAAACATCACGCCTAAAATAATGAATGCCTATAATCATAGAAATCTTAATAACTAGTCAATAGAAATGCTATCGACTATCTTTTAACACTGGGACGCATGTCGCCGGTTTTCAAATACCACTTTTTGTATTCCTGCAAACAAAATTATTCTTTTTGGCGATGACATTAAGACGACAATTCCTCAACTCGCACTTGTGTTCGATTAGACAAATGCGCTTGTATTCCTGCAAACAAAATTATTCTTTTTACGATGACATTAAGACGACAATTCCTCAACTCGCACTTGTGTTTGACTTGACAGGTGCGCGGCGACAAGGTCACGCGTCTTTGACATTTCTATTGCCTTATTATTAAGATTTCTATGCCTATAATATTACCCAGAATTCCTAAATTACTCTTTTTCCTGACCCGATAATCAAACAAGACCTTACAGTGCAGAAAATGCTTGTATACTTGTTTATAATAACAGTAAACAATATCGTTTTTAATGTGTTATGCTATATCTATACTTATAATAAGACTATTTTTATATATATATTTTGAAAATACGGATATTTGCATCCAGCAGTCAGCATTTCATGTTACCGAGCTGATGCTCGAAGATACAACACCTCTGTTAGGAGTACGAGGATTTATATGTTTAGTTTTATATAAAGGAAATGATATTGATGAATAATTGAAAGTGGATTACTCCAATCGGACAATAGTTGAATATTATAATGTTTGGTTGCATGCATGAAGCATGTTGGATCCATTAAGGCAGAAGAAACACCACAGCATGTCATCATGGAATGTAGCAGCGTGGCCGACCAACGGGCACACATTCTTCAGTCTCCAACATCGCTTCCGGAAGCTTGCAGCAGCCCTCGGAGGCTGCTTTCCTTCTGGAGCGATATAGGCTGGCTGGAGTAAACGGAAAACCTCTCACGTACAACGGTCCCATAAGAGGACTAAGTGTGGACACCGCCCAGGAAAACTAACTAACTAACTTATGTTTGGTTTTAGGACAAACGTCTAGAGGGTGGATACGAAGCAGTCCCGACTCGTGACATCCACATGAATCAAGTGGGGCTGGACCGCCACTGGCTACACATTCTCAAGGAGTTCGTGCGACCCTTGCAAGAGATTGTATTCACCGGATATTATCATAATGTAAGTTGCTCAAAACACGTTTTAATCAATTATAGTTGTTATGAAGAAGTGGTAATATAATATACTAGATCAAATATAAGTACTATTTTATCAAACAAACAAGTTCATTAGTTATATAAGACATTCTTTGTGGTTTCTAAATTGCTTAATTGTGGGTTATTTTTATCGTCAATGTATCGAAAATATGTTGTACGTTTTAGAATTTGTTGCGGGATTTCCTCGGAGACAGCGATTTTTCATAAGTTAAAGATTCAGTCATTAGCATGGAATTCATTACTAGTGCCTGAGCCGTATCCATCTGGGCCCACCATGAGGCCTAAAAAGATGTATTATACCTCATGTTAACTCAGTTAAGTGTAACCACAGACTATCTTTGGTGTTACCCTTGTGGCGGTATCCGCATATAATAAATGACGGATGACACACACGTGACATATGTCGACGAGTGCTGAATCGCGATAACGAAATGTTCACAGCAAGTGACTATATATACCACTTCCAATACGCTACCGTTGGACAGCTGTCCGCCGGGCAATACCACCGAGCCTGGTCGGAGGATCCTCCCTTTGTGGTGGAGGAACATCACACCCTGTTCCTCTACACCCTTTATACACCCTTTATGCTGTTTTATCCTTCAGAACTTATATATTAGGAGATTATGTTTGCAGTTTAATCTGTATTTTTTAGGTATGAGTAAGGAATGATTGATATTGTATATCAGGCACATTTTAATGCTTGACCTAATAAGTGATTCTCGTAAATAAATGGTAAGAATAATCAACATTTGTTCCACAGCCGCCAGTTTCGGTGATGAACTTTGTGGTGCGCTACAGGCCGGACGAGCAGCCTTTCCTGCGCCCGCACCACGATTCTTCCACATACACCATCAATTTAGCACTGAACACACCTCGTGAGTAGAGACGCTTCTTTTAATTAAGCTCTTCGTATTGCCTGCACAGCGGACATTGCTACAGGAATGGACCATAAAATGAATAATCAAGTAGGCACATGATTTCTCAAATCATTATTGCATTGTACAAAACATTTTTGTTAAATAATTGTTCGTCTGACATTGTTTACTAGGCAATCCGGGAATATATGCCATGCAGTACTTAGGTGATGAAAAACTTGATTGAATGTTTATTACAGATGATGACTACGAGGGCGGCGGGTGTCATTTCATTCGGTACAACTGCTCCGTGAAGGACACCAAGCGCGGCTGGCTGCTGATGCACCCGGGGCGGCTCACTCACTACCACGAGGGCCTTCTCGTCACCAAAGGCACGCGCTACATCATGGTTTCTTTCATTGACCCGTGAACAATATCTCCAGTGGGCGTAGCCAACAACACGACCAATCCCCGCCTAGAACATTAGTTAAACACACTGCATACTACTTGCCACAAGTTTCTTCGTAGCCAAATGTTACTGGATAGTGATACGATTATATGGTAGGTGGTTGCCTAAATATATTGTTAAAATTAACCATTTTGCCACGAATATACACAAAATGAATATAAGCGTCTTCTATAAATAATTTCGCCAGGTAAGAAGTCACTGGATGGTATAGATAGTAAAGCGTGCTTGTTTGAACTAAAAGTTATAGCTTTAGGATATCCTGGCTACGCTGAGAAACTTTTCTAAGATACATCTATGTAAGATTAATAGTTATTAAGATACAATATGTTCACAGGGACATGGAATATGTTTGTTTTTGTATTGTATTTATTCTAAAATGTAAACTTACATTTTTAATTTAAGAATCTCATTAGTTAAGCGTTACTTGAAAGTATGCTAACATACTTAACTAATATTTGTACTTGTTATCTAACACTTCAGAACCAGATGATAGTTGATATTTTAACTTCATATATATGTTACGGTGAATGTGCTAAATTTAAAATTATTAATATTTACCGAAAGTTTTGGTAAAAGTAAATTTATTATATTTATAGATGGAAAAAAAAACGAAATATCGTTAAATGTTATACATTTTCAAAAATAACGTAAGCTAAGCGTATTCCTGATCAATCGAGCAATAGAGGAAATGTAGAGGCTTTCAAGTTTTGGTCCTATAAGAAGATTAGGTTTAATTGTGACTAACAACGAAAACGGCCAGAATCAAAATGCTTGCTAAGGACTAGATTGACAAAATAAACAACTGGCCACAATATTATAATCACATTTAGCCAATCATCTGGTAATTATTAATAATTACCGGAAATAATAATATTGCAATTTATCATATTCACCTTAACTAAATCCTTTAGTGAAACTTACAGCTCAGAAATACTGTTATTTCTATATCGTTTCGGGAGCAATGAGGTTTTATAATTTAATTTGCTTTTTCTAGTAATACTTAACTGGTTCCTATTAATTTAACAGATTACAAACCAAAGACTCGTTATATAAATGCAAACTAATACATGAAAATCGAAGTAAATTTTACATTGTAACTTGTGTTTTTATTGTACAGTAAACTCCCTTCCGTGTGTTCCGTGTTTATGCACGGGCCCGTACATAATGTTACGCGGTTTTTGTGGGGTTTCTATCACAGAACATTATACTTAAAGTGCCACAATATCATGCCCAGTAAAGTTTTTATAGAGTTTTAAGATCGTTTAAACATGCAGATATGTTAAAGTCAAGAGATTCATATATGTCAATTTTTGGTACAAATTTTGACACGTGTTTTAGTACCTACATATTTTGACACATAATCTGATTTAATCAAAATTAACATCAATCGTAATTAGGAGGCTGATCAACGAATCGACGTGGTTATCTAAGATCTTCCGCCTTAACATCATGGATTCATCACAAAATTGTCGTTTTCTTTGCACATAATTATAGTGAAACCTAAAGATTCATCAACATGTTTCTTTGATGCCAAAAACTACCTTTTCGTATCACTCTTTAAAACATCGTGATATGAAGTTATAGGAATTCAGGAAACCCATTGAGATAAAGATCGGAAGTGCCATGACTCTGGCAGTAGCTAAATCCATATCCTTACTATGGAAGTACGGTGTTTATAAAACCTAATCTCACGTAACGCAGAAAACTGTATCATACATAACTATTATAATTGTAATTGGTACCTAGATGCACTGTCACTTCAATATTCAATAAACTCCCAATCATCCATTTGTCTTCAAAACGGTAGAAAATTTCTAAAATTGATTAAAATTAAAGTTGGAGATTTCAATTTCATAGCATTCACTCTACTATGATGATAATGTTGTAAAATAATGGCAAAAGCCGAAAACTTGTCTTCAATAAAATTATAATCGTAAACTGCCACATGCATTCAACAGTCGCCTTGCCGGCCGAGGATACAACCTAGATCTAATGATTACAACGAACGCGAAGATCCAAAATTTTAGATAGGTACAACTGACTAAAAGGTGCGTAACATAGGGAACCGCGGGAGAAAGTTTGTTTGTTTTTTTTATTAGCGCTAATCTCGGGCACTACGGATCGGATTTCAATAATTATTTTTGTGTTTTATATTTAACATTACGCTAAACTCCACGGGCGCGGTGCAGTAAGGTTATTCGTTTTAGCCTTATTTAATATAACAAATTCCAAGCGGAAGTCGCGGTAGTTAAAAATAAAATAATTAAGACGTCAAGAAAATGCGGATGAAAGTTCGTTAGTTAGGTCGCGCTAATAATAATCTGGATTTGGTTTGATTGCGATAGATAAAGGTTTAAGAACTAATTAAGTTTACGGAAAATATCGTTTCAACTTTAAACGAAATTTATAGCTTGAATTAAAAATTGAGCTACTTAAACTTTGATTAATATAACTTTCATAGGTCGTTTAACGGCCTTCTGACTTCTGACGTACTTTACAAAGTAGCCTGTCCAAGAAACTATATCACGAATTAAATTATCCAGAAAAATCGGCAAAAATGTTAAGTCTTACATTTATAAAGGCCCTCTTGAGACTATTAGAACGTGCCGGAAGAGTTTTATTTAAGTATCCTAACTACTAATATTTAAAAGAAAAAGTTTAAATTGAAACTGTAGCATTTAATTGTAAGTAGTTCACATAAAAATCATTGATCATCGTCATCGTAAACGGTCGTATAAATCGTAAAAAAAAATATTTATACTTCGTTTCTAACAATTTTTCTACTTTAACAAAAACTTAAAAATCCTAGTAATGTTGTTCAAGTAAAAAAACTGTTATAAACAAAGTATAAATATTTTTGTAACTTTTATGGCACGATCTTGTTTATTATGTATGTAAGAAAGGCTCTACGAAGCGAAATTTTTTTACGACCATTATTTAATCATTTTTTTCACTTACAATTAAGACAGTAGTTCGAGAAAATTTCGTTAGTTAATAATTGTTTAACTTGTTGAAAAATTAACTTTAAGTAGAATTTCCAACGGGAATAAATTATTTATAGTATTCAAAACATACCATATTTTTTTCAAATTAAAAGAAATATATTCAATACCTTAAATAAATTAATTCATGTGCCGTACTCGCTTTTGACGCCACGCGTGCAACCTAAAAATGTCGCGCGCAGACCTATTTTCAGCGTCAAATTAAAATTATAAATAATGGAGATAGAGTTCCGGAAGTTGTGAGTTTTTGTTGAAAATTTCCTCTTCTTTCAGAATCTTATTTGAAATTTCTTAAATATTAATCGTTAATGAAATATTGGCAAAAACAAAACGCCATTTTTTTTTCAGCTTTAATTGTTTGTAACTTTTGCAATTTTTTATGTGCTAATACACTCTTTTGGCACATTTTTCTATGCGTCATTCCGAATCCAATGAGGTATCGCACATAATTTTAAGACCAGTATCTCTATTTTGTACCATTTTCAACTTATCGAGTAGACTATAAACCATAGGTCGTAGCGGCTTGAAATTTGGAGGGTGTATTCTTTACAAGATTTTATCGGGCAATAAGAAAGGATTTTTGAAAATTCGGCCTCTAACAGGGTGAAAAGTGGGACGAAAGTTTGTATGGAAAAGCGTTTGTAGTAGGTAATATGCCGGAACACAGCACCAAGTTTTTAGACAAATCCTTCACAGTGCAAGCAATTAGACTCTGGAATGAGTTACCGGTATCCATAAGGAGTGCTAAATCGTTACCAATATTTAAAACTTTGGTTAAAGAACACTTTCTCACTCAATAATATCTGACCTGTTCTTATTTCTCTTACATCTGTCATTTGAAATCTACCATATATTGTCCATTATATAATTATAATATATATTTTAGGTATTTATATATTATATATATTATTATATTACTTATATATATTAAGTATGTATGTAAGTATTTTATTATTGTACCTATACGTAGGTATATTCATCTTAATTAATATCTTTAAGCATTTATATTCTTTCCTCATTCTTAATTCTCTCTAGTACACCTTTAACTTCCCTTTCGTGTCCCTTTCTTACTTTCCATTCAATGGTTGTCTGTAAGAGATTGCCTAAGTTGCGATAAGACCGCCATTTGTACTACTTAACTTCTTTTTTCTGTATTTTTATTTTTCCATGGTGTGCAATAAAGCTTTTATTATTATTATTATTATTAATTACGAGGCTCGATCAATTTCAAAAATGGAACTTTGTTGAGCAATCGTGTGACAATGAGATGTTGACATGAAGTTTCATAAAAAAAGGATTTTATGTCAGTTTAAACTTTTTAATTGTCATTTCGGCCTCTTTAGATATCTAAGAAGTAATTGTTTTGTTTAGTAGAAACCAACTTTAATGTAATGGAAGATGTGTGATGTAAATTATAAAAACATATTTAAATAGGGTTAAAACCATCATTTTGATGTGCCAGACAGGTGACAAACATGCCTAAGGTTTAGCTGATGGTAAGATAAGGCATCAACTGCGCAAATTATACAACATACACTTTTGACGGATGGACTAATTAATATTAAATATAATCTACAATAAAGCCCGACACGTGCGTTTATTTAAGTTTGACGATGGCGAAGGTCTTACTAGGCCTGAATCATCGGTATTCTCCATTAAAATAGTGCAGTAATGATTTACGTTTTGCATTATTTGATGGCGGGAGCGAGCCTGTTCAGAGGGACAGAGAATCGTCAGTAGAGCGTGAGGCTCGACTCAGTCAGCTTCGGGATAGATATAGAGCTGAGAAATGTAAAAAGTAAAATATGTAAAAATGTTGTGTATGAATATCCCAAAGATAGCTGGAAATCTTCATGGTATAGGGAAAGGAGAATTGTTTTACTCCAAATTTAACGCGTGCGGGCCACGGGCAGTAATGAATAAATCAAAACTACTGGATCGATTATAATCATTTTTTTAGTTAGTGACATAGGCTATATATTTTATACCCGTGCGAATCCGGAGCGGGCCGCTGTGTTTTTATATACAACGTTCACAGTTTGTCTGTAGTGTATTTAGTATCAGGTATCAGCAATGTACCCGTGCGAAGCCGGGGCGGTTCGCTAGTAATCATAATAAATTGACGATGCCATATAAAAAAATAGTTTTGAATAATGTCAACTACTTATTTAAAGTGAATAATTATAACGAGAGTTGTTTAGTTCTTCGCCACGTTGTAAAATATGTTATTTTACAGCCTGAAAACAACTTTATAAA
This sequence comes from Hypena proboscidalis, assembly GCA_905147285.1. Classification (NCBI taxonomy): domain Eukaryota; kingdom Metazoa; phylum Arthropoda; class Insecta; order Lepidoptera; family Erebidae; genus Hypena; species Hypena proboscidalis. Next base: position 9,895,004 of record LR990126.1, read on the forward strand.
CAAACTAATAAATAAATTTATAATCAGTAGTAAATCATCAATACACTTCAAATTGAAGTAAAAATAATAAAAGCGAATCAGTTGTTGTCCTTCAAGTCAACTAGATGTCGCTTATCGATTAGAATTCAAGCTATCGTTGTTACCGGGATTGTATAAGTATGGGTCCTAACTCTGGCTATAAAGAGGCTACAATCACAATAGACCCACGGAGGTCGACGTGAACACCCAAAGCCTCGTCCCAACAATAATAATAACTCTGGCTAAGTTACATTATTTTCCTGTAGTCTAGTCGACTACCATATTTTTGCAGAGCTAGCTGTTATTTTTTGGCTAATAGCACTTATTACACAAATATCTAATCGTGGTACCATACGTATTAAAATGATACTGCTCCGCTGTTATGGCTTGAAGCGGGACGTTAAAAGTCAAGAATATTTTAGAAGCTCATTATGTTATCCATTTAAATATTGAATTATTACAATCTGATCATACTTAGTTTCAGAGTTTAGCCCGTCCAAACAAACTCTAACGTTTTTCGCCAATTTGGCTGTTCAGTAAATCATTGCACGGTTCTTATGTATGGTTGGGCGGCAATCAGTGGTTATAGGAGAGTAAATAATACGACGAATGCTGAGATATAACTGTATTTATTGGGACTTAACTGATACCTATACACTAATACAATGACCTTCTAACATTCTCCCTATTATAAAAAATTTAAGATTATTTAATAGAAGTAACACACTAAGTTAGTAAATATAATTATTTAATTCGTTACACAATTTTGTTCGATTTTTATGCACTATATAAAACTTGTTCCATTTTTTTCTAAAAAACTTCGCCCGCACTGGGAATATCTCCTGTGTCGCGGGGGTGTTCACGAACATACATTTCACACACAAAAAGCATACCTAGAGTCAGAACAAATCTTTGCAGATCACACAAACAGTTGTCCAGTGTGGGAATCGGACTTACAACACCATCGCAGTTGAAAGCGACGAGGCGACCGCTTTAACCACTATGCCAACTGATATTTTATTTCGACATTTGGTGACAAATCTCTTATCACTTCCTACGGACCGGCATATAATTGGTTAAGATTGTTGCCAATTTCATTAATACAAATAAGTAAATACATTTTAAGTCTGCTTTTAAAGTCAAAAAAACAATGTTATTTTCAGTCGATAATCTATTTGCACGATACCAAGGCCTAAAATACAGTTTTTAACAATTTTGTCTGTCTGTCTGTCTATTTCTATCGGCTAATCTTTAAACGGCTAGACCGATTTTGATCATATTTTATATACAGGTTGACTGCATAGGCTTTTTTTTGATGTACCTGCCACGCTGACGAAATCGCGGGCGAAAGTTAGTTTGTTTGTTTGTTAGCGCTAATCTCGGGCACTACTGAACGGCTTTAATAATTCTTTTAGTGTTTGATAGTCTAACTATCCATTAAGATTTTAAGATATTTAACATTACGCTAAACTTTAGAAATCAGGTAACGTTTAAGGCGGTTCAAAGCGCGGGCGCTGCTACTTAATATAACGAATTCTACACGGACGACGTCTGACACGGGCAAATGCTAGTAAATTCATAAAACTGAAATTCACATTGTGTTTTTTTATTTTGCCTGACATTGTGGAATTATTTTGTTGATAACAAGAAAAACTGACGTGTATTCTGTCCTAAACGTGACCAGTCAAATCGTCAAATATTATGTTTTTAACTATACGCCTGGTTAATACCAGGCAAATCGTCATCCTACGATATGTCTAGTCCGATCACGATCGACCTAATTTAACGATCGACCTACGAAATAATATATACAAGTTTAATTAAATTATAAACCATACCATGGATAATTAATGTAAATTTTGTTTTTAACGTTTAACCAAACTTATAATTATATTAATTAATAAAGTAATCTGTTTTATTGACTAATAAAATAATTCAATTACCCACATGAAAACGCTCCCCATAGATTATACACTAAACACTCTCCTTGTAAACTGAAATCATTTAACAATATAAAGTAGAAGAATTTTAATACAATATTAAGGTTCAGTCCTACTTTGTATACAATATTTAAGCAAACTGCTTTGAAACTACCCTAAAAATATCCCAGCAAATGGAACACAGTGCGATTGCAACCTAATGCAGTTAGAACACCTATGGTTAGTTGCCTAAAGGAAGATTAAGTGAAACTGATGATTTATCCAAATTCTCGCCAGATTCTAATGTAAGTTGCGATTTAAAATCATTAAATACCTTGTTGGGATAACGGAAGTGCTTACCGAAAGCTGGTTCAGCGTATTTCTTAAACTTCTTGAATTCTTTTTCTTCTTTCTCCCACTCGTCTTTTCTTACGTAGAATAATAATCTCTTTAACCAACTAGGTACGAATTCATCCATGTAATAGAAACGTCTCTTCCATACCTTATGTGTTTCGCAGTAGTGTCCCCCGTTACCTCCCATCCAAAATGGTATGCTGAAAAGAAATTAATGCAAAACGAGAGTCATTAGCAGGCAATAAATCTAGCCATTACAATCCAAATCCATAACGAAAGTTTAACAACAAAGCGTTGATATAGCAAGAGCGAGGCTTAGTACGGTGTAGCGGTACGCTTAGTAACGGTGGGAGGATGTTGAGAATTATTTGAATATTTGTTGACTTTTGACACTTGTTATTCTAATAAAAATGGCTTTTCTTTAAGCCGACGTGCGTATCCCATAAATGGAATCACATGAAATTTAAATTTCTGTCAAACAAATATCGACCATATTCATGTGTGAGTATAAGGTTGCGCAAAGTTTTCGAAACCGCAGATTCCCTTACAGAATCGCACCACTGATTTTGTGCTTTTCTGTAGATTTTTCTACACTAATAAAGAGTTATTATTAGCTTTTATTTTGGATTTATGTTAGTTTCAAGATTTTCGTAAAATTTGTCGTTAAATATTATGATAACAGCTCAAAATTATTTTTCATTAATTTGTTGTGTCTTTCACCTGTACGTGAAAAAGAATGAACCTAAAATAAGAAAAAAAAAAAACTAAATTTAAAATTGAAAAATCTCACATTATACGGGGTGGATGCGACATAGCGACATTTATTGAAACCACAGCTTCTATACATGGTAAGTATCAATTTCCATCGGATAAAAATTCTCTGGCGAAAAAAAAAAATCACGTTCTCCGAACAATTTGAACATTGCGATCGTGCAATTTGTTCGGAAGACGTGGATTTTTTTTTTCGCCAGAGAATTTTTTATCCGGTGGAAATTGATACTTACCATGTATAGAAGCTGTGGTTTCCATAAATGTCGCTATGTCGCATCCACCCTGTATTTATATGACATTCGGCGAACTATGGTAAAAGCAAGATTTTACAAAATACTTAATTAGCTTACCTAATTAAGTATTTTGTAAAATCTTGCTTCGTCAGGTCACCAAGGTCAGTTTCGGTTTCGGTTTAGACCAAAAGATTTGTTTTGGACACTAATTACACCATTCGATAGTGTCTCAAATAAGGAGCTTATTCTGCAAGTAATAGCTCATTAATTCATCATTATAGATCAGTATTTGGCTATTTTTTATAGAAACTTATAGAAAGCTGCTGATTACCAAAATGCGATTTGGTGACCTTCCTTTATCTACCCGCTGAACGACCGAAATACAGACAGTTGTTTCAAATGGCCAAATCTGAAGCTTGAGGATTAGCGAAAAGTACTCAAAAGACATCTGGACTGAACAAAAACTGTTTCATTGGCTTTATCCGAAAATTAAAAATAAAAAAACGCTCTCTGTATTATTTCACCAGACGATAGTGTCACAAATAAGAGACTGATTCAGTGAAGTAATTATATACGGCATATAAAAACATAAAAATATTTGAAATATTTTTTTATGAGCTCCTTCATTAAATTTCTCGTATATCATTACTTTTTAGAATACGTTCCTTATTTGAGACACTATAAAATGGTATAATAATTACAGGTGTGTTTTTCTAAAGAAATCGGGTCGCAATATAAAACAGTTTATGAAAGGTTAAATCAGTCAGTATTCCATAATTAGTTTAAATCAAAAAGCAACAGCAACAGATTAATCGCACCAACAAACACTTAAAAACTAACATCCTTTAAATTACACTAATTTCTTATAATATTGCCATTTAGTGTCTAAATGTCGACAGTTGTGTGGTTCGAAACCACAACACCAGCGCAGTTCGAAGCGGCAAGGCGACTGCTTTAACCACTACGCCAACAGTGCACTCGTGTAGGTATATATAGTGCAATCGTATCATTTAATACTTTTCTGTTTGCAACTTTATTAGATTTTTTCTGTGATTTACTCCGTAGATTTGATGATCATCTACCAATTTTATAAATATCATTTCATTGCCAATAAAACTCTTTAAAATCTGCGTAGTTACATATCTGTAGTACATATATTATTATATTATTAGCAACCTCTTTAGAGAATAGGCATAAAACCTTATTCGATGTCATCGAGACCATAGACTAGGAGAACAAAAAAACAAAAGAGGAGAACTATCACAGAGAGGTTGGCGCGTTCGATTAGGCCGATATAACATTGTGATATTTGTTATTTTAAAATGATAAATAGTTAGGAATTTGTTTAATTTGACCATAAATAAGTGAGATGATTTGTTTTATGAGGTTAGTCCAATGGAGTTAATTATTTTATATAAATTGTTAAAAAGACGTAAGCACTGAGATTGTTGTTGTTTTATGTCTAAATTCCTCAATTGCCCAAAATCAGGCGTGGCATTAAGAGCCTGCTGCCTTTCTTTTTTTGGCTATCTACAATAGAAAACTCAAATTTCGCAATTTTCATAAAAGAAATGAGGCTAAGTGAGGTTGGTTTGACCTTGATTCGTTTCGATGGCATTTTTCGTGTTGTGTAGTGTTTTGTTTTGACCGTGTCGAATCCACGTTAGTCAAAAAGTCAATCACGTGGCAACTGTTGTCGCTTATAAAAAGATCACGACGCACGTTAAGAACCGTATTCCTGTCTGATGAAAGATAACGCTCTTGCATTCGTACTTAGTTCGGAAGTTACACACTGATTGACCGGACTGAGGGACGTTCACTGTTGTTTGTTGTTGGATTTAAACGACCTGTGCGGCACGTTTACTGTTTACTGTTGTTGCATAATCCTTCGAGTGCGGGTACGATGTTATTACATAGGGATTAAATACCAGGTCCAAATATCTATTTTTTTTTAAACATTTGTGGGCTTTTTGTTTTTTGAAAATTACTTTCTGACATAAAATAATATAAGTACGTTACAAAAGTATTTTTCTCAGAAAAAGCGAAATAAGCGAAAACAACATTACATATAACTTCGAGCCATTTATTGTAAATTACAATTTATGTAATTCAATGTTTCATTAATAAACAAAAATATTACTAATCCTCAAAACATAAAAATTCCAAAACACATGCGAAAGTAGTTGTATTAAATATTAAATATAAGATTCAAAGGTGAGCAGTTACATTTATTAAAATATCATTTTAATAAAAGTAACTGTTGCAATTTTTGCAGTAAATAAATTTACATATTAAATTTTTTACTATCTACATTTATGTCAAAAAAACTCATAAAAATAATATAATGTAAATCGTACTATTGAATTTGATACTTTATTCTGATTATGATATTAATTATAATATATAAGCATTATAATAAATGTAAAGAAACTGTTATATATGTAACTATACATAAGTACGCATACCGTGGCTGTGACCCGGTACAATAACCTGTTTAGTGGAATAAAGCAGTGTGTCATTGACTAGCGTGTTTAATGGTCGTCCTTCCCTACCTACATATCTAACAGTGGCGACGAGTCGGTTCGAATTTACGAGTGCAAAAATATGTCATCTTTTGGGATTTCGTTCGGGTTGTTGACGAATTTTGATTATTTGTCTCAAGATTGGAGCAGTTACAAATCTCGGCTACAACAATGGTATATCGCGAACGATATAACGGACGAGTCGGACAAGTTTAAGGTCAAACGAAGGGCAATACTTTTAAGTGCTCTTACTGGACCTACATACATGCTAGCAAGGGACCTGGCGCTGCCTAAGAAAATAGAAGAAACTGGTTTCGAAGAGATTTTGAAACTTCTAGACGGTCACTTTGAACCGAAGCGGCTTGGTTTTGCAGAAAAGTCAGTTTTTTACGGGGCAGTGCAAAGACAGGATGAAAGTCACACTCAATGGGCAGCCAGAATTCGAGGTTTGGCAGCACACTGCGGGTTCAAAAACTTGGAGGAAGCTCTGCTGGATAAATTCATCATGGGATTGACGCCAGGACACGAGCGAGACAAGCTTTTTGCCCAGGATCAGGCAAATTTAACCTTGGCTAAAGCGGTGGAGTTGGCAGAAAGTGTGCGGTGTGCAAGGCGCGCCGCGCTCGCCGCTCCCGGGCCGGGCGGCTCGAGCGCGGTCACCTTCAGCGGTGGTAATGACGGCTCAGTGTTTGCGATCAAAGAGAAATGCGGTGTGTGCGGCTATAACAATCATAAAACAAATCAGTGTCGTTTTAAAAATTATAAGTGTAAAAAATGCAATCAAAAAGGGCATCTTAAAAAAATGTGTTCGTATGACGCGAAAGTAAAGCATGTCGAAAAGAGTACAGTGGATGATGAGGGTGACGATGGTAAGTTGTGCTTTAATATTCGGTGTGAAAAAGGCCGACCGATTTTGGCGAGTGTCAATATCGGTGGACTGGTTCTGGAGTTCGAAATCGATAGCGGTTCCGCAGTTAGTATAATTTCTGAGAATACCTACAACCTGCATTTTAATAATGTTCCGTTATCAGTTACTGGGAAAAAATTATTTAGTTATACAGGAGACCGTTTAGATACGATTGGAATAATAACTTTAGAGATTGAATATTCTAAAATAACGCGAAAGCTCGATTTATTCGTGGTTCGTAACGGTGGCCCTCCCTTATTAGGTCGCGATTTTATTTGGAATTTTGGATTAGAACTCGCACCAACAATTAAATCTATACGCGGTTTAGATAGCAACTCGTTAGTGGATAGATTAGTTTCAAGATTCCCTACTGTGTTTTCCAGTAACTTAGGTAAATTCAATAAATACGAAGTGGAATTACACTTAAAACCAAACTCAAAACCGATATTTTTTAAGAGCCGGCCAGTACCTTATGCCTTGAAAGACAAAATTGATAGAGAATTGGATCGACTTGTGGACTTAGGAATTCTGCAACCGGTTAAATATTCGGATTACGCATCACCTATTGTTCCCGTTTTAAAGAAAGACGGAGGTTTAAGAATTTGTGCGGATTTTTCTGTCACTATCAACAAACAGTTAATTGTCGATACCTACCCGTTGCCAACGGTGAATGATTTGTTTGCAAAATTACATGGTGGGGTCCAGTTCAGCAAGCTAGACCTATCAATGGCCTACACTCAATTTTGCCTAAAAGAACAGTCCCAGAACATTACTTGTATTAATACTCACCGCGGTTTATTTAAATATACAAGACTTGTATTCGGGTTATCGAGCGCACCAGCAATTTTCCAACGTGCTATGGAATGTTTACTGTCTGGTTTGGATGGTGTAGTAGCACTATTGGACGATATTTTAATAACGGGGGTCCAAAAAACCCAACACATGCGGACCCTAGTCACAGTTTTAGATAGGTTGGCCGATGCCGGTTTAACAATTCAACAAAGCAAGTGTGAATTTTTCAAAGACGAAGTTAAATATCTCGGCCATATAATCGACAAGAATGGAATAAAAAAATGAGAAATAATAAGTGAAGCTTCAAAATTTATACTTTATCGTCAAAATTACTAACTCAGCCACGGGTTAGGTTAGGTTAGGTTGCTGACTTAGTAATTTAGAAGGCAACATACATTTTTGGGGGCGAATAATGGTATTAAAAAGAAGCCTGTTTAAATAGCACCCTAAAAAAATCACCAGAAAAAGTCACAGCACTTTCACTAGCACCTAGGCCTCAGAACGTTTCGCAATTGCAATCTTTCTTAGGTTTTACTAATTACTATCGTAATTTTGTACCTCAAGCTTCCACTATACTGACCCCGCTATATAACTTACTACAAAAAAAAACCAAGTGGGAATGGTTAGAAGTACATGAAAATGCATTTCAAATAATAAAACAGCAGTTGGCATCGGATACAGTGTTAGCACATTTTGACCCTGCGGCGAAGACATTTTTGTCAGTTGACGCGTCGCCATACGGGCTGGGTGCCGTATTGTCTCAGACAGGGAACGATGGATCCGAACGTCCAATTTGTTTTGCTTCTAGAACCTTAACGGCGGCCGAAAAGAAATATGCTCAAATTCAGAAGGAGGCTACGGCGATAGTATTCGGGGTGAAACGTTTTCATCAATATTTATATGCAAGAACGGTGCCTTTCGTTTTGAGAACCGATCATAAACCCTTATTAACCATTTTTGGTCCACACAGAGGTATACCGGAAGTTTCAGCAAACCGCCTACAACGGTATGCAATATTTTTATCGGCATACAATTATGTAATCGAGTATGTTTGTAGTAAAAATAACAGCGCCGATTATCTATCGCGCGCGCCGCTACAGAATAAAAGTATTCATGAGTCATCGTTCACGTTGTCAGGTAGCGGCGGGCCGACCTTAGGGGCGGGGTGTGATCCGTGTGATCAACCTCACACAGCTGACGATCGCGCAACTTATGTAAACTTCGTTATTGACAATAGCCTGCCTATAACGTTAGTAGATTTACAGCGCGAAACAGAATTAGATAATACCTTACGTAAAGTGAAAGATTATGTTAATATGGGTTGGCCTCGGAAGGTATATGATGATCGATTGAAACCATATTTTTATTGTCGTAATCAATTGTCGACTGAAAACGGGTGTTTAATGCGAGGCCACAAAGTTACCATACCAGAGTCGTTGCGAGATAAAATTTTGAATGAACTTCACAGTTCACATTTTGGGGTAGTAAAAATGAAGGCAGAAGCAAGAAAAAGGGTGTGGTTCCCAAAAGTGGATGCTGCATTGGAAAAATTGGCCGGTACTTGTGCTGTATGTAATTCGCTACGGCCAGCTCCACCCCATGCACCGCTCGCACCCTGGCCTCACCCCCCTCATGCCTTTTATAGGATTCATTTAGATTTTCTTGGACCATTCAACAACCAAATGTTTTTAATTGCTGTTGATGCCTATAGTAAGTGGGTTGAAGTTTTTGTTATGACGTCATCGTATGGTTCGAAATCAGTCATTAAGAAATTAATAGAATTAATGTCCCGTTTCGGTATTCCTCATACTTTAGTAACTGATAATGGTACTTCATTCGTTTCACAAGAATTTAAAATGTTTTGTTCTCGAAATGGCATTATTCATAAACTTTCACCGACGTTTCATCCGTCCAGCAACGGGCAGGCCGAAAGTTTTGTGAAAATTGTTAAAAAAGGTCTTAAAAATATTATATTATGCAATTCAAATAAAAAACCCTTGAAGGAGCAAATTTCTAAGTTTTTATTTGACTATCGGAACTCCAGAAACAGTACCACTGAACAGTCACCCGCCGAACTCGTGTTCGGGCGGCCAATGCGTTCACGGCTCGATATGCTAACTCCAGCACCGACGCCAGCGCCCACCTCTTCATCCATTGGCCTAACTGAAACGGTCGAACGGAATCAGTGCTTACAGGGTAAATATTTTAAAGGGAGAATTCGAAAGGAGTTTAAGGAAAATCAATTGGTTTGGATAACGAAAAACATTAACATAAAAAAATTCGCGTGGATTGAAGGCATCATTACAAAGAAAATCGGGAGTGTTATTTATCAAGTATATGTCCCGGGGATTGATCGTCTAGTCAAGCGGCACATAGATCAGATCAGACCAAAAGGTGACAAAAATATGTCTACTCGTGACGGCAGCTGGGATTCTGACGTCATTCCAGATGTTCAAAATGATGTTGCGGAAACGAACCACAGCGACGACTTGGATGTAGTCGTCATTGGCACTACACCTCCAGAGGAAATCACATTATCTTCTTGTGTCAGCAGTTCACCGGCCATTGAGGAAGGAGAGGATGATGGATCTGAACGGAATATGTCCTTTGCCACGCCTGAGGCAAACGAAGCATCTATGGCGCATGTGCCCGCGATCAATCCACGACGTTTAGAGTTGTCACCCGATAATTTTAGTCCGTAGTTGTAAATTATGTTTTGACTTGTGTTAAATATTAAATACTATCAAAAGTATGTCTTAAAATAATTGGTGAGGGATGTTATATATGTAACTATACATAAGTACGCATACCGTGGCTGTGACCCGGTACAATAACCTGTTTAGTGGAATAAAGCAGTGTGTCATTGACTAGCGTGTTTAATGGTCGTCCTTCCCTACCTACATATCTAACAGAAACACAAACCAACTGCCCGCGTGCATGTTAATCATGCACGCGGGCAGTTGGTATGTGTTCTTTCTGCCTTAGAATTTACTTCAGTTCGCGATCTTCATCCGCGCGTTACCTTCTTTTCAACCGTTTTGTAAAAAGGATTTTTGATTGTTCTATGTATATTCAACGCGCATTTGTTTGTTTGTCCTGCGTTTTCTCCGTCATTTTTTAACCAATATTAAAAATCAAATAAAAAATAAGGTGTGTTTAGGATATAATAAGTATAATAAGGAAAGCAAATATTTTTTGTAAAAGATAAAACAAAAAACTACCTTGGTCGTTTGAATTTTTTACAGCTTTTTGAGTTTATAAGAAAAAGTGTAAATACAAAAGTTGTAGATCTTTTATTACCTACAACTTTGCCATTGAACTTTTTTTTCATAAGACTTGTAGTTTCGTCAGAAATTGAGATAAACCGTTCTTTGTTGTATTTAAACAGTGAACACAACTCAACTTTGCTTCGAGTCATTTCAGTAAGCAAAACTCGATTTTGCTTCGAGTTTTGCTCATGCTAGAAGCAAAGTTGAGTTTTGCTCACTGCTCAGCATTTTTTACACACCACTTCATCTAGTCCCTAACCAAGCAGAAAATTGCAATATTCGGTAAAGGACATTGTCCATTTATGTATAGAAGATGGTTCAAGTGCTGCCCAGAGTGAATACATGCATGCATTGCATGTCTCCACTGCGTGCATTTTATTCCTCAGACCAACACTAATCATTAAACCGAAGCGCTCCAAAATAAGTTCCAGCAGTCAAGAGAAACAAAGGTTTTGTTGTGTGTGTATCTATGTTCTAAAAACCATTAATAAATTATTCTTAGGGTACCTATCACTTGATCGACGTGTTTAAATACATAGGCCAGTCATTAAAACCTCAAACCCGTAAGTAATTAGTAACGCTCAAATTTTGAGGTTTTGTTAAAAGAAGTAGAACAACTTACCGTGTGATTTTGCAGCGTTCAGCTACGGAAAGGGTTGAAAAGGGGTGAAAACTGTTTTTTGTTAATAACATTGTCAAAAAAATTAGTGACACTGCAAATTTAGAATTATGTCGTTCTTACCATTTTTATACATGAATTAAATTTGCAGCGTTTTGCAACATACGGCACAATGTTTAATAATAAAAAACAATGAAATTTGTTAAAAATAAGGGTAAAAAAATGAGCATCACGCTTTAAATTTGGAATTCGTTCTTACCATTTTGTAACGTCTATTAAAAAGTCAATTGGTAAATCTTAGGTTTTACCTATGAAACCTAGGATTTATCAATGATCTATCACAGTAACAGATGCAATGACACAATTAAAAATAAAAACTTACAGACTGATGTATCTTAAAGCCCATCTGTATGTATTCGTGTAGTAATAGGCAGATAATGGGTTTAAATGAGGATAATTTTCTGCTTGAGAGAGACCAGCAGCGAGAGATATAACCGTCATTCCTGCTTGATAGCCATCTAACAGTGTCACCATACCATCTCTAATGTTTTCCTTTGTAGGCAATAATACCTTCACGGTAAATTCTGTAATTCGATACTTAATTAAATATCAGTTAAATAAATCCAGGGTGTTTGGCGTAATGGCCGGTTTTATGGCAGATAAAGGGTATTATTTGCTATCGTCCACTTCTGGATTCCAGGTTCTAAGTGGCATTGATCCCGAGATAATTATCATTGTTTTTGTGTTTTTCGGCAAATCCCCGACTAATTATCTTAAACTGTAATTTCTGCTGTGATTATGTCGGATTTAGACGAAATAACTTTTAATTTGTACATTATTGCATAGTATATTCCATATTTTCTTCACTATTTAACTTAAACAACAAAATCTTGATTAAATTGGGCAGCCCCATTACAGATACGTGTTTGTATGTTAACATTAGATCCAGGGTACAAATACACCTCAATTATGGGGACCATCACCTGTAGTATTTCAACTTAGCTTCACAGCCGCAACAAAATCTAGTTTAATAATGGACTCTATAAAGAAGTTTAAAATTCTTTATAGACATCAATTTTTAAATGAAGATCTAGAACAACTTACAAGCGATGAGGATAAAACCTTGATTTTATAAAGAATTATAACAGTATGTCTCCTCAAGACAAGCTAAAATCCATCAAGGGGATTTTGTCAGGATTCCCTCCCTTAAGCAATCAGTGGATTGCAATTTGCAAGCCTTTGTGATCAAGACGTGGAGCAACGTTGCTCTGTGAAGAGCAACGTTGCTGCTGTCCCTGCTTTTAAATTAAAACATAATGTTGTATATAAATATCTCTTTAGCATTTTTGGACACTCTTATGTAGATTTCCTCAAGATGTTTTTCTTTGAAAAAGCGCATCATTAAGTAGACAGGAAATAAAACTAAAAGTTTCGGATTGGAACAACTAAATATCAATAAGGTATTTTTTCAAAATATTTATGAATATATTATTACATTTTCGAAAAAATAACGATTTCTTAAACTTTGTAGTTTTTGGTTGCCCACTCGGCTGTCGATGTTATTAAAACTGTTTTTTTCTGAAGAGTGCAAATAAGAGCTTTTACAAATATGAAAAAATCTATAAAAACTGTTTAAAAACAGGTATCTATGAATAAAAAAACATCTGCAATTCAATGTTCAGTCATTTTTGGTGTTGTTATACGATTTTTGGTTGCAATTTTAACCATTAATGCAAAGTTCTATAAAAAATAGTGTTAGCACACTATCCGAATAAGAAAATACCACTTACACTTTTCAAAATTGATAAATTTTCAAGTCCAATAGGTATATAAGTCTCAAATCTCGTAGCAAAACTCGTGTCTTGAATCTACCGAAAAAGCACTGAGACTATCGAAAATTGCCGCGCTGGAAGCCTTAATACCAACATATTGTTATATTTTGTTCCTTCGTATCTTTGTTGTTATTGCTATTAAAAAGCTTACAAAGTTTGGTTAAGTAAATTTTCGCCGTGTTTTGCCCTTCTGTATAGTTTGTAGTTACGCTTATCTTACTCTCATTGAGCTTAATAATCCCCCCTATCTTGCATAAAAACCATTACGGTTGCGCCGAACACCCTGTTTATTGGTACGTTACTGTGGAAGTCCGAAACGAAAAAAAGTAAATCTAAAGCGTAAGCTAAGAACTCACGACGCGGTTTTCGCCCGCGCCCGCAAAAGCTACGGGCACAGGAAAAACCGAGCAGGCGTACATCGCGTCGTGAAAAATCAAATGCAAATTCAATTTATTTCAAATTAGGTGCATACACAATTTCATTTACACAGCAAAAATTAATTTGTAAATATTTGCATTCTACGGAGCCTGCGGGCCCGCAACCGGAATGGGCGCGGGCGAAAACCGCGTCGTGTGCTCTTTGCCTTAAGATTCTCGGGTGCGTGCCGTTAACGCCACTTTCGATGGTGAAGGATTATATAAATGATTTGCTAACGATCGGTGATTCACCATTGAATGTTAACAAAGTTCCATACACACAAGCACTACCATTTCTTTGGATATTTTTCTCGCTGTTATGTAGGTTGGTAATGTCGCCGTGAATCATTTGAATGAAGCTGCTACTTGGGTAATTTAAAAAATATGTCGTCGCTAAAAGATAAAAGTTTTCCGTGTAGGTATGCATCTAAAAAGATAAGAACTATCACCAAATTATTATTTTTGACTATTTAACCTTTAGAACAAAAAGTCACCACGATCCAAATTCTGGTGATAGTTCTAACTAGTTAATGATTCACACAGGGCAACTTTCAGCTTAAAATGACTTAAGTTGGCCGCCCACGGGCTACTCGGCCATAAGATTTAACACGCTTCGGACATTCACGGTAACATAATTATACTTATGAAAATAATAAACTGCGCTTTAAAAATAATAGATAAGGAAACGCCACTTAAGAAATTTCATCGCAAGACGCCCGAAAACTAGGTCAGTGCTTGATATAAAAAGCAGGTTTGTTCTAAACATGGTGCATTATGAAGGGGTTCTTTAGTTTGCCAGTCTAGCAGCATTTGTTTCGAATTAGGTTTAGTCAAATTTTTACCGGCGTTCTCATTTGGCCTTAGCTAGCAACACCAAAATTAAGACAATTTAAAGATCATTAATAGGTCAACAATTTTATAAATGATTGGAATCTTTGAACCTTGAATCTTTGAATCTTCCTTTTACAACATTTAATTTAAATTAGCTTAGTTTTTTTTGCTTTTGTTTTAATTGCCTCTTTATTATCGTGAATTTGAAGTTTACTAGTTTGTTGTGCGTGTGTGTTGTTTTATTTAACCATTAAAAAAATGTATCCATGCATACCAGTTGTAGGAATTGACAAATCTAGACCAATGCGAGGTTGCCAAAAGAATGTGCCTGGAATTGCCCCCTGAAATAAAAGCAAACATAAGACTTAAAACACAAAACATAAGACTTTTTAAAATATATGTTAACAAAGAAGTAGAACTGATGAAATTGAGCGCTGCCACTTACTTAATTTTGGAAGTATATGGCATGGATACCTATTTGATAACCACTCTCAATGAATAAAGGCAGGGTTCAAAATTAATTTACTAAAACATTCTATGTAGCCTACATCAACATTACAGGGGTGCCAGTCTCAGGTTGGAAATACTATCGACTGACAGAGAGACAGACAAAAATTTTAAAAACTGTATCGGCCATTAACAACAAACAATTCAATCAATACAAATAAATAAAATGTAAGAATCGTAAAATGAATCGTAATGAAATCTAGTTTGCGATAATCACATCACTATTGAGTATTAGTGTACACTGAATAGTTTCGTTATAGAAAAGTAGATGGAAAACAGAATTGGGTGGAATTTTAATACCCCCTCACTCTCGCTAAACTCGCTTTGTTTCATAGGAAAATCTAGTTGCCGCGCCTCTTCTTTGTTTATGATTTATAAAATACTGTGAGGTTTTTTTACAACTTACTTTTTTTTTATAATCTGCCAAAGCTACCTCAATCCAAACTCCAGATCTGGTGACCACAGGTGCTCTTGGTCTATAATATTGAATGTGATGTGGAATGAGCGGGTGTAGAGGATGTGAGTAAGTTATGTGTGTGAGAGGGTTAGTATGTTATGGATAGTGCAAGTATTTATGTAGTTTCGGAGTCTAGCCATATTAACTATTTACAAAGGTTTTTTACATATATTATGTTGATACTTATATATTTTCATGTTTTTTTTTTATATTATATAGGTAGGTATACGGTCGAAATATGAATATCTTATTATAATTAAAATGTTACAAATATCTTTATTTTAAACCAAAATACATTTCTGTTAATCACAAAAATAAAATAATTAAACCTATAATAAAAATAACTAAAACTAAAACTATATACACTAATCAAGCAAACCGCTACCAGTGGGCATCGTTTTTAATTAAAATTAGATTTCGATTGTATACATTACTAGCTGTTGCCCGTGGACGAATCCACGTGTTTTTTTATTATGTTCATAATTGACAAACATAAACTTTAAAAATTAATAAAATCTGTAACAGCTTATATTAAATTGGCAGTATGTATACCAATTCGTAACATCGATAAAAAAACAACTTATAATTAAAAATAAAATATTAATAATGTTACCATTCTAAAGTCGGATATTTAAGCTATTATTATTAATTATTGAAAAATATAACATGTTGAATCTTAAATTAAACTAGTCTAATTATCTTAATCTTAATCTTAACTTAATAAGTCTCTGTCAGAAGTCCTCGAAACCAAAATGTTGGCAGCATTGCCACGTCGTATTGCGATACTAAGTCACTGGCCGAAATATAAGCAAGCATTTCAAAAAACGAGGTGCCTCAGTTAGGCGCGCTCACTACTCTTTGTACGGACTATAAGTGGTACGGCCCGAAGGCCCTTATGTTCCAACCGCAAAAGGCGCAACCATTTAACAGCTATCATGCGTGCTATATTTGCGCCTCTTGAGGCACTCAGCAGAATCAGCCACCGCGCCAGCCCTTACATGTGTCCCAGGAAGATGAGATAAAGCAAAGGTGTCTACGCAAGTAGCGTCCCACCAAGGGACGGCCCATCTTCCTAGGCACAAGAGTCATTCCGTCGGGTATTTTACCGTCGTCACGCAAGAAGTCTCACCTCTTGGCGGATGATGTCGTTAATGTTGTCGTTCGATGATGAGGCTGCAGCGGCGGGCAATCCTACAGGCGCTTATTAATTACTTAAAATAAAATCTGCCGATCGATCCTTCGATTTTCTGGCGAACCCATGCGAGACAGGCTATCGTATAGTGACACGTTATAATCGTACGTGCCCATGGGAGAAGCACTCTTTTCTTAAGTCGATGCCGACCAGTAAAAATGTTGGGATCTGGGACTTGTTAATTGTTAGGGTAAAAGATATTTTAACTGGAAACTGAAGCCAGAGTCGTTAACAGGAGCGGTTATGGTCGCGAACGATAGTATAGACCAATTTGGCCGAATTGAGATTCATACACCATTTCGTTCAGATTTTTTTCCTTATCTATATTTTTATTTGTACTGTAGTCTTAGTAATTAATGTCCTAATTACCAAAAAAGTCTATATACGACCCAAAAAATTAGGCTGATCATGTTTAAAAATATGGTAAATTTTTAATGTTAAAGCCGAATGTATGTATTTTTTGTTAAGACTAAATTTTACCAACTGAAGGAGGAAGGAGTAAGATTTGTTTTGAAATAATTTTCATGACGCAAATCCAATATAACTTTTAAACTTTAGAAGAAGGGAATATTTTTATGACTTCTTCGTTCTTTAATTCTAAGAAAATTTTCCCTTGGTAATTTTTACGCAACTATAAAAAAACTGCCTCGATGGTTTAGTGATTAGCTTATGCCTCCTCACCGCGAGGTCCTGGGTTCGATTTTTGGGTCGTGCAAAGTGTTATTTTGTGAACTTTCCGTCAGGAAATTTACAGTAGCAGATAGGATCTAAACATAACAGGTGAAGTGTCGGTGTTTGTACACCCACCATGTTATACGTTAAAATGAAAAAATAAAAGTTATTAGTAAAAATTTAGGTTTTTTTTCTAAAAAGAAAGTATTTTTCGCTTGGTAGGTTGATCGGTTTTTTTACTGATTTTTCCAACATTTTTTCAAGTAGATGTTGGCACCGGAGTAGTTTGAACCGTGGTGAGATTCTGTAAAGGAATCGGTTGATTTCGAATTTTAGTGCACCCTTGCCTCAATATCAATACAGTCGATATTACATTAACAGAAATTCAAATTTCGTGTAATTATATTTATGGTATAACGCTAACGGATGATCGATTGCATTTTTTAAGCGAATCCTTGCATAATTCGAGTGTACTATTCGTAAAAAGTTCCACTAAGTAAAGCTGAATAATTAAATATATTGGTTAATGTTATTTATTTAATTTGTGTATTGTTTATCGCATCACAATATTTTTAAAGCTGTAATTTGATTACCCGTGAATCACCGGTATTGCTTCAGTCCTAACTGCTCCGATGCAAACCTTTATTTCATTTTTTTTTAAATCATTCACCGATCCTTGGTTGTGTGGGGAGCCCTTAAAGATTTTTTGCCTATCGGGCTAGGATAACGAGCGAGGAATAAATTTTGTCGCATATTTGTCATGTTTTCTGATACAAAATTAAGACAACAATGTGACTTAATCTATCTCGCGTTCGTTATAATGTCATCGAACCGATCGAATCTTAAATGATAAAGGCAAATCTGTCGGTATTGGTACGTGGGTGGATTGAAAAGTTCGCGGCCTCAGCAAGAAAACAATTTAAAATATAAGCAAAAGTAATTTTATTTTTCCACGTAATCTCCACCTAACTCTATGCACTTCTTCCATCTGGGTTCCAACGCCTGTATGCCGGTCATAAAAAAAGTTTCTTCAAGGCCTTCAAAAAAGTCACCCACTGCAGCTTTGACCTCCTCATTTGATGAAATTTTTTGACCTCCAAGGTGTTTTTTTAGGTTTGGGAATAAATGAAAGTCTGAAGGTGCCAAATCAGGGGAATAGGCGGGATGGGGCAGTAATTCAAAGCCACAATCACGAATTTGAGCCATAGTTTTAACAGACGTGTGAACGCGTGCATTATCCTGATGGAACAACACTTTCTTGCTGAGTAATCCTGGCCTTTTTTCTTTGATTGTTTCACGCAAACGACGTAAGAGGGTGCAGTAATAAGCCGAGTTTATAGTCTCACCTTTTGCAAGGTAGTCCACCATGATGACACCCTTAGCATCCCAAAAAACTGACGCCATCACCTTGCCAGCTGACAAAATTGTTTTGGCTTTTTTTTGAGTCGGCTCATCAGGTTTTTTCCACTGCTTGGATTGCTGTTTTGACTCTGGGGTATAGTGGTGTACCCAAGTTTCATCCATCGTTACAAATCTGGCCAAAAAATCTTGTGGATCAGCCTCAAACATTTCCAAACAGTCGCGAGAAATCGTGAGGCGTACTCGTTTTTGTTCGACTGAAAGCAATCTGGGTACCCACCGCGCAGAAACCTTAGAAAATCCAAGTTCATTGACTATGATGTTTTGTGTTCGTTCATACGAGTGTCTGCAATCTCCCTGATGGTCAATCTCCGATCTGTCAATATCACATCACAGATTTTCCCTATGTTTTCTTCAGTCGTAGACGTCATAGGCCGGCCAGAGCGAGGGTCATCTTCAATACTCTCTCGTCCGCGTTTAAATTCAGCAACCCACTTTTTCGTATACGACGGAGCAGATTCCCTTAATGTTGCTGACATATCTTCGTGTATCTCTTTTGGAGTTAGTTTTTTTTAAAACAGGTATTTGATGACCGCACGTTGCTCAATTTTCTCCATTCTTTAAAAACGCTACACAAAGGCTCACAAAATTCAGTCTAATTTAAATACAGATAATGCTATTGCGATAAAATTTTCCAATTTGACAACCAAAGAGTAAACTAATCAAATGAGGTCAGTTACATTAAAATAGTTTAAGTATTTACTTATGTGTTAGGCCGCGAACTTTTCAATCCACCTAGTATATGCGGGATGTGTGCTACCTGGTCGGTTGTAGGTCCGGTGATGATGGTGGCTATAATTACATTGATGCTACACATTTTTAGAGGGTTTAAATTCCTTAATATCATAATAGGTATTCCAACTTTTAACTTAAGTACGTGTGGTGGCAGTAAACCATGGACTTAAAGAATTTAAAATTCTTGCCGGTAGTGTACAGTATCTTCGATTTTGCTCTCTGTGTCGATGGACTTGTAGCATTTAATTGTTTCTGGTACTTTGTGTAGTATAATATCATTTGAACAGCCCAAGGGTCAATAATTGGACCAACTGAGTACCTACTGTACGTAAACAATATGACTAACGTCATAAACACAGGATCTGTGTATCAGTTTGCAGATGACACTTGCATCGTAGTCGCAAATAAAGACCTAGATGAAGCGCGGCAATCTCTTCAACAGGGTTTTGATCGAATGTGCAAATGGGCACATGACGTGGGATTGGTAATAAATGCTTCAAAAACAAAAGTTGTTCACATACGCTCATCTCATAACAAAAGCACGTCAATACCATCTCTCATAGCACACGAGCACTCATGTTTGCACGATTCGCCACGACTTTGTAATTGTCCTTCATTGAAAGTAGTAGATAAACATATGTATATCGGGCTAGTGGTTGACAGCCGCTTCTGTTGGGGTCCGCATAAAGACTATGTTTGCAACAAACTACGGTCTGTTCTAGGTAAGCTAAGTATATTAAAGCACAAATTTCCGTACAAAATGCTAAGAATGTTGTATAATATGGCCCTCGCCGACTCGGTTATCAGCTACGGGCTTAGGAGCTATGGACAAACTTACCATACATATTTTAGCAGATATATACAATTTACAATTGAGAATATTGAAAACCATAGTTCCAAAACATGTAAAACAAAAATATGAACATAACTACGACGATCTCTTTAAGCACTGTATTGTTATGAATATGTATAACAAGGTTCAATTTCTCACACTAACGGAAGTCAATAGACCTGAGCTAATCAATGAAAAAACAAGACCTGACTGCTTGAGACCAATCGCATTTAAAAATAAATATGTACTACCAAAAGCTAACAACGTGTACGGAACAAGAGTTGCTCAATATTTAATACCAACCTTCTTAAACAGGCTGCCTGAGGAGTTGCAACTAATTATACTAAAGGTGTTAAAAATGTAAAATGTAAATATAAGCGTCATTACCTAAAATGTACCTCTTAAATACCTAAACATAGATTTTTTAAAATTGTAATGTTTTAATGTTTAAATTGAAATTTAAACATTAATTTTTAATTTTGATGCTTCATTTGTTTAATTTTTGTCTTGTAAATGTAGCGACTCGCCTACGGTTAGATAAACCCTTAGTGGTTTTTGACCGAGGCAAATTATGTATAAAATAGTTTTAAGTACTTTGGTTATATAATAAATAAATAAATAAATAAAAAAAAAATATTTCATAGACCGAATCATTTCTTGGTGAAACTAGCCTTAGAGTTTCCTTGTAGGTAGATTTTAGATTTTGTTATGAACTACTTTATTGAGTTATGTACAAATAATAAACTATAAATACTATTTATAGTAAGGATATTCAAAACTATAACTATAACCTAATATTATAAAAATAAAAATATTTATATACAATATACACAAAAAAAAAATATTAACAAAACTATTCAGCATAACAGAACTCCTCCGCATCGATGTCAAAAGGCGACTATGTAGTAAGTACTGGCTTACAATCCAACACATTGACTGCTCGGACGAGCATTTTTACAAGCACTTACTGCATTGGACTTGCACACATCGTCACGTTCTCTATAACATTGCCAAATAAACTTGAAAATATTAGGGGTTTGTGATTTCACTGCCGTCAACAAGGCGTGCCCTGTTCACTGAGTTAAAGGCATTCTTGACTCCAACCTTTAGGATGACCTCGCCTTCGTTGCAGCTCAGGTACGAAAGTATCGCGCCACGGGGAACTCGAACTGGGCCAGTCCCAGTTGGAGTTCCCCGTGGCGCGATATGCAGTTTTTAAGATTTGCAAAATATTTCCTGAACTGGATTTTATCTAAGTCTTAAGTTTTTGTTGATAAGGGGCTTGAAGGTACACCTATGATATTTTGCCGAGATGTGTATTCAGGCCCCTCTTAGCTTGAAAACTGCGGTACTGGGCAAAAAGGACATGGTAAACGGCTAAACAATGTGGTAGGTTAAGATCAATTAGATGTATCCGTATCAACACTACCTGCTATACACTTATCCATACACTGTCCACACTATAAACAATAAAATAATTACAATACTTAAAGAAAATAATTATATATACAACAAATTCAAATAAAAAATAATCCGTCAAGGCTATCACTGCCCTGTCACGGTGCATTGCAATGGGACATCGAAACCGTCGCCTTGAAGCCCTGGTGGCGTCGCGTACTGCCATCTTCTTAACTATTTATTTTACTGTTTATTTATATCTGATATTAATTGACACGATTAAGAAGACGTTCTTTACAACGAGCGGATCCTTTGTGAGTCCCAAAAGTTTTGATAGTCTAAAACATCCAGTGACAAAGGAAATCTCGTTCTTCGGTGCAAGGTCTGTATAGGTATATCTTATTCTGTGTTGGTATGTTCTTTATTATTAAATTATATTTGGCAGGTAATTGGAAGTACCTAATATAATAAAATTATTATTTTATTTCAAATTATAAGTATGTAGTATTTTTGAATAAGTTTAAATATCTATTTTCCATAAAACTTTCCTGGCACTATATATCATCTTATTAATTGCGTTAATAAAATGTTCCAAGCTGTCTATCCTAAGCAAGTTTTTATCTATTATCCAATACTACTTGGTAACAGTTTACATTTGTAGCATTAAAATATACAAGCTTAAGCAATTTTCTGGAAAATACTGTCATAATTAATTTTTTGATGTGCTCTCATATTGGTGCGCAAAATGTGCGGTTGTATTGAATTCCATAAAATTTATGATTTAAGCAAGCTCTGACGATAAGGCACGTGTTCCCTTGGCGATGACAAAAGTCACCCATCCCATCACAGCATTTGAGTTACGAAGGTCTTTTAATGACCGGTCTACTGATTTCACATGAGTCCTATGACTTATTGTACATTATCTCATATAAGGCCCTTTGTAATAGGATTCCCAAAGGATAATTATTTCGAATGAAGCACTGACTGTTGCTGTAAAGATAAAGTCAACGGCAATTTAAAAGTTAAGTGGGCAATCTTTCCGTTATGTAAAAGAGTTGCGATGGTTCCGGAAGAATGCTGTTTTTTTGAATTGGCGGTACTTTAGCTAATTTCATGTTGAAAGAAAAGATGAACCGGTTCCTGCTGGAGTAGTGTCCAAAAAATTTTTTTTCAAGATTATTTTCTACGCTGTTAATTATCGCATCGTAAGCAATCTTTTGGCCCGCAACCAATTATGATATATTTAAAATAACATATTCAGATAACTCATTATCATTATACGATTGTATTTTGTAAAATATCTAAAGCATCTGTGGGCAATTGGGCGGAGGTAAACCAAAGTTTTTTAGGTATTTATCATTCAGTTCTAAAAGTTTGTTCTCTATTTGAATCAAACCATCATTATATACTTAAAAGTATTCTTCTTGCTGTCTTATATCTTGGCATATAAATCATCTTTGAAAGTTTTCCATAACATGAAAGGAGGGAAGACAAACTAATAATTACACTACATATAACGCTCTTAGTTTTAACGACTATTGTGAAATTGATGCTTCTCTTAACGTGATTTCCCATTGGTCGTTATTTTCAAGTAAACAGTTTTTTCAAGTAAAGTTTTTAAATCCTGCAAGTAAGTTGGACCACTAGTTGGATATGGTGCAACAGTATTCTAAGTAAAAAAAATGCTGTTAGTGTAGTCTTCGGCATGTTATCGACAATCCGTTGTACATTTTCAGCTGAAAAGTAGACACGCTGTCCATTTTCTTAATGAACAGCTAAATGTAGGACGGTAGGATTTGTATCGTGAATAGGAAATTGTAATATTCTCCATATGGCTTCAGATGTATTAATTTAACCGCCTTTTACATACTTCTCAACCTCATCATGAACGTTCCGTTTTCTGAAAGTGGCTTGATCAAAGCCTATATTAATATATTTGCAAATTAATAATCTTTTATTATTTACAATTATTATGGTTATATATTTAATTAAAATTTAACAACTATACACTTAGAATTAAAAGAAAAAATATATATTTATATACAATATATACATAGAAATAATAAAAAGATATTTACAAAACTCTAAACAGCATCAAAAAATTTCTCCGCATCGACGTTGAATGCCGACATCGTGCCCAGAAGGCTGGCAGCAGTGCCACGTTGTATGGCAATGCTTATTCTTTGTGCCAAATAGAAACCAGCCCTCTGGTCACGAGACGTATCGATTAATCTTTTCGATATATCTTTAAAAAGCAGTCGGGCGCTCGGACCCCATGACCCTAAAGTTTCTACCCCAAACGGCTCAAATATATATTCTCCGACGAGATTATTATATTTGCGCCGCTTGAGGTTCTCTGCAGAGGCGGCCGCTGCTCCCACACAAACTGCCGTGCTTGGAAGATGAGATGGCGCGAGGGTATCGACGCAGGTTGCGTCCCACACCAAAGTCCTACCCATCTTCCATGGCAACAACGACATACCGTCCGGTCTCTTGCCATCGTCACGTGCCAAACCATTGGGTTCAAGTACAGCAGGCACGCCGGCGGTACCAAGAGCACGTCGAATAATGTCATTTAAATTTGCGTGGCGCGAAAAACGACCAGTGCTCTTGCTACAAGATAGGCCATGATGTCCTAAGCTCCCGACTGCTTCACCACATTTACATCGATGCGGAGAAACACATGGTAAACCTAAGCGAAGGCAAGTGGCGATACGGAATGTATTATCGTCCATCATAGTACCTATGCTGGGCGATGGAAGGGAATGAAGCCAAATTCCTGAATCCCATTCTCCCACAGCCAGAAAACGAGTCCGCTCTGCCGCATTTAAAGCTGAATTTAAGAGATTGTTTTTGACAGCGTTGCAAAGCGGACCGTCCCACTGTCTCTGCGAGAACGGGGTTGAGGGTAAGTCAGTGCTCGGACAAGCAATTTTCCAAGCGCTCACTGCATCGGCCATGCATAGCACTTTAGAATCAACCAGTGTAGGAGCTAAAATTTTCCTGGTTAATTCTTCCGTGCTATGGACCGAGGACAGGAACGCTGGTAAACTAACATCAGATATTTTGCGAATGCCGAGGCCGCCCAGACGAACCGGTAAGGACGCCTGAAGCCACGCTCGGTCATTCAAGGCCACATTGCGTATTTTGCACAATAGATTTTGAATTATATTATCCATATTGATTAAAAGGTCTGATTTTTTCCAAAATGGGGTGGATCTCAGGACATATGTAAATTGAGGCACGAAAAGACAATAACGAATTATGTTAAAAGCTGAATGCATATGAATATTTAAAAGGCGATCGAAAACATTATTAAAATTTTGAATTTTTTCTTCAATAAAAGAGTCATATGCCTCTTCAAGAACCGGGGACCCAAGGAGGCAAAGTGATTTTTTTTTCATAATTTTTATATTAGGTGCTAAAGAGTTGAATTTTGATATAATTGATTATTTATCTGAATTATTGTTATTCACAAAAATTTCACACTTGCTTGGATTTAACTCTAAGCCTATCGATCTAAATTTATTTTGTAGTAAAGCCAAATCATCTAAAACGGTTTTACGTCACCTCCTAGGGTCCCATCATCGAGATACCAGATGTTGAATTTAGATTTTAATTGTTGTATGATGGGCTGAATTGCTAAACTGAAAATAACTGGTCCGAGGGGGTCACCCTGTTGACAACCAACTGCAGATTCTAAAACATTATCTTTATATAATAATTTTGAAGGTTTTCTATAACATTGCCAAATAAACTTGAAAATTTTAGGGGTTTGCGATTTTACTTCCGACAACAAGGCGTCCCTGTTCACTGAGTTAAATGCATTCTTAACGTCAACCTTTAAGATGACCTCGCCTTCATTCAGCTAAGGTACGTCGAAAGGGCATGTACGGCAGCCTCGCACCCTCCTCTAGATCCAAAACCTAATTGTAGTGGTTGAAAAGTATTTGAGAGTTCTTTGCTATAATATCTACAGCAAACCTTAGTTGCCGTACGTCGGTAGGTACACCCGACGGCAATGGGCCGAATGCCACCATCGCTCTTACGTAGGGCACATAGGTTAGCCCCATATAAAATATCGATGATGTCATCGACCACATTCCCGGCGAGCATAATTGCCTGGGAAGTTTTTTGGAACATGGTATATGTTTATCTTATATATGTATATGTTTGACTGTACTGCATGTGTCACCTACTTACACCATTTCGAACCCAATCCCTGTACACCTGCATGCTCATTCACAATTCACAAAACACCTCAACAGAAACACACACTTCACACTCACACTTTCTCTCTACGAACTCGATACTTACGATTTTATCAATTATTATTTACGATATTATAATTAAAACAGTAAAAACTGTATTTGATTAGTTGATTACTATTATTTACTTACTCCTGCTTTATGACTCGCTGTGCAACGACTTTCACGCCAAAACAATGTTTCTTAAGTGTCACTTCCTGCGACTGAACACTGTCAGCTAAAATACAGGCTTCTGCCTAGTTTAGTAAACAGTGCCAGTACCCTCATTTTGTACATAATTATGTAAAAGAATAGTGTCAAACAACTAGATAAGTAAAATATGTATATACCTTACCTATTTGTGACAAATAAACACTTTTATTTTATTTTTTATTTTATTTATCGTATATGGCGACATAACAACTTCTCCGCATGGCCCATGTATCATATTTTTAGTGATTATTTCAAACAGTGTTGGATCTTCCACTTTATTAGGTAGTTTGGCAACTATCACGTCGTCGATTTTATCGGGATGTATTTTTCTTTCTTTCCACAAGAACAAATGGTAGAGTGGCATATGCTCAGAGTGGCAAACTTATTTTTTGTTAAGTTCAGAGTAAAATCCGTATAGATATCTCAGTGGGATACTTGCCTTGGTTTGGAATATACTATGTTAAGAAAGTTGTTTTGTTGTTGTTGGTGTTAGGGCTTGTCTAGCTTTGAGAAGGCAGGCAGGCCATCATTAGGGCTATTTAAACAGTTGGAATAGGCAAATCGTTTTGTCTGTAGGAAAGAAAATCTCACGGCGAGATTTGGATGGGCTTCTAATTTGATAACAATTAGCTAAAACTACACTTATTAGATTTAATGGTTAAATAGTTATTTATATTTTTTTAAATGAAAAGGTCAAGTATCCCTATAAAAAAGGATAGTCGTCGAGTCGCAACTATTCGCAACAACAAATTATAAGCAGGATAAAAGTTATTTTTGCGTTTAGAATACCTATCTCTTAAAATTACAAACCTGATGATTAATTTAATTATTTCCTTCATTCTGAAAACATACCAAATTGTGCACAATTTTTAGACGAGGCAAATATCCCCCGAAGTATTTTTAATCTTACCGTCAAAGAAAGCAACTATTTCCTTTTTGAGACGTCTAGTAGAACACGATTTTCTTAAAACCTAGTTTAATACTTTATTGTACACATAAATTACAATAATACAATTACATAAAAGAGGTGATGACAAAAGGTGAACTTAACTCAAAAATGAGTTTTCTGCCAGCAAACCTTTGAGGGCTAGAGGAAAAAGACACTCGTAATATGTGAGAGTGAAGTGTACAAACAAAGAGAGATGAAAAAATAAAAAAAGATACTTAAATAAAAGAACTAGGCTATGTATACTATGTATATCTACATACTTACATATTCTACATAATAATAAAATACCTAACGTAACCTAAATTACACAACAATTATAAATAATACTTACGATAAAACTAATTTATATAATATATGTTTAACATAAAATATATACATACATACATAATACATACATAAAACATATATAAATTAATTGAGTTGAGAGAGAAAATGCTCTTTTGTTCTCCTCCTGAAAACGTCCAATGAAGGACTCTCGCGAATGGAATGAGGAAGACGATTCCATAGACGCACTGCGTAAATAGTAAATGAGCCGTCGTAACGACTAGAAGTGTGGAGAGGAGTTCGAAGAAGTAGAGAGGAGTAGGTTCGGCTAGGTTTGTCACGAGGAACGAGATACTGAAAGCGCTCACGAAGATATGAAGGGGAGTTTGGATTATGTAGGACATTGAAGAGAAGGCATAGTATATGGGTATCACGACGCTGCCGGATTGGTAGCCACTTCAATTGGCGACGGAATTCTGACACATGGTCAAACTTGCGCAGGCCAAAAATGAAGCGGATTCCCAAATTCTGCAAGCGTTCGAGCTTGTTAAGGTGTTCTTCCTTTGCGTCAAGAAAACAGACATCACCATAGTCTAGAAGTGGAAGTAGAAGGGTTTGTGCAAGAGTAACTTTAGTCTGAAAAGGTGGAAAGTTTTGAAGACGTTTGAGTGATTGAAACGAAAAGAACATTCTTCTACTCACCTCAGCGATATGAGCATCCCAAGAAAGATTAGAATCCATGATGAAACCTATATACTTTTATTAATTTTACAAGCATGGGCTAATATGGCAGATTAAAAATATCGTATTCAATTGCTTTCTTTAACAATTAATGTTAAATTATTGCAAATAAATTTAAACTACATATTTATTTCAGGCAGTTTTACCCAAACATCAATAATAATTTAAAGTACATACCTTCACAAATATATATTATAATTGAAAATCAAATGAATTAGATTAAAAACAATATGAAGCAACACATTACAAATATATATAAATTCAAGGTTTTGGTATTATTATTCTGAATTAAAGAAAAATCTGTAAAATATTTATAAACAGGAACTAGTCTGAGTATGAAATTGTAGTAAAATGAGTTATAATGAACATCAAACATTATATCAAAATTAATTTCACTATTATTTTATTATTCTAGATTCAGTTAAAATACAAATAATAACAATATAAAATAATAAAATCACACAGTATAAAAATAAAATTATATTATATATACATGAAAAATTTAAATATAAGTATAAATCCGAGCAACATTACATGGACATGCCTGCTACAGCAATGTCTGATATAATGACGGTCCAATCTGTCAGCTATCACCGCCAGTACGGTATTGGAGCTACCCCGCATCCAACGCACCAGGGACGCGCACCGCTTGCGCTTGGTGGCGTGCAAACAGTCGTTGCGCGCCCATGCAAACATGCCAGATGCGCTACAGAAACGAGGCAGCCCCAATATCGCCCTGAATGCGTTGTTGTATTGGACGCGGGGTGCGCTGTAGCTAGTCTGCGTTTAATCAGCCCACAGGATGATGTAGAAATAAGCTTTGAACAGCATTATTTTGACTTCAGCAACGAGCAAACCTGCTAGCTATCATATCAGCTCTTCTAGACAACGCCCTCCGTTGACACTCAATATCTACATTGTCCTTCATATAAGCTTTTACCCAATTCTTCTTCGTCGTGTCGATGGCTGAGTCAAATTTTATTTTGACTTGCCATCGTGGTGAAAGGATTAGCCAATTTGCTCGTGAACTCGTGAATTGCCCAGGGTGCGCCGGACGTAGGGAATCGTTGTGTACGTCACTCGGGGAGGCTCCTTTTATGCACCCCTTTTACCCAATGACCATTTTTGCACTTTCTTAAATTGAGTTAAATTTAGCCGTACAGGTGGAACACTAATTGGGAGTTTAGAACCACTATAAATATATATTACGGAATGTACAGTTGCATATTCCTAACCCTTTCGGCGTTTAATGTCCACAATTGAAATAAACTACTTCTTAGAATGTCCACATCTAGAAATGACCACTTCTAGAAATGACCACTTCTAGAAATGACCACTTCTAGAAATGACCACTTCTAGAAATGACTACTTCTAGAAATGACCACTTCTAAAAATGACTACTTCTAGAAAATATAATCAGCATTGGCATCGTCACATTTGCTAAAAAATATCTTTAGATAGTTATTCATAATGGGTGCGTGCAACTCGAACTAACTAGACTATACCTAATGCTTGTTGGACTGGACATACCTAATTCTGAGACAGTTGTAAATAAGAGTTAAATCGGAATTCATTTATTTATTATTTGTAACTGTTTAATACCAGGTTTGAATAATATTCAGGAATAAAAGAAACTCATAAAAAAACATAACACTTTTTCTAATTAAAACAAGAGTGAGAAGCTACACTTAAACTAATAATCACTACAATGATTTAACTTAAAGTAAATAACTTTTTTCAAAAATTGAATTGGTGTTATAATGTCGGTTTCAACATCTTGCATGAATTGTGTAATTTTTTTGTCTACGTAAATTTGTCGATCCCGTCTATTTTTCTTTGGTTCATCAAAATAGGATTTCATAATTTTGTGATCTTGGTAATCCGCTTCCCTCTTCAGTTTTAAAACAAATTTAAAAAAGGGACACAGTCACACAGTCGGTGCCAAGTAAATCGGATAATTAAGAACTAAGATTCAGTCAGAAATTAGTTGTTAGAAAGATTGATATTATCTATACAGAGTTATTGTTTACTTGACACCGACTTCAGAATTATAAAATAATTTCTATTTAACTAAATGAAAAACGTATTATTTTGTGCGAAGTAAATTTAATTTTTGCTTTTTAGTTTACCTACTGTTTGAAGTCGGTTTTTTTTTTGGTAAAAATTATTTTATTTTACAATTTTACGTGATGGGTATACCGAGCAAGAATGTTTCTCGAATGAGGAGACGACGTTTACTTGAGACGGAAAACTTATTAATAATAATCCCCATACTCCTAACCGTTGAGGAGTTGTACCTTCCAGCATCAGCTCAGCAACTTAAAATGCAAATATCCAAGTAGTTTTAGGAAATATACGAAAAACAATATAGAAGCCTTTGAAATTTGAGGCTTACTCATGATTTCTCTAGGATCCCATCATCAAATCTTGACCTCATATTATGAATATACGTAATATTCAACGTCTCGCCTCTTCTGTGTCTAACTTGAAAGAATACAGTAAACGGCCCAAGGAGCCTATATTTAAAGAATTATCCCCGTACTCCTAACCGTTGAGGAGTTGTACCTTCCAGCATCAGCTCAGCAACATAAAATGCTGATTACTAGATGCAAATATCCAAGTAGTTTTAGATAATATACAAAAAACAATATAGAAGCCTTTTAAATTTGAGGGTTGCCCTCGATTTCTCTAAGATCCCATCATCAGAACGTGACTTGAAAAAAATGGGACCACATGACGAGTATATCCTCTCAAACAAAAAAAGAATTTCTCAAATCGGTCCAGGCGTCTTCGAGTAATCGGTGAACAAACATAAAAAAAAAAAAAAAAAAAAAAACCTCCTCCTTTTTTTGAAGTCGGTTTAAAAGGGACACTTTTTTTGAAATCGCGCATTTATTCGACGATGCCATCCCTCGACGGGATTCGTCGTACGGTGCCGCTCAAAAGCACAGTTTAAAATTTCATCTCTAACTAATGGAATCCATTGTTTATTAAAATATTTTTTAAATTTTCGGATATCTTCTGTGTCATCAGTCTCGCGAATAATGGAATTCCATGCGTCTTCAATAAATCTTAAAGGTAAAAGGGGTAAGTAAGATACCATTCTCACCATTTTTCTACTGTCTGGTGACAGCGTTAAGTTGAATTTCTTAGCAGTACGCCAAATGGCTTTATTGTAGTGGTAGAAGCAGCCAGATATTTTACAGTTGGGGAATACTGTCTTGACAGCGTTCATGACTGCAGTTTCAAAATCACATTTAAAAGTCGGCATTTCTACAGAGAGTTTATTTTTAATAAGCTCAAAAAGTCGTACGTAAGTTTGTTCACTCTTGTTTGGGAGCAAAGCAAAGATTACAGGAACAACATTTGTTACATTCTCATTCGAACCAATGTCTACATGTAATGAATAAAACTGATAATGATGTTGTGGAACACAATAAAATGTGCCATCCCCAAAGTACATCGCAATGTTTTCTTCTTCGTTTTTCAAAAACATTTGTGCTGTCCTTGAACAAAACAAAATAATTTTTTCTGTTGTACCTTCTTCACATACAAGAAAATCTTTTCCTAACCCTTTTGGTACATGTACGTCTGCAATTGTTTGAAAGGATAAACTTTTGGTCTCCAAAAATGATTTTCGTGCTGCGTATAAACAATCTTTTTTCGAAGAGAAGTTGGGAATATGCGTTATATCATCGGCTTTGCAGTTTTTCTTCAACTTTTGAAATCTCTTTTCAAATATTTTTTCTACCGATCCAAAATTATGGCATACTTTTTTCTTGCAATCATCCACCGCAATAAAAATGTCATAGAGATTTTTTTTTTGTAAACATGTATGTGGAGTTGATCGAAGTACTATATTTTTACTAGAATTTAGTGTAATCGTGGAGCTGCAGTCATGTCTATTTACACACCTCCAACGTGATGTACCATTCTTGTTTTTTAATGAAAAGTTATAACGGTTTTTGTTATACAAGATAGTGTCTTTTCCTTTTTGATTTTTTCTTACTTCTAGATTTGTTTTTACCATTTTAAATATTATCAAATAATTAAGTAAATACTTCAGGATAACAAATAACAAGCATAATGATGGTGTCAAACGCAAGGGAATAACTGTCATATTATTATCTTTGTAGATTATGTTCTAAGTGGCCAGTACTTCAAATAGGATAACAAAGAGGCACCACAACGTATCGTGCACAACCTATTTTGAGACATAAATGAGGTCATTTTAAGAAATGGGTATTCTGAGAGATTGTCTTTTTAAGAAGTGGTCATTTCTAGAAGTGGTTA
Source organism: Hypena proboscidalis (assembly GCA_905147285.1). NCBI lineage: Eukaryota > Metazoa > Arthropoda > Insecta > Lepidoptera > Erebidae > Hypena > Hypena proboscidalis. The sequence goes on from LR990126.1 coordinate 9,927,406, forward strand.
TTACCAGAAATATAGACATTCCAAGAGTGGTCATTTCTAGATGTGGACATTCTAAGAAGTAGTTTATTTCAATTGTGGACATTAAACGCCGAAAGGTTTCCTAACATGTCTGAGAGAGATTTCTCAAACCACATACGGACGCATTGAGCAAACACATGCCTTCGGAATAGCTGTAATTGTTCACACAAACACCGTCGTGGTTGCAACCAACACGGCTATTGCTGAGCTCTCGTTTACATAAAGGTTAAACAGTGACGGCGAGCTTAACCCCCCTGTCTAACCTCACACTGTAATCCCCACACAGTAAACCATAAGGCTCTGACTTCGCACCCGCCCATCTTACCCTATTGGTCTGGTATGTGTACCAGTATCTAGCAATGTTGATGAACTCATTAGGTAAATGTATGCTCTTAAGCTTATAGCCATAGTAAATCATACGAGCAGATATTGCAGTGTATCCGAAACCGCTATCAATTGTACTCAAATACACACATCAACATTGCCTAGGGATATTTTATTTTTACCTTATTATATGAAATTCTGTAAATATTTTGTTAAAACAATTATATATAGGAATTGAAGTTTATATTATGGTTTATACTTGCAATACATAAACAGAGATGCATCAAAGATTTTTAATTTATTTTTGTAATTTTATTTTTGGGTATAATTTTTACTTTGTTGGATTTTATGTAGGAAATTATGAAAATAAAAGTCATATAATAACAAAAAACGGCATTTAATTAAAGTTAATAATCAGTATTTCCTCCCCTAACATTAATTAGAGTTCGGCATCGGTTATTCATGCTCAAAATTAAGATAACAAGATCGAGCTGTGGTATCAGGTCCCAGGTTCTTTTCAAGTGCAAGAAAAGTTGTTCTTCTGTTATCAAACTTGGAGAAAAATTAACCATAGCTCTTCGTTGTAACATGTCCCATGCGTGTTCAATGGGATTCATGTCGGGGGACTGAGCAGGCCAGTCCATTACCCTGATTTCATGTTCCCTAAGCACAGTTGATACCAGCTCAGCCGTATGGGCACGGGCATCGTGCATGAGTTGGAACTCCTGACCCATTTGTACCCTGTGTGGGATAATCACAGGTTATCCAAATGAGATCGGTTCGCGCACCGATACGAATACTAGCCCAGACCATAATGTGCCGCCTTGATATGAATGGACTTCATGTGGATGCTGGAGACGGCTTCGTCTACCAGGAACTCGCCAAACCCTTAATCTTCGTGAATCCGGATGAAATCCAAACCGAGATTTATCACAAAAAGCACCATGGAACATTGCTCGTCACTCCATGCGAAATGTTCACGAGCCCACAATAGTCTCCGCCCGCGATTGCCACGCCACAAAGCTGGAACCCGAAGTGGTCTGCGAGAATGAAGACCAGCTTCATGTAATCTTTTTCTTACAGTTTGGTCACTAACCAACAATTGGTGGTCAGATTGTAGCCTTTGAACCATTTGCATAGCCGTAATATTGGGTTGTCTCCTAGCGATATTTTGAAGAAAACGGTCCTGTCTAGGAGTGGTGATGCGATTTCTGCCTGAATGCCGTTCAGCGACATCGCCTGTAGCACGATATCATGACCAAAACCGGGAGATTACATTTTGGCCGGTTTGCAGAGTTTCAGAAACCACGCGTTGTATAGCGCCCGCTTCCAAATTGCTCTAATCTACTCTTCCCTTGTCAAATGTCGACGTGACATAAAAATAAATGTAACACACGTTGAAATTAGGATAAAGAAAATGTGTAATCGCTTTTAAATTTTCAAAACTTCATTGTTTTATTGTAACATGAACTAACTTTGATTTTCGAAAGAAGCGGTGGAGTAGAAAATATTATATGTACTAACTTTTTTTATACAGTAAATAGTTTTTAAGTTATGAAGTCTTTCATGTAATATCCCTAGACATTGTTGATGTGTTTATGAGATATTCAAATATGAGACTGCCAAATTTTTTGCAAAGATATCCCCTTCGGCCGTCAAGGAATCCGGGATTTGGTAACCATGAAGGCTTTTTTATACGTCTACGTAACTAGTTACCATGAAGGCTTTTTTATACTGCTATGTTTCGAAGGAGTAATTATCCAATGCCGCAACGCAAATAAGCCGCTTACGAAACTAACAATGAAAGATGAAAGCCAAGAAAATTGTAGATCAGCTTACCTACTTTCTTTTTGTCATTCTAAATTTAATACAACTAGGCTATATAAATAGTGAATGGTATTGAAAACATAGTTTGTACTATATATATATTGTTTTATTTAAAATTTAAATAAAATATTATAATGAAAATGCGTACGGTGAAATTATTTCGATGCCAATTATTTCAATGATCACCAACGATTATTTGCCCGTTTTGCAAATCGTTTATAGGATTATCAATTCCCGTATCAATTTCTGGGTAGCGTTTACTTTTCTTACAGTTAGTTTTAAAAATATTACTGACTTTGGTCTCCTTAATTAATATTTCTAGTAAATTGGCCACTGTCATATTTTTCTCTCCGATGAACCGATTAAGCCGGCTATGCCAACATATGTTGGTTGTTCTGATCTTTTTCTTGCTGCAGCAACAAGTTTTCTCAAAGTCGGTATTGTTAAGCCACTGGTTTCTAAAATATGTATTAGGGTCGATTTCCCAAACGACTTTTTTTTCTGTCCTCGTTGAAATTCGTATTTGAAAAGAAGAATATTGTATTTAATTGATTTTTATAGTATTATATAGGTAAATATAGGGTGGGGCAAAAATATTAATGGGCTAGGATGAAATTTAAGGGTAGAAAAAAAATCCTAAAGTCCAAATTTTCGCTTGTCGGTGCTGTCCCAGTACTTTTTTTACAAACAAAATGGCTTATAAGTTAATGAATATTAGTAAATTAAGGTTACAACCTACCCTATTTCGTAGGATATTAGTTTCATCATTGATAAATAGCATATTCTATTATTTAACTAACCATATTTATTAATGAGAGGCACAAACGTACTTGTCCCAGAAATTCTTGGCTTTTCGGTGCCAAAAAGTAATTTAGACATAACTTTACATAGGCAAGTCCGACAGTGTCCCCTCCCTGATTATTATTTCATGTTAGTACTGCCCTAATGCGCAGTGAAGACGGACGCTTTCTACATCGCTGCATTTGCCCGCAAAAAACGTAAGTACACCATGAAAATTGCTAGGTGACAAATATTTTATCTTATCGGAGAATGATTTTTTATATTGTAATATGTTGTTATTTTATATTTGTTTGATCCATACAGAGAAAGTAACTGAATTAGCTTTATTGGCTGTAGTTCAATTTGTCCTAGTTATTATAGTTCATTAGAAATTTAAAAAAAAGTGTGCAATTTATCTCGTCGCTGTACCGTTATCGGTGGAATCGGTGGTCATTTTACCCACCGATACGACAATTTTCCACCTGATCGGTGAAAAAACATTATCGGTGTATAATTTATCTGCTCAGTGTATTATTTTTTTGTGTATTAACAGTTTTAAAACATCGGTGGATTTCTTAATCGTATCGGTGGATCATTTTATCGAGTCGGTGGGTCGGTTCATCACATCGGTGGACCCTGTGTCATTTATTTTGCTTCTAAAACATTTTATTGATATCAGTAATTTCGTTAGGTATAGAAAATATGAGTTTTCGAAAGTTGCGATTTTTACAATACCGAACGCACTGTGTCGATAGTGAAATTGTACTATGTTAAATACCTTTGTTTGTTTGTACCCAGAAAAATTCAAATTTTCTAGACCGATCGTGGTGTGGGCATAGTTAAAGTAGATTGCGTAATTTTCATAGCCAGAACGCCTGTCGCAAAAATATACGCAAATTTAAAATAGATGCAAAATATTGTCTACATTAAACATAGTATTAAAAAAAAAGACATTTTATAATCGAATTAGGGACAAACAGTAAATTTTGAAGACCGATATACTATTGCATCTATAAAGCATCGATGGTAAAAGCATCGCACAATTGAACTTTTGACACATTGTGTTCGGTACTCTCGATCTTAAATATTTATTTTATTTAGCTTTAAGTATTTGTTGTTATAGCGGCAATAATTATACATCATCTGTAAAAATTTCAACGTCCTCGCTATCACGGTTCTTGAGATACATCCTGGAGACAGACGGACGTTCGGACGGACGGACGGACAGCGAAGTCTCCGTAAAAGGGTTCCATTTCCTTAGGGTAAGGAACCCTAAAAACATAAAAATTTTCATAAAATAAGGTATAAAACTCTGATGTAACTGGAATATAACAAAGTTATTGACGAAACAATGGTGCAAAGGTGGTCAGATTTACCATATCGGTGGATAAGCACGCCTTTTCGGTGCTCAAGCATTTCATATCGGTGTACAGAAAACTAATCGGTGGTCAGCTTATCGTATCGGTGACAACCCAAATTCAAACTCAAATTTCTCTTCAGTCTTAAATGATACGATCATGTGCGTAAAATTGGGGACATTTAGTATCATATAGATTACAATAAATCTAAAAAATATCCAAAAAAGCTATAAATAAAAAAGTATATAAGTAAAAAAACACCACTTGTTGAAATTGACCCATTAAATTTATTTTTATCGTCACCGGCGGGCTTCCTACGCATCACATACTCAATAACACTTGCAATAAATTCTGGTGGTAATCGTGTTGCACATGTCGTTTCTTGACGGGTGTTGCAATTTTCAACTGTTTACTGTGTCGAAATAAGCATTTGTTGTAATGGAAATAGCGACCTTTGACTTCGATTACCGATTATACTTGACGCACAGCTTTCATAACACTTTTCGAAGTCCATTTTTACTTTAGTCGGTTTCGCGCCTCGAAAGTTTGATTCAATGAGCCAAAAGTAAAAAAACCGAAACCAGTTACATAGCAGTATAAAAAAAGTTTTCATGGAAACTGGTTACGAAACCCCGGTTTCCTTGACGGCCGCTGGAAAGATATCCATGTAGTTATGGTCACTTATTTGACACAAATCCCATACAATGTCTACCGGTTGCCGTATATTCTTACAATTAAAACTGGCTTATCAATATAATATATGTGGTTAGCCATTAATTGTAGAATTATTCAAAGACAGGTATTCTGTTCGTGTATCTGCGTAAGTTTATGAATCGTCTGAATATAATTCCATGCGTACAAATTATAACTTATTAATATCATCTAGATTTAAAGCTAGTTTCGATTCAGGTACAAAAAATATATATTGTGCGATAGTTATTTTCCAAGATTACTTTTTCTAAGGAAACAACATCCTTCGTTTTACTCTGAATGTACTTAATTATATAATCTTTTGACAAATCGCTATGAATATTCGTAATAAAAATCGGAATCCACTCTTATCCGCCGCTTTAAAATTGAATTCCAAGTCTATTGCGGTGCCTGACTTGTCTAGGCAATGATATTTGTTGTGTTTTTTATGGAAAATACTCTTTGTAGTCCGGTCAATTTACACATTCGAAGTTACCTAAATTCCCACCAAGCTGAAAATCGGTAAGATTGTTTCAAATATCATTAAAAACAAAATTTGAAAGTTCCCCATCTTCCCTGTAAGGAAAAAAAAAAGAGTTTTACGCGATTTCTAGCAAAACGGTAAGTTTTATCATAAAAATATTTCAAACAAAAATTGTAGATCATAAAATTATCTACAAAAAATTAATTAATACTTTTTTTTCTACTTTCTTTTTGAGATATAACGATTCAAAAAGTTGTACAAGTTGTAATCGTCATAATATGCACACGTTTCCTCGCCACCTATGAGGTAGTGTACTTAGCACGTTTTTTTGTGGTTTCTCCAGTAGGCCTATTCCACGGGTCAGTTTTAATCCTGTTTAATTTGAAACTATTAAAAAATAATGGATATTAGCAGAGATTGAAAGATAAAAGCAATTTAAGTTAAAAAAAAGTAGTGAAATTTAATCGTCCGAGTCGTAACTTTCAAAATCTTCTTCTTGTTCTTCTTGTTCTTGTTCGTCTTGTTCTTGTTCTTCTTGTTCTTGTTCTTCTTTATCTTCATCCTGAGTGCATGTAAACTGCGTTAATAGCGATGTATCGCATGTTACCTCGTTGGAAACAAACGGATCCTTTACTGTTGGTGATTCAATATTAGAGCACAACCGGCCTTGACAATGTGCACATGCCGGAGAACAGAACAGTCCGACTTCTTTGCAACCACATTTAGCACTGCATCCCTTTTTGCAGTTGCAAAAAATCGAGTTCAGCAGTTTTTCCGGCGCAGGTGGAAGTAAAGTGTGCACTCTAATAAATTGTTGACCAACTTCCAACCCCAGTCTGTAGGGTCTAGCTGATAACCAAGCCACACTTGAACTTGGTAATATACCCTAAAAAGATGTTGATGAGCAGCAACTGAGGTTGGAGGAAGACAAGCTAATTGTATACTTGTTTTTTACTTTTGGTGTTTTTTTTCATACCACGTTCAACAGTAACAATTTCACTTTCAGTTAAAAGTTTAGCGCAAATAAAACAATAATCTGACATTTTTGTTATAAAACTCAAAACAGCACGATATAGGCTAGGATAAACACGTGTTTTCACTACTAACTGGCGTTCAAGACTAACAGTATTTGACTGGGCTTCATTTTACCTAATATTCTTATACATAGTTATAACTTATGTATATTTTATATTATAGGCTGACCGTTTAACTGAGTCCTCGCCTGCGCGGTACAGGGGCGCGGGGGTATGACGACAAAGGGGACTGAAAGAGGTGCTGGCGGTGGGGGCACTTAAAGAAATATACAGGCGATGAAATGCACCAAGATATTTCCTAAGATATGTGACATCATAGGAAAAAAGAAATAGTGATTTATCAAATGAAAAATAGTTAAGAAGATACAAAATTTTAATGAACTTATGTACGTAAATAAAATGATTAAGAATAAACTATTATACTATTTTTTATCTAAACATATAATTAAAGAAAAAACGTAAGAAAGTCAAAACTTTTTTTGGGTCCAGTTTCTTTTTTCTAAAATATTCGTTAAAAGCCATTTGCTTGCACTGACTGTTTACTTTATTTCCGAAGATTTTTCGATTCATCTTGAGATTGTTATTACATGTGTACCTCTCACAAGGTGTCTGCAACAGTCAACACGTGCGATCGCTACCCATGTAGCGAACGGAATGAACAATTACAAAAAAGTCAACACATGCGATCGCTACCCATGTAGCGAACGGAATGAACAATTACAAAAAAGTCAACACATGCGATCGCTACCCATGTAGCGAACGGAATGAACAATTACAAAAAATTGCCCACCGCCCGCACCTGTTTCAGTCCCCTTTGTCGCCATACCCCCGCGCCCCTGTACCGCGCAGGCGAGGACTCAGTTAAACGGTCAGCCTATAGTAGTGTAAGTTACAATAACCGATAGAAAAATATTTTAACATAATATATATTACAACTATAGAGATGTATATATACGTGGCGTACTCATGCATATTATGACGATTACAACTTTTACAACTTTTTGAATCGTTATTATCTCAAAAACGGTGGCTCGTAGAAATATTAATTAATTTTTTGTAGATAATTTTATGATCTAAGATTTTTGTTTGAAATATTTTTATGATAAAACTTACCGTTTTGCTGAAAATCGCGAAAAACTATTTTTTTTTACCTTTTACCTTGAATAAATTTTTCTCCTTAGAAAGAAGAAGAAGAAAGAACTTTCAAATTTTGTTTTTAATGATATTTTAAACAATCTTACCGATTTTCAGCTTGGTGGGAATTTAGGTAACTTTACTCTTAATTTTTGGTCTAATTTGACCGGACTATTTGCCAGCCGCAGCAATCAGCTGTTGTGCATTATCGGGCGTTTGTAAGAATGACGTCATCGTCTGGTCATTGACGCTGTGCTTGGGAGGGTTCGGCTCAGCCCGTGCATTATCTGGTTCTCCATGTATCCAATAATCTTTATCCGTTAATAAAGACGAAAACAAACTATCACAAGCGTTAGGTCAGACTAGTAAGTTTTAAATTTAATAATTTCCACTGCGTTATAATTCACGTCAAAGATTATAAATGTATGGGTTTTGATAGCTTTTGTCCGGCTCGATTAAAATTTTCTATGAAATTTGACAGTCCAAGAGCTGCAAAAGTATAAACCGTGAATTTTCTTCATGTTACATCTTGACCTCTATTATCTCTGGGTCAGACACATCACATAACTCAGACAGTGTTCCCGTTTTATATTTTTTCGCTTAATTTAGAATTTGATTTAGATTTTGACGTCTTCGCAGATTGTTATTTCCATTAACATAATCCAGGGAATAAAACTCAGCGACTGGATTCGCACCACACAGCTACGTATATACGTGTCCAAACCGGTGGGTAGCGTCTGTCATACTGGTTTGGACCGGCATAGACTACTAAGCTGTAGTGAAGACAGGAATAAATAATTTTAAAAAACCCACAGAAGTTAGAGTGAGTTACTGAAAACATGCGGGAGGCCTTTGCCTAGCAATGAGACAGACTAACTAATAAAGCCTGTGCGCTTGGTCTGAGCGGGTGGTAAATAAAACTTAAATACATAATGTATTTAAGTTTCATTAACCACCACGATTCTTGGCCTTTACAATATTTATGGGTATTTTCATGTTATTTCTATACAATTTAGTGACTTTATTAGGTAGGTTGTAGATCTACATCGATCGTAGGTATAGCTGCGAAAATTAAAAAAAAATCATTGTCATTCTATATTTAACAACTGAGACAAAAAATCATAGCTAACATACATACATTAAACTTTTTAAAGATGTAGTGGGTATCTTTTGAAATGAGCTTATTAAAAAAATATTAGTCTGATTAGTTCATCTGTAAAAAAAAATGGGCGCTAAACAGTGCAGTATGTACGTCAATCTCAATCAGTCTGCGATTTGAAACTGTTAGTATTATTTGGTGTTAGAAAAACACCACTCATCGTAATTTTCTCTGCCTTTTAACTTCGGCACACTAGCGATGTAGTTTGAGTTCATGTTGCCGCAAAACATGTTAGCTTGTCGCAACAGACTGCCATTTATTAACATTTTAACAGAGACATTTTGATGTTCAAACTAGAAGTTGCATAAATAACGAATTAACGAATATCTGAGATATATTCCGATATTTCGGCATAAGATGCATTCGTAAAAGATCCTTTAGCAGTTTTGTACAATGTAAATCATAGATAATTGGCGGAAATTTTTCAAGTTGTCGCGCCGTATACACTGTTATATTCTTATGATCTGCCGATTCCAAAAAATTGATGTTATCCGTTGTCTCGTTTTGCTTTGCCCTTATATTTCCTTATGCTTTTGCGCATATCCGCATAATCGAACAAAAGTGATTTCAACACCTTTGTTTCCTACTAGAAAAGGATGATCGACATTTGCGCTCTAATGTTTTCGTCTATCATTTATATTTTGTTTTGTATATATGCTAATATCTCGTCAATGTCGATGTTGCACACATTACACTTCACGACGATCGTCATTACTATTATATTTATGTCCGTAACATACGGCGCCGGCACAGTAGATGTAATGAAAGCATTTTTTTTACTTCAGAAATTTTCAAAAATTGTGCCAACTATCCGTTTTTTATCCTAAGTGCGACATAACTTGTGGCGCTTAAAAAAAACTATATGTGGTCGTGCAACGAACGATACAAAATGTAACGAGTTTAAAAGCATTTGAATTTAGCCTCCCCGACTAGACATTTGCTGTTGTCGACTAGTCGGCCAAACCTATAGTCGGGTCGGGTCGGCCCGTCTCTAGAAGAAATCTAAGAACATATAAAGTATTTAGTAAGGAGATATTACATTATGCCAATAATTATTTTAATATCGTCTCACCTTTGACATCGGTATTAATATAACCAAGAAATAGGTCGCCATGATTCTTTTCTCACCCATCTTCGAACAGTCACAATTATTCTGTAATTTTAAATAATAGTCTGAACTGAATAAAGGTACACAGTATACTGAAACGGTATCAATGAATTTTGTTATGATAACAAGAAAGCCCGATGTTGTGTCAATAGAACACATTAGGACAAAACATTAATAGCTTCTAAAATACCGACAATACCAACCGATCGCGATACATCTGTGATACATTGGATGTTTAATTTAAAAACATTCATTAAAATAATGTTTTTTTTGGGCCATAATAAGTGCAGTATCAAAAGGTTTTTTTTGCGCCTGCAACTTTTTTTGTATGCAATTTGTTGCTTACTTGTTTATTAACTTGTTGCTTACATGTGAAAAAAGAAAATATGTAACAAATGCCCCAATGCGAAACTCCTTAACTGGTAGATTTCGAGAAACACGTCTGCTTCATTTTCGTAATCTACGACCTCATTTTTAAATAATGGAATAAAAAAATGAGAATTTCGCATTTTCAAGCATATTCTCAGGATAAAAAAAATGTGTTTTAACAAAGCCCTTAACTCCGTATATCCACCTATTTGGTAAATTTATATTAATGCGATGGATATTTTAAAACGGGCGCAAGATGATCTGCCAGTTAGTCAGTTTAGCCACGGTATTTTGCTTTTTTTAAAAAAACGACATTCGCACTGAATATCTCATAGGTCGCGGTGTATTTCACTAACATACATTTCACACACATAAAGCACACCCAGAGTCAGAAAAAATCTATGCGGATCAAACAAAGATTTGTCCAGTGTGGGGATCAAACCCGCAACACCAGCGGAGTTGAAAGCGGCAAGCTTTAACAACTACGCCAACCGTGTACTCTCAAAAGGAAATAATAGATATTTCCTTTAGTAATAATAGATATTTCCTCTAGTAATATCATGTCGTTGTGCAATATTATCTTATATATAAAATTCTCGTGTTACAATGTTATTTACCTTACTCCTCCGAAACGGCTTTACTGATTGTTACCAATTTTTATATGCATATTCAGTAGGTCTAAGAATCGGCTACTATCTATTTTTCATAACCCTAAGTAACTTTTTGTTTTTATTTTCTATAATCTGGCATTAAAAAATACATACAACCCTAAATTTTTACCCTTCTATCACCAACCCCTATTTTTTAATAGCCATTTTAGTAATTTAATCATTTTTCATCCCGCTCGATAACTGATCAATTATCGTCTTTTTTGTAAATGTTTTTCACTGTATTTCGATTACAATTTCCTTGAGCTTAACAATAATGAATGATTTATGTACTTATTTTTTTAATTTGTATTTTCTAATAATCAAATTAACTTAATAAATTCCAAAATCTGCTTATTTATTGCGTTTAAGGCGGAACAGAGTTTGCCGGGTCAGCTGGTTATTTAATAAATTTCTAATATAAAATAATCAACATTAATAATAATCGGCTTCCGAGCAATGCGGATGTAATAATAATAATTTATCTACACCCATGCTATAAATCCTCTATAAACGTTCTTGAAACAGTTAGCTAATTGCCAACATTAAAACAGCCAGTGTCATAATAACCATTATAACACCCAAACGGGTGTTATAATGTTGTACTGAAATTCATTATGCAAAGTAACTCCTTTTTTACTCATCGAACAGCCACATTCTCATGGCATCTTTATGAATTTCAAAAAAAGAACATGTCATGCACGCGCGTTTCACTACCACAGCGCCGTAATTTAAATAAAAACTTATTCGAATTTTTGAATTGACGCCGTATCCCGCCATTTTTGTTTAATAATAGTATTGAAAAAATACTTTTTAATAATTGTACGATCCAAAATGTAAATAATTATTACAATAAATAATTATATTATTACCTATACATAGTTTTTTTGTATTAGATACTCACTAATTAAACTTTCCATGAATTTACATAGAGTTCTTACAACACTGTACAATACCCAATGGTTTCAGAACATTTATAGAGGATTCATATCATGGGTGTAGATAAAGTCTTGTATGCAACTGTTATAATTAGGTATTAAAACACTCATGTGATACTATTATCACACTCGGCTTCGCCTCGTGTGATAAACCCACACTCGTGTTTTAATACCCCTCATTATAGAACAGTTGCATAAATAACTATTATTACATTATTATGCCCTATTTATGCATTTAAAAAAATGTCTTTTAAAACTACTCTTATGTATTGATCTGTGAAATTCCATCGCAAACATTTCTAACAACAGCATTTAATTTTATAAACGTTTGCAACAGAAACCTAACACTTTCAACTTGCTTTCAATCACAAGAGTTTTGCTTTGGAACTGTAACCGTATTTTGGTCTTATATGACAATTAAATAGTTATGCGTTAAAACTTGTATTTAAAAAATCCGTAACTACCAATTAATAATGTATTCTTTGGATTTACAGTTCATTGACATGGTTTTGTTTTCAGTTTGAAAATGTTTGATATCTTAAAAACCGTGATACTTTTTCTTGACAAATTTTGCATTCTATAATCAGGCGTGATGCCCTCAACCTGCTGGCAAAGAATTATCAATCATTTATGGGACACGCTGTATAGGTAAACCTAATGCAAAGAGTATGTAGCCTATCAAGTTTATTTAAAAGTTTTATGGAATTGAGGAGCTTCATTATTGCTTGAGCCGGAGAAGTTTTGGTTTTCAAGGGTAAGAAAGCCTGGTGAAGTTTAGGACACTGTTATAAGCGAATACAACATTTTTAACGATCAATTTACCTGAAATAAATTATGGAGTGAAAAATACAAAATGTAAAACATAATCCTTCCAATAGTCTCAACCCAAACTTTGTGACAAAAACGTATATTATCGGTTTAATAAATTTACAAATTGACTTCCCAAAAAAACTCAAAACTCCTAAAACATATTTTTTTAAGCGACTGCATATATATATATTATATTTTTTAAGGAACAGCTTTCTTACATGTTACATCTTTTGTTTTAACCTAATAGAATGCAATCAACCTCAGCTGATTATATCTATACTTACAATTATTATTGTTTACAGTTATATTATTTGAATTATAATATCTATACTAGACATTGAGTTCACGTTGTATAAATTTACAATCAAAGCCTAAATGAGATCCTCGAGGAACACCAGAAGGAATGTTAGTAAAGCCGATTTCTATCCACCCAATACAACTGCCTGTTAGCAATTAGAGAGGTATATCATTCAACCCATTGAAGCAAATCAAAGTAAAATTAAATGATTTACACGATCGAATGCCTTTTCAAATCTCAAAATATATATGATATTTACCTGACCTGAGCATTCTATTTCGCATAGGTAAATTCATAAATGATGCCAACGTGGTTCGACGTGGTTGATCGACCCCTAAGAAAGCCATATTGATTCAATGAAATTCCGAGAGGTATAATTAAATATATTTTATTGTAGACAATTTGTCATACATTTTATTTTAGAAATAGGACGGTAATTTTCTATTTTCGATTTAGACTTCCTTTTTAATAATTCATAACTTTAATACAAAAAGGCATAGCAAAGCTAGAATTTTCTTTAAAATATTACAGTTAATAATAAGTTTTCTTGTGTAAAAGTTGTCAGCTGTTATTTTCATTTGTACCGAAGCTAAGATAGATTTGTTAAATCCAAATTTGGGCAAAATGCATGTGAAGTTATAGAGCCCAATTGGATGCTTACATGGAAGTAGCTGTCCTACTTCTTTACTGTTTTTGTTCTATTGTGTGTTTGTAAGACAGTTTGCGGTGCTTTTTTATTAAAATAAAATGTGATGACAATTTTTTAGGAGTGATTCTCACATGTATGTTTGACAGTTTACTGGTAATATGACGATGTTTAGAGGGTGATTCCATCATGTATTTGGAACAGTTTTGTGACGATGTTGAGAAGGTGATTCTAACATGTATGTGTAACAGTTTTTTGGTGATGTGGTGATGCGATGATGTCTAGGGGGTGATATTAGTTTTGACGTTAGGCCTCTAACAGATATATATGACGAAACTATATGGGTTTATTGTATTATGAAACCATATAAACCTGTTACTAATGAAAATAAAATACAATTATAATAAGATTAAAAGGTTAATAATTTTTGTACATTATTTACAATTAAAACAAAGCTATCAAATGTTTAATGCTGTGCTGGGTGGTAACTGGTGACGTGGTGTACGGTGTAACGTATAACATGTTATAGGAAAGGAATGGGTTGTTTTACCAACAGATGTTATTTATTTTACGAAACTGCCAAAAACATGTAAGTCAATAAAGCAAATATTCTTTTCTTTGGTACAAAAATATTTAATATTTGTCAATAAAGGAATATATTTTGAAACTCCTTGAACACAATTTGATTATAAAATATTAAAGTTGAAAAATTAAGAAACCAGCTGGATTCGAACCTGTTCACCCCTTGGGTATACGCCCACTAGTGTTTTGCCAATTCAGCCATGGATTCGTATACTGCTAGACTCGAAATTTTTCAACTCTTTTTGTGCCAGCGTTTTTAAACTTAAATATATTATAAAAATACAAAAATGGGCATAGCAAAGCTAAATTTTGCTTTTAAATATTACAATCAATTTGATTTCACTTATTCAATCTTGATGTATCAAAAAAATATGAATAGTATTTTTATTCACAGAATACGTATACGAAAAATCTGATACCTAAACTCTAGTAAGACTGCAACTTCAAAGTTCTAAACCACAGTGCACACCACTGTCAGTAAATCGTTGAGATCTTTTTCTCATGAAAAGATGCCGTTACAAAAAAATAAAAGAGTACTTGTTTGTAAAATAGAGAGAGATTAAAAGAATCAAAAAGTTGAGCTAAATATTAATAAAAGTAAATAGCATAACACCTACAATGAAATAACAGAACTAATAATATGGTATTACTGGTATTAGAATGCAAAAATATCTAAAATATATTTGAAAATAAAAAAATGCTGTACTATACGTAATCGGTTCTTCCGGGTGGACAAACTATTTTGTCAAACTGATTTGACCACTAGGAAAAAAAATCCTGTTGGTCAAACTTCTTGGATTAAATCCTCGTGATCAAACTATTATGTCTAACTGATTTGACTACGAAACTAACGCTGTTGTCACGTCCGACCCTTTCTAATAAATTAGAGGGGGCGGAGTGTCCATCGGGACAAGGTCCCTTTAGGATGTTGTCCTCGCGGCCCATCACTATGGGCCGGTCGTTGGGTAATTACCGCCCTCGAGGCCTGCCAGCAGGGTGAGACTCCGTTGGGAGAGGCCCCGCTAGCCGCCTACGAGAGGGCGGTGGTTCTCCTGGGTCCGGTGGTAGAGGTGGGTCTTCGGCCCCGCTCGAGGGAGCTGGTATCAGTTCCCGAGCGGGGCGCTTCCTGCTCCTCTTTGGAGAGGCTTGTGATGGTGGGGGAAGTGGGGCGATTCCGACCAGGTGTGGATATTCGGAGCGGTCAGCCCGCTCGAACATCCCCCTGGCCAGCCTGCCCATGAACTCCGCTACCTGTTCCCATTTGAGGTCCCGGTAGATGGTCGCATTCCGCAAGTAGCGAGGTGCATCGACGGCGAGGCGAAGGCAGCGGTTTTCCGCCCTCTGCAGTCGCAGCCGCGTCGACTCTGCTGTCAGGTTGTACCAGGCCGGCGCCGCGTAGGTTAGGCGCGACCTGATGTAAGTCTTGTACAGGGCGAGCTTCGCCCGCAGCGGCAGTCTTGAGGACAGCAGAGGACGCAGCTTGGTCCTCACTACTTGGGCTTTGTTGACGGTCGTTTCCACGTGGCGTGCCATCGACAGGGTTCTGTCGATGGTGACTCCCAGGTACTTGACCGTCGGCGACCATGGGATTTCTTCACCCATCATCTCCAGGTTTTGCGGCAGGCGCCCCCTTCCGGTTATGAGCGCCTGGGTTTTCCCCACGTTGCACTTGAGCCGCCACCTTTCGAGCCAGCTCGGAAGAGCCTCAAGGTTGCGGTTCATCTTCCATGCAGCGTGCCATTTGACTACGAGGAATAATTCTTCCTCGTGGCAAAACTTGTTAAATTTAAATAAAAGTACAGTCATTTCGAAAATAACAATTATTCACTTTTTTTTTCCGTTATTTATTTAAACTTTTTGCACAAAAGAAAATGTACAATGGCGGACTTAATGCCAGAGGAAGTCAATCATAGGGTGATGCAAAGACAAGTACTAGGTAGGTGCATGGAGTTGTAGAAGAATGTAAAACGACAATAAAAATAAGCGTTAACGTAGTTTGTCAAGGAAATGACCGATACTTATTTCTTTATGCAATAAATCTAATTGGCATTTCATTATGAAATCGTCTCCGCTAATATGCTAGTTTCGGCGTGGGGACGGTTCGTTGTCACCATTTGCATCATCATCCTCCATTTTTAACCGACTTCAAAAAAAGGAGGAGGTTCTCAATTCGGTTGTATGTTTTTTTTTTTTTTTTTTTTTTATGTTTGTTCGCCTATTACTCGAAGACGCCTGGACCGATTTGAGAAATTTTTATTTTGTCTGAAAGGATATACTTGTCATGTGGTTCCATTTTTTTCAAGTCACGTTCTGATGATGGGATCCTAGAGAAATCGAGGGCAACCCTCAAATTTAAAAGGCTTCTATATTGTTTTTTGTATATTATCTAAAGCTACTTGGATATTTGCATCTAGTAGTCAGCATTTTATGTTGCTGAGCTGATGCTGGAAGGTGCAACTCCTCAACGGTTAGGAGTACGGGGATAATTCTTTAAATATAGGCTCCTTGAGGCCGTTCACTGTATTCTTTCAAGTTATACACAGATGCGGCGAGACGTTGAATATTACTTATGTATATTCATAATATGAGGTCATGATTTGATAATGGGATCCTAGAGAAATCATGGGTAACCCACAAATTTTAAAGGCTTCTATTTTGTGTTTCGTATATTACCTAAAACTTCTTGGATATTTGCATTTTAAGTTGCTGAGCTGATGCTGGAAGGTACAACTCTTCAACGGTTAGGAGTATGGGGATTATTATTAATACGTTTTCCGTCTCAAGTAACCGTCGTCTCCTCATTCGAGAAACATTCTTGCTCGGTCTACCCATCACTTAAAATCGTAAAATAAAATAATTTTTAACAAAAAAAAAACCGACTTCAAAAAGTAGTAAACTAAAAAGCAAAAAATAAATTTACTTCGCACAAAATAATACGTTTTTTCATTTAGTTAAATAGAAATTATTTTATAATTCTGAAGTCGGTGCCAAGTAAACAATAACTCTGTGTAGATAATATCAATCTTTCTAACAACTATTTTCTGACTGAATATTAGTTCTTAATTATCCGATTTACTTGGCACCGACTTCAGAATTATAAAATAATTTCTATTTAACTAAATGAAAAAACGTATTATTTTGTGCGAAGTAAATTTATTTTTTGCTTTTTAGTTTACCTACTTTTTGAAGTCGGTTTTTTTTTTGTTAAAAATTATTTTATCAGCAATGTCGTCAATAGACGAGATATTGTAATTGGACGATATTTTTTCATCTGGTGATTTAGCTGTGCATGCCAGGATTCTATAGCGTTATTGCTTCTATGTCTCTCACCAAATACTGACCATTCCGATTTGAAGTCCTTGTCTTTCAACCACGTTTTTTCAAAATATTTAATAAATTTTTCGATTTTATCGTTTCTGTGACTTTCCGATATGATATACTCCCAGCCAGTATCAATATCATCAACATGCAATAGAGGGAGAACTGAACAAAGTCCAACAATCCTATTTTGAATTTTAGACTTTATTTTTAGTTCTTTCGCTCTTTTAAGGTAATAGAAACCCTATTAACATACTATGCTTCACTGAAACTTTTGTTCGCTCCGGTGACGAACCAAATATTAAAATACATAATTATAATTTAGTTTGCCATTTTTCTAGAAAAGCAGAAAAACGTGGAGGTGTTTGTATCTTATTACATAAATCTTTAGAATATAAATATATATCATACTGTGATAATGTGTCATGTGAAAAAATATTTGAATGCTGTGGTTTCGAAATACCTTCTTTAAAATGCATTATTATTTGTGTATATAGAGTGCCCCAATCAAACTTAGCTATATTTTTTGAAAAGTTAGAATTGCTTATGCATAAACTAGGCCTACATTTGAAAGATAATAAACGAATTATTATTACAGGGGACCTAAATATAAATACTTTAACAAATGATCATGCATCTTGCAGTCTAAAAGATTTTCTTTTAACGCATAATCTGGTGTCACATATTACTGAACCAACGCGGCAGCAAACTTGTATAGACCATATTATTAGCAATGTTAAGAATGCATCTGGTAATGTACACCCTCTTTATTTATCTGACCACAACACAGGCCAAAGTTTAACTTTTCCTAACTCATATGAAAAACCAAAACCTCTTTTTATGTTTATAAATAGGCGAGATTATTGCGAAGAAAATATATCCAAATTCCAAAACTGTCTATCTAGTTTAAGTTGGCAAGAAGTAGTTGATGAAACAGACTGTAATCGAGCGTTCAATTTATTCCATGAAACGTTTGTTATGTTTTATGACTTGTGCTTCCCTGTAAGAAAAATTAAAATTAGAACAAATATGGTAGCCCCAAAATGGTTGACTAAAGGAATTAAGATTTCAGCTATTACAAAAAGAAAATTAAGATTTATGTATTATAAGGATAAAAATGAAAATAGAAAATTTGATTATTTAAAGTACAATACATTATTTAAAAGATGCATTATAGACTCTAAAAGATACGTAAATAATAATCATATATTAATAGGAGATAAAACTGAAAATATTGTAAAATGTAACCATGAAATAAAACAGGTGCTTCATAACAATGAAATGGAAACAGATCCCTTAATTATTGCAAATCTATTCAACGATTATTTCATATCAAAAACCAATAAGGCTGTTAATTGTAAGCCAAACTACAAACTGATTAAGACTGTAGAATCAACCATTTTCATTAGCCCTTGCAATGAAGATGACATCATTAGAACTATACAATCGTTAAAAAATACAAATGCCGTTGGTTATGACTCAATATCAACAAAGATTTTAAAACGATGTCAAAATGAATTGGCATCAGTACTTTGTCATGTCGTTAATCTTTCCTTCTGGGAAGGAATTTTTTCGGATAAACTTAAATTCTCGGTTATAAAGCCTTTACATAAGAAAGAGGACAAAGAACAAATGAGTAACTACCGCCCTATTACATTAATTCCAATTTTCTCGAAAATTTTTGAGAAGTTAATGCACACACGCCTTATAAGTTTTTTAAATAAACATGAAATTTTAATGGAGGAGCAAAATGGATTCCAAAAAAACAAGTCGACTACACTTGCTGCTTTTTCCTTAATGAAAAGTGTAACAGAGTCTTTAGATAAAAGAAAACAGGTTTCAGCGATACTATTCGATATGTCCAGCGCTTTTGATTTTGTTGATCACAATATTCTGCTACACAAATGTGAACTCTACGGAATTAGAGGAAACGCCCTGCAGTGGATCGAGAGTTATCTAAGTAATCGTAAACAATGTGTAGAAATAACTCGTGTCGACCCAAAATGTACATCTTCATCATATCTGTCAAACTACAAAGAAAATAAATTTGGTGTGCCACAAGGCAGTGTTTTAGGACCCCTATTATTTCTAATGTACATAAACGACATCCCAAATTCTACACAACATAAATGTACACTATTCGCCGACGATATTTCCGTAGTTGTTTGTCAAAATAATGATAATGCCGACTATATTGACACCTTAAATTCAACAACACAAGATATTATTAACTGGCTAGATGAAAATAATCTTACCGCTAATGTAAATAAAACAAAACTTATACAATTTCAAAATTATAATAACAAATCTAGCGACCTAAAAATAACTTGTCGTGGTCAAGAAATCGTATCCGTTAACGAAGTAAAATTTTTAGGCATAACTCTCGACAAACACTGCAGTAAAAATAATTTGCAAAAGAGTTAATCGCTTTGTGTATGCTCTTAAAAAAATTAGGAAAATGGCAGGTGAAAAAACTGCTTTGATTGCATACCACGGATATGTTGGAGCCATATTAAGATATGGTCTACTATTATGGGGCAATTCGACGCATATTAGTCAGGTATTTATATCTCAAAAGAAATGCGTTAGGGCTATATGTGGCGCAGCCCCATTAGACACGTGCAGACCACTATTCAAGAAAATGAAACTACTAACCTTAGCATCAATGTACATTTACGAAATTTGTTTGTTTGTTAAAAAACACTCCCACATTTTTACAGAAACCAACCATAACAAAAAATATAATTTAAGGGATCCAAGAAAGCTACAAGTCCACATGATGTCGACAACGCTACATAAAAGGAACAGTAGTAGCATGTGTATACAAATATACAATAAAATACCAAAATCTATAAGAGAACTACCTTTTACGAAATTTAAACATACATTAAAAAAATGGTTAATAGAAAAGTGTTTTTATTCAGTCGCTGAATTCTTTTCACACGAAGATAAATAATAATTATTGTTTTATATTATAAGGTGTAAATAATAATAAGATATGTAAAATGTTTCTAGTTTGTAATTTTATTTTTTATATTGTGTGTAAGTACCTACATGACATGTGTTAAATAATATGATAGTTAAATAATAAAAAAAAAAAAAAATGAAAAAGTGTGTTAATTTGTAAGTAGGTATGATTTTATAATAATAATATATAACTTAAAAAATAATGTCTATAGGTTAAGTATATTTTAAAATATTTTTGCATACCGTCCTTACGGTGAGACATGCTGTACTCTAGACTAACTTAACACCCTGTATATACCATGTTTTAAGCAAATAAATATTTCTATTTCTAAATATTTCTATTTCTATTTCTATTTCCATAAACTTTTGGTAAAATGATAGTAACATTTTTTTATTTTGATGTTAGTGAAAATTTGTACCAAAGCATTGCTAGCCGCTGTTTCAAAATCTATATGAACTCTTTTTGGCGTCCACTGCGGAATTTGAGACTTCATCATCTGAAATAATGCAGTATAACTCTCCTCTTTTTTATCAGTCATCAAGGCATATGCTGTTGGAATTATATTTGTAGTTAACGTTGACTGGGCCACATCAGCATGCATGCTATACATTTGTTTGAATGGCTTCGGGCAGCTGAAGAATGTGCCGTCACAAAAAAACTCATTTGATTTTGCCAACAATTCTTTTCCTTTTTCGGAGCAAAAAACAAGTATTTTAGAATTTTCGGTTGAGTATTCAGCAAGAAGAAAAAACCGTAGTTGGTCAGGAATACTAACTTCTGCTAAATTTCTGAAGCATGTTTTGCTCCTATGTGAATATAAAGTACTTTTTATATTGTCAAATGTTGGTATTGCTCCGACAAAGTTCAGACCACTATCCTTAAGTACATTTTTTGTTTTACGATATAATTGGGGAATAGGCAGAGACGTCGATGTTGCCGTTTTTTTTTAAAGCATCAATCGCAGCATCCATTTCGTTCTTGGCATAATCAGCTGTACATAAATGGTCTCTACATTAAACTATTTGGTCGTTCGAAAAGAAAAAAATATATTTGTTACTTAAAATGCGTAATATTATATTATCTCGTTATTGACTTCTTTTTTCTCGATATTCAACTGGACAAAAGGTATAATAAATTTCATATATTTACTTTTAAAGTTATGGAGCCGCGACACTTTTGCTTTTTCAAGTTGCTGCAAGTCCAAAATACATTTCCATTTTTGTATCTCCGTAGTTTATAATACTGCCATCCATCATGCAGTAATACAGTTCCTTTTTTACGATTTATGAATTTCAAATCCATGATTTCAACATCGCAATAATGGATGCAAAACAGGAAAGTGACAATTATTAATGACAATTATATTAATCATCACAGTATGTACGAAAAAGAATATTAAGTATTTCAAATAACGAGTTCTATAACCAAAAAGTTTGACCAACAGGATTTTTTTTCTAGTGGTCAAATCAGTTAGACATAATAGTTTGATCACGAGGATTCAATCCAAGAAGTTTGACCAACAGGATTTTTTTTCCTAGTGGTCAAATCAGTTTGACAAAATAGTTTGTCCACCCGGAAGAACCGTACGTAATTACCATATTTTTTTGCGTTTATACCCACTAGTTCGATTCATTAGTTCGATCGTCGAACTAGTGAGATTTTTCTTTCTCATTTGTCCGACCGTCGAACTAGTGAGATTTTTTTTTCTCATTTGTTCAACCGTCGAACTAGTGAGATTTTTTTTCCTCATTTGTTCGACCGTCGAACTAATTAAATTTAAAAATAGTTCTACTACATTTAAATGTTTTACTAATTTCGTAATAAAATAAAAAACGCTTGGTTCGTTAAAAAATATATATTCGTGTACTTATATTTGTACATCTATTAGATATCTTTGATCAAATAAACAGTTGAAAAACTTATAAATTATAAGCTGGCTTCCTCACCTATCAAAAAATAATGTAATAATGAAATATTAAATGTAATCTAATATTTTTCTGTCGCAAGACAATATAAGCAATTATCTCAACAAGCTTAACCAGAAAGAACAAAAATTAGTTTATATGTATAATAAATGATCAAAAATGTCGTATAGAAACATACTTGTACATCTTTGGTGAAATATACATGATCAAATGTAATTTTGTCTGTCTTACTTATCTCAATAAGCAGAGACAAAAAGAACTACGAATACATGTAATCCATCAAAGATATATATTAAATATTATATAATTACCATGATTTTTATCTAATAATCAAATTTAAAAAATGTAATAATCAAATACTAAATGTAATTAACTAGCGCATTTTTTCTAAAAAATGTCCAACACCTTTGGTGATATATACATGATCAAATGTAATTTTGTCTGTCTTACTTATCTCAATAAGCAGAGACAAAAAGAACTACGAATACATGTAATCCATCAAAGATATGTATTAAATATTATATAATTACCATGATTTTTATCTAATAATCAAATTTAAAAAATGTAATAATCAAATACTAAATGTAATTAACTAGCGCATTTTTTCTAATAAATGTCCAACACTAATTTGTCCACATGTTAATTGCATTTGAGCATCAATAATATAATCGTCATTGAATAAATCAATTTTCCTCCTTTTAGAACTCTTCTTTGATGTGGAAGGTCTCTGAAGAATATCATTTCGATATGAAGACAATACAGAATCGTCCTGTAAAATATGCAATATTTGCAATAGGTTACAAGGTTATTTATTTTATGGTGCCACCCTTCTACGGCATTATTTGTTCGGTGGCGTTCGCCATACACAGACCAAATTCTATGATAATCACCCTTCATCCAGTAATTATCAAAATATTCTTTAAACTTCATCATGGATTGACAATTCTCCGTCATTTCATTTTGAATATACACCCATCCTGAAACAATTACATCTTCTGGAAGCAATGCTAAGTTGGCGCATAGCGAAATTATTCTTCTGTTCCGTTTGTCTTTACTTAAACCCAGGGTTTTTGCCTTGCGCCACAAACTGTTCACGTAATGGTAATAGCAGCCTTTGATTGTAACCTTCATTTTTTGTAACGCTTTCATTGTGCCTTCTTCGAAATCTATCGTGACTTTTGCAGGTTTCCACTCTGGAATTTGGGACACAATCAAATCAAATAAAATTGAATAAGCTTTTTTAGTCCTGTGACTCATGAACGCGTACACCAAAGGGATCACATTCGTGTTATTTATGTCACTGCCGATGTCCCCGTGAATAGTAAAAAGTTGTTGAAAAGGACTTGGACATGATTTAAAGGTCCCATCCATAAAAATATGTTTTATATTTTTCATAATTTCTCGGGCGTCACTTGAACAAAACACTAATATTCTCATTTTTTTGTGACGGAAATCAGCAAGTAAGAATTCTGAAAAAGTATTGGAAACCTCGACTTCCACTACAGTTTTCGCGCATATTTTTTTTACGTGTGCTAGCTTATTTCTGTTTCTATAAATGCTTGATTTTATTTGTTGAAATTCAGGTATACCACTTTTTGAAGCTAAATGCAGGCCTTGATTTTTTAATGTAATGAGAGCTCTGTTATAGATTCTTGGAGCTGGTTCTCTTCCCAATGCTGCTTCATTGCAAGCATTATTTATAATAATATTAACTGAATTTCGTGTTTCATCTGGATTACATTGGCCGCAGTGTGGTTTTATTTGTAAAGTTTCAGTGAGGTTCTTAAACAAAATAATTGTATTAGTTTAAAATATATATACTTATGTCTACACGTTATAAATTATATTATACATATAAAACACTCAAGACTTACCATATTCAATGTTACGGATCCAGTACATTTTAAACTTTTATAATTTTTACACCGCCATATGCTTTGACCATTTTTATATTTACGCATTGAGTAATATTGATGTCCTTCTGTAGAAATTAAATAAAAGAAACTGTGTTTGGTTAAATTGCTGCCGCTATATTTGAGAGAACAAAACAGAAGACGCACAACACAAAGACAACATAGAACTTGTCAACCATAAACACATTATTATAAACTATACTAGACACAAAGGTTACACACATTTAATTAAATAACTAACATAGTTTATGTTGCTACTATTATTACAACACCCCTTCTCAACATAAACACATTTTACAAAGGAACACAAAATCAAATCTTACTTTAACAAGTTATATTATTATTTTATAACAGCTGTTTTCATAACATCACATTTATCTAAATGTCTATCAAGTAGCTCTCTACCTAAAGCCTTTGTTAACATATCAGCTGGTTGCTCACTTGTGTTGACATAATTTATACAAATTTAATTTTCTCTAACCAAATCTTTAATAAATTTATAAGCCATGACGCACCACTGGCAGCCATACTTAAAGATACATATTCAGATTCTGTAGAAGACAGACTTACAGAAGCTTGTTTCTTAGAACAACACAAAAGCAGACAATTTGATAACCTGAGGTAGACTTCCTTTAGCATCACAATACCCTTTTAAAATATCCTCCTTACATTTATAAACTAATTTTTAATTTAAACTATACTTTACATACCTCAACACCTATAGTATCTGCTCAACATAGAAACAGAATAACATAAATCAGGTCTAGTACCTATACCTAGTCTATCTAGTACCGCATACAAAAAGCATCCTATAATTTAGAAATATGCTTTTCATTTGTACCAAAAATCAAAATACCATTGACATATAACAACATATACATTCTATCTTTATCATAACAACTTATATACAAACATGAATCACATTTAGATCTTATAAAACCTTCTCTAGCTATTACAAAACTAAATTTTGTATTCCAACATCTTGGTTAACTTTTAAAAACATAATAATGACTTTTGAACTTTACAATGTTATTTGCCCCAGAATAAACCCCTTCTGGCATTCTAATGTACACATCTATTTTGTTGGAAACCTTTAGCCACCAATCTAGCTCTAAGTTGTTAATCATTATTACAAAACTTATACTTGAAAAACCCATTTCTATCAATTAACCGTTCACTCACCTGTGCATCACAGAAGTCCTCTCTCCACTTACTTGCATTTCTCCTTTTCATTGCCTCACTATATGTTAAGCGTTCATTGTCTTCACTTACAACATTGTTACACTTATAGAATGATGTCTTTTTCCTTAAACGCTTTGGTCTTTCATTTTGGACTTGTGTTTCTTGATCTTCAGGTTTGTCATTTGAGGGTTCATATTCACTCTGTGATTCACTCTCACTATGTTCAAAACTAGTTTGAGTATCTTGGAACTCTTCACACTCAACTTCTTCACTAGTTATCATAGTTTCTGGTACACTGTCTTGTATAGATTCATTATTATTTAAATTCAACATCACCGTTAATTCATTTTCTTCATTTCTCTCTTCACACAAGAAAATTACATCTCTCTTTATATAAACACAATTTTTCTCTGAAAAATATATTCTATAACCTTTGCTATTTTCTCCATATCCAACCATCAATCCTTTTTCTCCTTTCTTATCCCATTTCCTTCTCTTTTCTTTTGGTATATGTACATATACTGGAGTACCAAAAGCCTGCAGTTGATGTATATCATAGGTTTTCTTTGTCCATAATTCATAAGGTGATTTCCCTTCTTTATCTTTACCTGTTCTGTTCAGAACGAATGCAGCAGTATTCACTGCTTCTGCCCACAGTTTCTTAGGTAGATTTTTAGAATGTAGCATTGTCCTAGCCGCTTCAACCAAAGTTTTGTTTTCTCGTTCGGCCTTGCCATTCTGTTCCGGTGAAAGAGTTACTGAAGTTTGATGTATTATCCCTCTTTTCGAACACATTTTCATCACATTTTTATTTACAAATTCTGATCCATTGTCTGTTCGTAGTGTCTTAACCCTGTTTCCAGTAATTTTCTCTGCCTTGTTGAAAAAATCCTCCAGACAATGTTTAATTTCATCTTTAGCTTTGACAAAGTAAACAGTTCGAAAGTTCGAATAGTCGTCCTTTAAAATAACAAAATATCTCGACCCACCAACTGATATCTCCTCCATGGGACCACAGATGTCCCCATGTATTAATTCACATGTCCTGGCGCTTTCGATTTCACTTTTCTTAAATGGTAACCGGTGTATCTTTCCCTTCAAACAACTCTCACATTGAGGTGCACGAGTTGGTTTAATCTCAATGTTATTTTTCGCCAACACTTTTGCTACACTCGCTACTTTGCATTTGTAACGAAATTCCATATAATAAGAGTTCTCATTTTTATTTGCAATCGCACAAACAACATTGTTTTTATTATAAAATTTACACGATTTGACATCTGTCACCATGACATAACCTCGGTCAACAGCTCGGTTCACAGAGAATAAATTTGTCTTTAGTTCAGGAACGAACAAAACGTTATCTATTGTCGTATCTATCCATTCAGTTCCGTTCTTGACTTGTCCAGCCATTTGTCCACAGCCCTGCACACTAATGGCAGTACCATCACCAACAATGACAGACCTTTGCGAAACGATCGAAAATGACGTAAACAATGAACGATCACGACACATATGCTCGCTTGCTCCCGAATCCACTAGCCACTGTGATTCTTCATAATGTTCATTTACAGAGTTCGAAACTACAAACGCATTACTATTTTTCTTATCGTCCTTTGATATTTTAAAACGACACTGCGCCTTGAAATGTCCTGTTTTACCACAGTAATAGCACTTATTATCGATCATCTTTTTCTCACTGTCCCTATTACTTTTACACTCCGATTGATAATGTCCGAGTCTATTACACTTATAACACTTTACGTTTTTCTTAGCTACAAACGCCGATGAGGATGACATTTCCGGTACTTCTTTCGTCTTTTCCTTGACTCTCTCTTCTTCGATTAACAATCTAGACACCAGATTATCGAATGTTTGTTTTTCATCAGGTGCTGACTCCCACGCTGACACAAAATGTTTGTACTCGTCCGGCAAACACATCAATACTTTAGTTATCGTGAATTTTTCTGAAACTTCCTCACCCATTTGCTTTAACTGACTTTGCATTTCCTGAATTTTAGACAAAAACACCGACATCTCAATTCCGCTCTCATATTTGTATTGGAAAAAGCGCTGTTGTAGAATATGGATACTGGTTTCTGACTTTTGCTCGTAAACACTTAAAAGTTTTCTCCACATTTCAGCAGATGTTTTACATGTAATGAGATGTAACATCACATTTTCAGTCATTCTTGTTACCAGCAATGTCTGAGCCTTAGCATCTGTAGACTCCCAGGCGATTCGTGCATTTGCATCTTCAGGTTTTACGGTTCGTCCTTCCACGATATCCAGCCATCCCTGACCCCTCAATAGTACTGTAGTTTGAAATTTCCAAACATTCCAGTTTCTCGTTCCTTCCAGTTTCATCACGTTGTGAGTGTTATTTCCTTCCATCTTGTCTCTCTTGCCTTGTTTTTCCTTTAAACAAGTTTTTCCTTCTCGACGAAAATTTTCCTGACGCCACACCGTCAATTGTTTTTTTGCCGATTTTCAATCCGCGTGATATCTACACGTATTATTATTATTCTTCACACTCCAACTGTACTTTTACTTTTACTTACAGGCTAGGCATATCTTTGCATGATCTGGGCATGTTCTGGGCCCATAACCTGTAGAAATTAAATAAAAGAAACTGTGTTTGGTTAAATTGCTGCCGCTATATTTGAGAGAACAAAACAGAAGACGCACAACACAAAGACAACATAGAACTTGTCAACCATAAACACATTATTATAAACTATACTAGACACAAAGGTTACACACATTTAATTAAATAACTAACATAGTTTATGTTGCTACTATTATTACAACACCTTCTAATTGCAGAATTCTTCCTCGACCACTTTTAATAATTATCAATTCTTTAGACGTCATTGCAAAAAAATAAACAGTAAACTAAACAGACACCACCAAATAAGACGTTGCAACTGCAGCGCATAACCAGTATAACACATCCATCATTTTGCATAGTTAAACAGGCTCAAACAGCATCTACCCTCAAAATGAAAATAAAAACTATAACCATACTCCTTCTGACGGGGTGTTTAGCTAAATGTTTATAATGTTTTTAATGCACATACCTACCTAGGTGCTGTAGGTATAGATGCATTTAAGGAAATGTACAGTGGACGACTGCCGGATGATACGACGATGATTTGTGTAATCTGTATGTATTGTTTATTTACTATTACTATTATTTACTTTGTTAGGAAGCCAGATTATAATTTATAAGTTTTTCAACTGTTTATTTGATCAAAGATATGCTATAGATGTACAAATATACGTACACGAATATATTTATTTTTAACGAACCAAGCGTTTTTTATTTTATTACGAAATTAGTAAAACATTTAAATGTAGTAGAACTATTTTTAAATCTTATTAGTTCGACGGTCGAACAAATGAGGAAAAAAAATCTCACTAGTTCGACGGTTGAACAAATGAGAAAAAAAATCTCACTAGTTCGACGGTCGGACAAATAAGAAAAAAAAATCTCACTAGTTCGACGATCGAACTAATGAATCGAACTAGTGGGAATAAACGTTTTTTTGTATTTACACTTTTTTTTATTAACTCTTGCGGAAAAGTTCGCGATGTTGATCATATTAAAAGCAACAAAATTATGCAAACATTGTACACATACATAATTTTGGCAGTCCAATTTCCACAGATAAGAAAAAACTTATAAACATTATTTCGCCGAACTGATTTTTTGAGTAAGCAAAATACACAAGGGAAGTGTATTTTATGAGCAAAAAGAAATGCGACCGTCATATATCTCGTTTGCCTAGGCAATTAACTAAGGATAGTGTTGCTTATTTTAAACATTATTTGCAAAAAATGTTGACAAAGTATTGAACTTTGTCAACATTTTTTGCAGATAATGATGCACCTTTTAATAAGTCTGAAAATGAATTATTAAAAGGTCATTAAACTTTGCTTTATATTCATTTTTGTATAAAAAATTAGAAGATATTTTTTTTCTGATTATTATTTTCCTAAATATACTATACTTGCGCTGCTTGACTGCGAAGTGTGACGTGACGTGTCTCTGCGGATGCAGCAGCAGTACCGGCACAGGCAGCTGTGCTTGGAAGGTGTAATGGCGCGAGAGTGTCGACGCAATGTTGCGTCCCACACCAAGGGCCTACCCATTTTCCATGGCAATAATGTCATACCATTTGGTCTCTTCCCATCGTCGTGTGCCAAACCATTGGGTTCCAGTACGGCAGGCAAACCGGCGATACTAAGAGCACGACGGATTATGTCATTAAGATAAGAGTGTCGAGGTATATACGACCTGCACTTCTGCGTAGGTAGCGATGCGAAAAGTACCGTCGTCCAACATAGTGCCTATGTTGGGCGACGGCAGCGCGTGGAGCCAGGCTCCTGACTCCTATTCGTCAACAGCCAACAGGCGCACTCGCTCGGCAGCACTGGAAGCATTATTAAGCATATTTTTTCTTATAGCGCCAGTCCCATTGCCTCTGGTAAGCTTACATCTGTAATTTTCCGAACGCCGATGCCACCGAAGCGAACCGGCAAGCTCGCCTGTTGCCAAGCTTGGTCGTTCAGGGCTACGTCAAAAATTTTGCATCAAGTATTTTTGATAATTTCGTCTAGTTTGCCTAAAAGTTGTAAATGTTTCCAAAAGTGGGTTGATCTAAACACTTGGGTAAATAAATTTTGGAACAAAAAGGCAAAAACCATATTTGTAAAGGCCGAATCCAGAAAATATTGACATAATGTTATCAGTCTCTCTGGAAAAGGATACCTGTTAAAAAAAATGTAATATTTGTAAATCTACATCTCTTTTTATTCGATATTCCCTAGAATCAATGTGTTGATCTGTATTTCGTGTTTCATCTGGATTACATTGGCCGCAGTGTGGTTTTATTTGTAAAGTTTCAGTGAGGTTCTTAAACAAAATAATTGTATTAGTTTAAAATATATATACTTATGTCTACACGTTATAAATTATATTATACATATAAAACACTCAAGACTTACCATATTCAATGTTACGGATCCAGTACATTTTAAACTTTTATAATTTTTACACCGCCATATGCTTTGACCATTTTTATATTTACGCATTGAGTAATATTGATGTCCTTCTAATTGCAGAATTCTTCCTCGACCACTTTTAATAATTATCAATTCTTTAGACGTCATTGCAAAAAAATAAACAGTAAACTAAACAGACACCACCAAATAAGACGTTGCAACTGCAGCGCATAACCAGTATAACACATCCATCATTTTGCATAGTTAAACAGGCTCAAACAGCATCTACCCTCAAAATGAAAATAAAAACTATAACCATACTCCTTCTGACGGGGTGTTTAGCTAAATGTTTATAATGTTTTTAATGCACATACCTACCTAGGTGCTGTAGGTATAGATGCATTTAAGGAAATGTACAGTGGACGACTGCCGGATGATACGACGATGATTTGTGTAATCTGTATGTATTGTTTATTTACTATTACTATTATTTACTTTGTTAGGAAGCCAGATTATAATTTATAAGTTTTTCAACTGTTTATTTGATCAAAGATATGCTATAGATGTACAAATATACGTACACGAATATATTTATTTTTAACGAACCAAGCGTTTTTTATTTTATTACGAAATTAGTAAAACATTTAAATGTAGTAGAACTATTTTTAAATCTTATTAGTTCGACGGTCGAACAAATGAGGAAAAAAAATCTCACTAGTTCGACGGTTGAACAAATGAGAAAAAAAATCTCACTAGTTCGACGGTCGGACAAATAAGAAAAAAAAATCTCACTAGTTCGACGATCGAACTAATGAATCGAACTAGTGGGAATAAACGTTTTTTTGTATTTACACTTTTTTTTATTAACTCTTGCGGAAAAGTTCGCGATGTTGATCATATTAAAAGCAACAAAATTATGCAAACATTGTACACATACATAATTTTGGCAGTCCAATTTCCACAGATAAGAAAAAACTTATAAACATTATTTCGCCGAACTGATTTTTTGAGTAAGCAAAATACACAAGGGAAGTGTATTTTATGAGCAAAAAGAAATGCGACCGTCATATATCTCGTTTGCCTAGGCAATTAACTAAGGATAGTGTTGCTTATTTTAAACATTATTTGCAAAAAATGTTGACAAAGTATTGAACTTTGTCAACATTTTTTGCAGATAATGATGCACCTTTTAATAAGTCTGAAAATGAATTATTAAAAGGTCATTAAACTTTGCTTTATATTCATTTTTGTATAAAAAATTAGAAGATATTTTTTTTCTGATTATTATTTTCCTAAATATACTATACTTGCGCTGCTTGACTGCGAAGTGTGACGTGACGTGTCTCTGCGGATGCAGCAGCAGTACCGGCACAGGCAGCTGTGCTTGGAAGGTGTAATGGCGCGAGAGTGTCGACGCAATGTTGCGTCCCACACCAAGGGCCTACCCATTTTCCATGGCAATAATGTCATACCATTTGGTCTCTTCCCATCGTCGTGTGCCAAACCATTGGGTTCCAGTACGGCAGGCAAACCGGCGATACTAAGAGCACGACGGATTATGTCATTAAGATAAGAGTGTCGAGGTATATACGACCTGCACTTCTGCGTAGGTAGCGATGCGAAAAGTACCGTCGTCCAACATAGTGCCTATGTTGGGCGACGGCAGCGCGTGGAGCCAGGCTCCTGACTCCTATTCGTCAACAGCCAACAGGCGCACTCGCTCGGCAGCACTGGAAGCATTATTAAGCATATTTTTTCTTATAGCGCCAGTCCCATTGCCTCTGGTAAGCTTACATCTGTAATTTTCCGAACGCCGATGCCACCGAAGCGAACCGGCAAGCTCGCCTGTTGCCAAGCTTGGTCGTTCAGGGCTACGTCAAAAATTTTGCATCAAGTATTTTTGATAATTTCGTCTAGTTTGCCTAAAAGTTGTAAATGTTTCCAAAAGTGGGTTGATCTAAACACTTGGGTAAATAAATTTTGGAACAAAAAGGCAAAAACCATATTTGTAAAGGCCGAATCCAGAAAATATTGACATAATGTTATCAGTCTCTCTGGAAAAGGATACCTGTTAAAAAAAATGTAATATTTGTAAATCTACATCTCTTTTTATTCGATATTCCCTAGAATCAATGTGTTGATCTGTATTTCGTGTTTCATCTGGATTACATTGGCCGCAGTGTGGTTTTATTTGTAAAGTTTCAGTGAGGTTCTTAAACAAAATAATTGTATTAGTTTAAAATATATATACTTATGTCTACACGTTATAAATTATATTATACATATAAAACACTCAAGACTTACCATATTCAATGTTACGGATCCAGTACATTTTAAACTTTTATAATTTTTACACCGCCATATGCTTTGACCATTTTTATATTTACGCATTGAGTAATATTGATGTCCTTCTAATTGCAGAATTCTTCCTCGACCACTTTTAATAATTATCAATTCTTTAGACGTCATTGCAAAAAAATAAACAGTAAACTAAACAGACACCACCAAATAAGACGTTGCAACTGCAGCGCATAACCAGTATAACACATCCATCATTTTGCATAGTTAAACAGGCTCAAACAGCATCTACCCTCAAAATGAAAATAAAAACTATAACCATACTCCTTCTGACGGGGTGTTTAGCTAAATGTTTATAATGTTTTTAATGCACATACCTACCTAGGTGCTGTAGGTATAGATGCATTTAAGGAAATGTACAGTGGACGACTGCCGGATGATACGACGATGATTTGTGTAATCTGTATGTATTGTTTATTTACTATTACTATTATTTACTTTGTTAGGAAGCCAGATTATAATTTATAAGTTTTTCAACTGTTTATTTGATCAAAGATATGCTATAGATGTACAAATATACGTACACGAATATATTTATTTTTAACGAACCAAGCGTTTTTTATTTTATTACGAAATTAGTAAAACATTTAAATGTAGTAGAACTATTTTTAAATCTTATTAGTTCGACGGTCGAACAAATGAGGAAAAAAAATCTCACTAGTTCGACGGTTGAACAAATGAGAAAAAAAATCTCACTAGTTCGACGGTCGGACAAATAAGAAAAAAAAATCTCACTAGTTCGACGATCGAACTAATGAATCGAACTAGTGGGAATAAACGTTTTTTTGTATTTACACTTTTTTTTATTAACTCTTGCGGAAAAGTTCGCGATGTTGATCATATTAAAAGCAACAAAATTATGCAAACATTGTACACATACATAATTTTGGCAGTCCAATTTCCACAGATAAGAAAAAACTTATAAACATTATTTCGCCGAACTGATTTTTTGAGTAAGCAAAATACACAAGGGAAGTGTATTTTATGAGCAAAAAGAAATGCGACCGTCATATATCTCGTTTGCCTAGGCAATTAACTAAGGATAGTGTTGCTTATTTTAAACATTATTTGCAAAAAATGTTGACAAAGTATTGAACTTTGTCAACATTTTTTGCAGATAATGATGCACCTTTTAATAAGTCTGAAAATGAATTATTAAAAGGTCATTAAACTTTGCTTTATATTCATTTTTGTATAAAAAATTAGAAGATATTTTTTTTCTGATTATTATTTTCCTAAATATACTATACTTGCGCTGCTTGACTGCGAAGTGTGACGTGACGTGTCTCTGCGGATGCAGCAGCAGTACCGGCACAGGCAGCTGTGCTTGGAAGGTGTAATGGCGCGAGAGTGTCGACGCAATGTTGCGTCCCACACCAAGGGCCTACCCATTTTCCATGGCAATAATGTCATACCATTTGGTCTCTTCCCATCGTCGTGTGCCAAACCATTGGGTTCCAGTACGGCAGGCAAACCGGCGATACTAAGAGCACGACGGATTATGTCATTAAGATAAGAGTGTCGAGGTATATACGACCTGCACTTCTGCGTAGGTAGCGATGCGAAAAGTACCGTCGTCCAACATAGTGCCTATGTTGGGCGACGGCAGCGCGTGGAGCCAGGCTCCTGACTCCTATTCGTCAACAGCCAACAGGCGCACTCGCTCGGCAGCACTGGAAGCATTATTAAGCATATTTTTTCTTATAGCGCCAGTCCCATTGCCTCTGGTAAGCTTACATCTGTAATTTTCCGAACGCCGATGCCACCGAAGCGAACCGGCAAGCTCGCCTGTTGCCAAGCTTGGTCGTTCAGGGCTACGTCAAAAATTTTGCATCAAGTATTTTTGATAATTTCGTCTAGTTTGCCTAAAAGTTGTAAATGTTTCCAAAAGTGGGTTGATCTAAACACTTGGGTAAATAAATTTTGGAACAAAAAGGCAAAAACCATATTTGTAAAGGCCGAATCCAGAAAATATTGACATAATGTTATCAGTCTCTCTGGAAAAGGATACCTGTTAAAAAAAAATGTAATATTTGTAAATCTACATCTCTTTTTATTCGATATTCCCTAGAATCAATGTGTTGATCTGTAGTTGTAAAAGAAACATTAAAAAAAAATTCCATTTCATTGCAAACTTCGACAAGTATGATCATTGTTAATACGAATTTTATTAAAATACTTTCAGACAAACCACGACTATGGGTAAGTCCACCCTGAGTTTTCATAGACATCAAAACTTGCTCGATCGTCATATCCGACCAAAACTTGTGAGTACGTCTAATAAAATTGTAAAGAATTCTTCGGTGAATCGCGTAAATTCATAATCATCATTTATTGTGTCTTTAAGCTTACGCATATCTTGGAGATAAAGATGAGCAGATTTTGCGTATAGAAAATGCCCACTTGCATGAAAATAAGGAAGCATTCTTTCCACGCATTTTAAATGTAAAATTCCCAATTACCTGCACGTTCAGCCCGTATGAAATCTTTAACCAATGAGATCATTTGCCAGTATTGCATCCAAAGTTTTGCGCTAGGACCTCTTTTTTGTACTAATTTTAGATGCTCGATAAATTTTTCTTTTATGATCTTAAAATCTTATTGATGCAAATTGTCTTCGAAATTTTCAGTTCCTAAATCCTGCAAAAATGTATCCATTAGCCCCTTTTCTGTGTCCGACAACTCCATCGATGTAAAAATTAATTCAGACAAGGCGAGCTGTACTACAAAATGTCCTCTGATAGCTCGTGCATATGCGTGCCCGGAGAGAGCTTTGTCGGACGAATTTTCTGCATATATTTCACAAAAAGCCTCCTTTAGTCCACTACCATTGATGGGGCGACACGCAGAGAAACACAGGATTTTTAAACACTATTTTATTGACAGCTTAAACACACTCGGCCGCGTACAGAATCGGTCTGCTGTCTCGTCAAGTCAGTCTTGTCGTCCTATTCTTTTTCTATTCGTCTTTTAAATTTAAATATTATGTCAGTACAGCTTTGC
The DNA here is from genome assembly GCA_905147285.1 of Hypena proboscidalis. Taxonomy (NCBI): domain Eukaryota; kingdom Metazoa; phylum Arthropoda; class Insecta; order Lepidoptera; family Erebidae; genus Hypena; species Hypena proboscidalis. Next base: position 9,963,286 of record LR990126.1, read on the forward strand.
CAGCCAGTGTCAGTCAACCAAAAAAGTTCACAACATTCCCACCTCCAGTATTGCAAGTCAATACTGAGTCCAGTCAAGTTATACACAGTCAGATGTGACTCTGTCGCTCATAGGATTAGCGAGATTATTGATCTGACAGACCCGAGTGAGTGGAGGTGGGTGCCCACTCATCTTAATCCAGCTGATCTAGCAACAAGGGACAAGTCAGCTGACAACACAGTGCAGACTGCTTGGATAAACGGACCAGAATTTCTCAAGCAAGTTGAAGACTTATGGCCAATTGAGACATCCCAGACGACTGAAGAGCCTATGAACTCTGATCCTGAGTTGAAGATTACACTAGTGACAGTTACCTTGCGGAACGATGGCTTACCAGACATTGCTCGTTTCTCACGGTATTGGCGGTTAGTAAGAGCTACAGCATGGATTATTCGACTTCGATACAACTTAAAAAACAAGAATGAACGTCGAGCTGGTGAGCTGTTGTCTGACGAAATTACAGATGCTGAATCACTACTTACTCAAGATAGCCAGCAACGATCATTTGTAGACGCGTACCAGACCTTGAAGATGGACGGTAAAGTGGATAATAATAGTCACCTATTTCAGTTAGTTCCATTTTTCGATGCAAGAGGCCTTATTCGTGCACGAGGACGCATCAACTCTGCTGATGTGGGATATGATAAGAAGAATCCTATCATATTGTCTCCATCTGACGACTTCACGAAGCTGCTGATTCTGCAGTATCATAGAGATGCCCAGTCATGGGTCGTGGATCACCTAATTAGTTCACCTTGGTTGTACCACGGGCACTTTTTCTTGCCCGTGGAACAGCTCACTTATAAGGACCATGCAATTGCAATACGCCTATGGGCCGTGGAACACCTATAACCGGGTTACTTCTGGTCCACAAAACAAATATAAAAAAGGACAGTAAAAATAGGAAAAAAACAACTTAAAATATATTGTAACAGGTAACACAAAAAAAACACCCACATATCGTATAATAATAAAATTGTAAAAATGAAAAAAAAAAAATTAAAATATTATTCTTGCAGTTAACACGAAAACACCCACGTATTGTATAATTAGCGTGTAAGTATTGTTTTGTATGAAAATGAAAAAAAAAACTTAAAATATAATTCTAACAGTTAGAGAAAAAAAAACACTTTTTAGTAACACTCACACACACGCATAACCAGTGTAGTCAGTCTTCACTATGGCGTAGAAATTTTAGCCCTGCAAACCTAATTGCGTTGCCACTTGCCACCTGTGCTATAACTATCGTAATTTTTTTAATGCTACACCAACCGAAATTTCTCCATTTAACAATTCTAATTGTATTTCTATGATGTCTTCATCATCTTTTATGTATTTATTTTTTCTTTTGTTATTGTGTACAGGACTGGATTCAATCCGTTTCAGCTCAGATAGTAGACGTAGAATTGAAGTATTTGTTTTATTTATTTTTTTATTTAGTTTTGCATGAAATGATTCAGTCACATTGTTTGTTCGGTGTCTTTCACCGAAAACCGATAATATTGAAGAAAAATTATTAGACATCCAAAATTTATCGATGTATTTAAAAAAAGGTACCAGTTTTTCTTTAAACCTCCCTTCGGATTTTTATAAATAATAATCCTTCAGCAATGTATTCGGAAGGCAATAGCGGCAAAGCGGCGGTCAAGCCAACCAGCCTTTTTTCCTTTTTACCATTTAAATTTAATTTTTTAGCCTTTTTCCATATAGCCTTACACCAATGGTAATAACACCCCGCCAATTTAATATCAGGAAAAACGCGTGTAACAGCATTTATAGCGCCTTGCTCGAAGTCAGAATGGAATTTCACAGGTTTGAAGTTACTCAGTTGTCGTTTGATGAGTTCAAACACAACAGTATAGGTCTCTTGCTTCTTATTTGGCATTAAAGCATAAATTAATGGTGCTGTTTTCGTTTTTGTGATACTGCTACCCATTTCGCCATGTAATGTGTACAATTGCGTAAATGGTTTAGGACAAGAAACAAATGTCGCATCCCCGAAAAATTCTTTTATTTCTCCAATTTTCTTCCTGTTAGCAATACTACAAAATATTATTATACGTAAACCTTCGTTAAAATAATCCGCCAAAATAAAATCATTGTATTTATATGGTACAGCCACTTCATCGTAACTTTTAAATATTGTTTTATTAATTCCTAGGGACTGATTTCTTATTTTGTATAAATTATGTTGTACATTTGATAATGAAGGTATGTCTGTAAGCAAATCAAAGCCCAATTGCTCAATATTTGATAAAGTGTCATTGTACAATTTAGGCACTGGATCCGTGGATTTAACCACATGTTCTCTTAGCTTTACAAATTCTTTGTCAACTACATTTTTCGCCAAGTTTTGTATGCATAAATGGTCTTTTTGTTTTACAACGCGGTTGTCCTGAAATAAATATGATGTAAATTATTTTATTTATTTTAAGAATTTACCCTTTTTTGTTGGAAATCAATGGATATGTTTATCTAAGTATCATTATTAAGTATATTTATATACTACCCGTAAGCGAAAAGTTGAGTGTTGAGACTTGCGCTTTCCGCCTGCTTTGACCTTAGGTAGAGCGCTGAGTTCTTACTTTTCACGTACGGGTAGTGTCGGGTAGTATTTACATTAAAAACTACTGAAATAAAATAAATATAGTTTTACCTGTATAAAAACGTTTCCTTTACATTTTTTTTTATATTGAGAACAACGCCAAAGTACCATACCGTTTTTGTTGGTTTTAACTTTATAAAATTGATAGGCATTGTACTTTAAAACTGTGCCGCCTTTTCGTTTTACATAACAAATATCGTTTTCCAAATTTTCAGACATAATAAAATTATATGCTTAACGGCTTTACGACTTTACGACGTGAAAATAAAATAATTTATTACACAAATGACAGCGCCAATGTCATCTTACTAAAAATAATTTTTAAATATCATAATTAAAACTATTATAAAGGGATCGAGGAAAAAATAGGTTGGATATTACTACATAGGTGAACCACGGGCAAGATTAAGTGCCCGTGGTACACTTTGGTGAACCAAGGTGTTCCACGGGCAAGAAAAAGTGCCCGTGGTACACCAAGGTGAACTAATTAGGTGATCCACGACCCATGACTGGAGATGCCGCACACATTGGAAAAGAAAAAGTATACAACGACTTAAGACAAAAGTTTTGGATACTTCGAGGACGATCCGCTATCAAAGCCGTCTGGAACACATGTCAAGTCTGCAAAAATAACAAAGCCAAACCCACGTCTAATGGGACAAATTCCTATAAGTCGATTGACGCCTATAAACTATAAAAGTTTTAGCATTTAAAGGATTAGATTATTTCAGACCGGTTACAATTAAGATTGGACGGCGTCATGAGAAGCGTTATGGTGCTTTATTTACCTGCATGACAGTCAGAGCCATTCACATCGAGTTAGTTGACGATTTAACTACTGACAGTGCAATTATGGCTCTGAGACGCTTCATTGCGAGACGCGCAACGCCACAAGAGATTTGGAGTGACAATGCGTCAACGTTCAAAGGGGCTGATAAAGAACTACGAAGACATGTAGAGAACCTAGATGCTGACAGACTGCGCCAGTTCCTGAGCGTTTATCGCATAAAGTGGAAATATATTTTCCCGAGCTCGCCTCATCGCGGCGGGTGTTGGGAGAGAATGGTTCGTTCGGTGAAAACTGCCTTGAAAATGACACTGAAGGAGCAAGTCCCAACGGAACAGATATTGCGGACCCTCCTGGCAGGAGCTGAAATAATGGTGAACAGTCGACCACTTACCCAAGTTCCTTTGGATCATCAGGATGACACTCCTTTTACCCCGAATCATTTTATTTTTGGAGGACAGACTGTTTTCGTAGATCAAACTTTGGCTGACTTCAATGACGGGGACTTTCTGCGAAGATCCTGGCGGCATTTACAACATCTTTATCAAAAGTATTAATAGGCAACCCTGAGTTATTTACAGTTCGTACATTATTTATATTAAAAATATTATTACATCTACGTCTGCGATCTTTAAAAGAAACGGTACGCGCTGCAGATGCGTAGTGGTCGTGTAGGGCCGTCGATGCCGGCACGCGCTGCGAACGACGCGTCGATCAGGCTCACTGTAGCTCCCTCGTCTAGAAGAGCCGATGTCTCGAAATCGCCATTTGTTCCGCTCACAACAACTCGAACGACTTTCAACATGACGTGTGGTTCAAATGTACTGAACGCTGTGTGGTAGTAAGCACAGTGTCACAAGGATTAGTGTTTTGTGCTGAAATCGTGAGGGCAGCGTCTTCATGTCGTGGCTGTCTTGGCTCATTATATTATGCAAAGTTCTGTGGTGAACACGTTCACATCCTTGTGTTCCGCACTTAGTTCTCGCTGTGCAACCTTTCACTTGGTGTCGTGGTGATAGACATGAGAAACAAAGAAACTCTGGACACTTGTGTAAGTCGTGATTGTTCTTACATTTCAAGCACTCTTTGTTCACTTTTGTTGTATGCACACATGTAGCATGAAAATGTTTGTCACTCCGTTTGTAGTCACGGCTATTATTTTTCTGGTCGACTGAAGGTAGCTTTGTAAATTTGGCTGTTGCAGTCGACGTGGAATTACGTCGTATATTCCACGTCGGGTCTTGTCAAGACACCACTGATACTTCAAGCTCGACGGGAGCTTTGATAACACACAACGGATCAGGATTGGATTTCGTAAATGGTTAATTTGTTCTGTTGAAATCATAACAGCAACTATATTTTGTATTTCAGTCGCAAATTTTAATAATTGTGACATGTCATCATGACGTCTGTCTTTCTGCGTTTGGATTTTTGCTATCATCGAATCTATGATAATATCGGAGCGTCCAAATCTCAATTTCAGTGTGTTTATGATCCGGTCTAGGTTCGAGGCACTCATAAGTAGGGCGTAAACAGAGTCGCGTGCCTCTCCACGTAGGCATTTCGTTAATCTGGCAATATTTTCTTCGTCACTGTAGCCACATAGTCGTGTTGTGGTTGTGAATTGACTATAAAAGAGTAACCACTCTTCGGGGCTTCCAGTAAAAAGAGGCAGGTCCTTTGTAGTCGTTTGTCTGGCTAAAAATTGGTTCATTTGTCCGTTAAAATTGGTCGGTGCGTTTCGTGCGGCGGTAGTATTGGTTGTGTTTGGGTTCATACCGTCGCCGCAGTTTCTGGCTGTCACGAATTTCGTCGCGCGGTGCGCGGATTCAATAGACCGTGTGGGTGAATCATTTCAAGGTGTGTGTCTATCTACAACATCATCATCACTTTCCAAATCTAGGGCTTCGAGGTCGAATGTCGTTTGTTCACGAATAAGTCTCGCTTGTATCTCGATTTTTTGTCGTTCGAGATCAGCGAGTTGTTCCGCGGCCTTGCGCTTTGTGTCTAAAGTTCGTTGTCGGCGGGCTCGATCGGAGGAATTTGAGGCAACAGTGTGTGTCATAGATACCTGTGATGCTATAACTGGCGGTGGTGGCAAGTCGGCCAGAGCCCCGGTAATCGTCGTACTTTTGCTTCTTGTCAACATTTCGACTATTTTTCCATGGACTGGGTCGGTGTCTGCGAAGGACCAGCTGATGGGGCGACACGCAGAGAAACACAGGATTTTTAAACTCTATTTTTTGACAGCTTAAAAAACACACTCGGCCGCGTACAGAATCGGTCTGCTGTCTCGTCAAGTCAGTCTTGTCGTCCTATTCTTTTTCTATTCGTCTTTTAAATTTAAATATTATGTCAGTCCAACTGGCCAGCTTCGCCAGCCAGTGTCAGTCAACCAAAAAAGGCCACAACAACCATCCATGATGAATCCAATAGCTCCGAGGCACAACATTAATAAATGAAATCCCCCAAGTCTTACTTGGATTGAGGACAAATTGTAAGAATCATTATTTAAATCAATATTGGCCAAGATTTCACGAGCTTTAAGGTATAGCGGCTGGTCAAACGTGACGAACACAATTTTTTGCTCTTGTTTTTGGCATTGCTTAGCCGCTTCTACCAACGATGTAAAAATGGTATCATAATCACTCGGTGGATTTTTTATAAATGCAATTTAATTCAATCATATTTTATTTAGCAAATTACACAGATTCATACACTTATCATCAAATTAAAATTAATATCACTAGTCACTCATTAATATAAAATTACAAATTATAATTATTCATTCTATTTACATAATTCAATTAATATGTCAATTTCATTAATAAATATAAATGTCACAAAGTCCTCCTTGTACATGTTACGTGCTGCCTACAACAGTGGTTTACATACGGGCAGTCTAATCTTACAGCGTGCACTGCCAGCATGCTGTTGGTGCTCCCCCGCACCCGTCGTACCAATGAGGCACCTTGCTTGCGCATTGTGGCGTAGAAGCAGTCTACACGCGCTTCTGCAAACATTGTTGACGCACTGCAAAAGCGGGGGAGCCCACCAACATCCTGAATGCATTATTGAACTGGACTCGATAAATGGCACAGGAATAATTTTTGAAACATGATAAGTCAAATTAGTATGTAACTTCTCCATGAACTCATTCCAACCATCGGATTTGTTGTTTGCAAATTTTGAATAAGTCCATGTAAAATCTGCCGAAGAAATTTCATAGTTGTCCGTAACATCTAAAACATCTTCTATCTGAACTGTTTTTAATCCATCAGAGTTTTTGTTTTCAAACTGTTTCAATTTCACGAATCCAATTTCACCTATTTCTTCAGAAGATGGAATCTGTTTTAATCTAGAGATGCTTTTCTTTGAAGTAACACTAGACGCCGGAGCAGCAACCATTATTCCACCCATTGCATGGAAAGTATTTTTGCCATCAATCGTGCATGTATTTTGATCGGCATTGTCACAAACGAATTGATGAATCTGGAGAAACAATATGATTAGCAGGGTCCTTGATAATCGACGCTTCAAAGTTTCTTTATATGAGGAACACAAACCTAAATTGGATAGTGAGTCGATCAATCGTTTCGAGGCATATGTTTTGTGAATCAAAGACGACAAACCAAGTAAAATTGGAAATAAAAAAAGAACGTGGCCTTACAGATATGATGATGCAATGAGACATTGTGGCCACTTTTATATCCATCCTACGAACGTTATTTTTACTTTTTTCTTTATAACTTTTACACACAATATTAAAAAAAACTTGCAAAGTTTCAGGAACATCCTTAAAAAGATTGCCTTCGTTTTATATGTAGAGTTTCGTAGTAATTCATATCATATACTTTAGAACGTATATCTTCTAGAACAAGTTCAGCAGCCATTTCAACAATTCTAGTTCGTTCGTCTTCTTTACTTTTTAATCTTTCGTACCCGTCTTTGCAGAGTTTCTTACTTGCAGTACCATTTTTGTATAAAATAATCATGTCCCTTTTAATTAAATGACACTTTATCAAGTGTCATTTAATTAAAAGGGACATGATTATTTTGATCGGCATTGTCACAAACGAATTGATGAATCTGGAGAAACAATATGATTAGCAGGGTCCTTGATAATCGACGCTTCAAAGTTTCTTTATATGAGGAACACAAACCTAAATTGGATAGTGAGTCGATCAATCGTTTCGAGGCATATGTTTTGTGAATCAAAGACGACAAACCAAGTAAAATTGGAAATAAAAAAAGAACGTGGCCTTACAGATATGATGATGCAATGAGACATTGTGGCCACTTTTATATCCATCCTACGAACGTTATTTTTACTTTTTTCTTTATAACTTTTACACACAATATTAAAAAAAACTTGCAAAGTTTCAGGAACATCCTTAAAAAGATTGCCTTCGTTTTATATGTAGAGTTTCGTAGTAATTCATATCATATACTTTAGAACGTATATCTTCTAGAACAAGTTCAGCAGCCATTTCAACAATTCTAGTTCGTTCGTCTTCTTTACTTTTTAATCTTTCGTACCCGTCTTTGCAGAGTTTCTTACTTGCAGTACCATTTTTGTATAAAATAATCATGTCCCTTTTAATTAAATGACACTTGATATCGTTTTGAAAATGCTCTTTCAATTTATTTTTAACTAGCTGCCCCGCGCGGCTTCGCCCTCGATAAAATTTTGCCCTCGAAAATATTTTAGAAGTATCCTATGTCCTTCGCCCGGTTCTAAGCTACCTCCCCACCAATTTTCAGCCAAATCGGTTCAGCCGTTCTTGAGCTATAAATGGTGTAACTAACACGACTTTCTTTTATATATATAGATAGTTGTGTAGTCTTGTCAGTGATCTCTTGAAAATCCCTCTTTTATTTCATTTACAGAAAATTGACATTCCGTTTCGTTGTCAACGATATAATTAATAAGATAATTAATAAAATTCTTAGTGTTTTCACATGCTTAGCGAGCCTTTTTTCTTTCAGTTCTTCTGTTATAAAAAATAGCTATACAAGTAGTGTGATAATGCGCTTTTATCTATGCGACTAAATCAGGCACATTTTTCAAACGAGCTGAATTTTTTTTATCGAAATCATTTAATGTGTTTTGTTTTTGAATATACTGTAATATATTATCTCTTGTATCGTTGCTTTGAACATATGAATTTTTTTCTTTTGAAATATTACTGAAAAATCCACCGCAGAGAAAGCAATGAGATTCAAAATTAAATCCAAGAGCATCTTTAATTACTTCTTTTCCTTCCTTTGCTTTTAAGTCTTGAACTACAAAAGGTAGCTATTGCAGTCTCATCATTATATTGACTTTGACAACTTCGATGAATAAAGGCTGATGTCAAAATCTCAATTTTTTTGTATTTATTGTCGATTCTTTTCTTGCTGGACACCACTAAACGATTCAAAACTGCTTTTTTTATTTCATACACTTGCTTATCATCTGTCTTATTGCAGATGATACAAAAAGATTCATCCATACTGATAATCTGAAAAGACAAAATCGAATTAATAATGCCTTCACAATTTTAACCTGAGTATCTGTTGAGGTATATGGGTTAGGGAATCAGGTAAACTAGGTTTTTTTGTTAATAATATTACTTTATTAACACTGCACACAAGCGTTTTCACAGTACAGACACAAGTCAAATATGACAGGTTGTCACAGTTGTATTCTGAACTAAATACATAGACTTATATTTCAACACTATACCCCCATGAAAAAAAAATATTATTAAAATAAATGTCAAAATGTATAAAAATATATATTTTAAATACATTAAAAATCTATAAAAAATGTATATCATTCAATTTTTATACGCCACTTCTTTGTCCAGTAAAAATTGAATGTATATCATTCAATTTTTATACGCCACTTCTTTGTCCAGTAAAAATTGAATGTATATCATTCAATTTTTACTGGACAAAGAAGTGGCGTATAAAACTAAATGAATCCAAATCGATACATATAGACTTTACTAACAAAAAGGCCAACTATCAACCGGTATATCTGAATCACCTTATAATACCGTATGCGAACTCAGCCAAGTACCTTGGTATGACACTAGACGCAAAACTTCGCTGGAAGGCTCATGTCAAAAAGAAACGCAGTGAGTTGGAACTTCGCTATAAAAAAATGTACTGGTTGCTGGGTAAACATTCCACGTTGTCGGTGCATAACAAAATACTTATTTATAAACAAGTCCTCATGCCAGTGTGGACTTATGGTATACAGCTCTGGGGCTGTACCAAACCAAGTAACATCCAAATAATCCAAAGGTTTCAGAATAAAGTATTAAGGGGAATTGTGAATGCACCCTGGTACATCAGAAATGAGGATCTCCATCGTGACCTGAAGGTGAACCTTGTCGCCAGTGTAATACAACAGTATGCTGAAGCTCATGAACGACGACTTCTTCAACACGTGAATGTCGAGGCCATCCAGCTCCTTGACACCACAGACATAGTTAGAAGACTTAAAAGGACGAAACCTTTTGAGCTAGTTCAGTGAAATTAGTGATTCAAGTGGTTTAGTGCTATCTTAAAAGAACACAAGAACAAAGTGTCATTTTCGATAATAGAGACAATAAGATAGGTGTTAATGGACACATTCTTAGCATAAATTAATTTAGTAGCTTAGGTCAAAATTAAATTACTCATTAGTCTCTAATGTTATATCTAGACTAGATTGTAATCTTTATGACGTATCTAATTGCTTAGAAACATCATTAATAAAAAAAAAAAAAAAAACTATTTTAATCTTTAGGTTATGCATACTATTTTTTAAAGAAAATATTACTATTTTTATGTTTGGGTTTTATATATTCGATTTTTTTTTATATAAACTTGTCACAATTATCTTGAAAAACCTCACCTATTGAAATCTGTTTTCTTGATATTCAATCTAGGTGGACAGTAAAGGCCATTCCATACCCACAAATTTAGTGCTGTGAATGTAATGTCATTTTTGACATTAAGTCGGTTAGCGTTTGGATCATAATTAACGTTTGGTTCATCAGGGCAACAAGTGTTTCCTTAATGTCTTTGAATTAATTGGCTGTTTGGTTTTCGTCTAGATTTAAGCTTTCTGTCCACGGACAAGTTGGAAGTGTGATGCAAACCTGCACATTTTACGTCTCTATGCTATACTGGTGAGCTTTTATGTGTGACTATCATATTAACAGTGCATTAAAAAATGCCACGCTTTGGTCTGGGTGGTTCCAAACGATATACGACTGTCTAAAGTTTTAACGCTATATATATTTTATGTATTATTATTTTCACGAGGTTCTAGTTCAATATGCCACATTGGTAATGCTTGCTTTGTGCTTGAGTTTTGGATGTTCCTGAAATTTGTTACTTTATGGTAAAGCTCCTCAATACATCTTTATTTTCTCTGATTTTGGTTGTATGTTAACTCTGTCGCCTAGTTAATTTAACCTTAATTTCATACTTTCCTTTTGCTACTTCTTCTGATAATTTTAGTAAAGGTTCGATATTTCTGACTCCATCACATGTGGATTTCAGGATTGTCAGGATGTTGGCACTGCTGGTGTTGCAAGCCACCAGTCAAGATTCTTTGCCGTTTGCAAAGTTAAAATGCTGTTCTTATAACTCTTTATCCGTTTGATATGCCAGCTCAGAGCTTTCTCTGTTTTGATAAGTTGTTCCACTAAAGCAACTTGATCTTAGCCGATTAATGAACATTACATTGTGGATAAGTTCATTATCATGGTTTTTAGGTTACTCCTATCTAAGACTGAGACCCTTAAGACTGAGCTAACCTGCCAGCATCCTGTGGGCATAAACCGCACTACGGCATTAGGAAATTTTTGAAGAGGTTACCTTCCTTGCGGTTAAAGTGGCGAAGCGCCGGCGCCCGTTCCTGTGGGACAGGTATACGGTACTAAGACGACCCTATCAGGCCGCACGTTGGTTTTCTGTCGGGATTGTCTCTTTTCGCTAGATGTTATGTTTTATTGCACCGAAGGGACCCTTTTACTTTGCTAACAAGATCACGAGGTAGATGTAATGTGCAAGACTCGTTTAAGATCAAGACATTGACGAAAGTGGGACGATCCACAGGTTGTGAATCCACAACCAGACCGCAGCGGCAGTCTGGAAGTGGCGGGGACGTGTAAAATAGGACTTTAAGGTGCGCGCCTGATAGCCCAGTCTAGCACACTTGGGCGTACGCTATTATCTCTGACTCAGTATTTTTATATATATACCTACTAGCATAACTATATACCACCGAGAATAACTGCGTGTGGGATAATGATGCATAACGATATAAAGATAAAAAAAAATATTCATATCCCAGTGATCAAAGGACACATTTCAATCTTTTCTTTTCAGTAATAACTTTGCCCATGTCTAGCTAATACACAACTTGAGACTGAAAATCGGCTCAGTAATAAATAACATTGCAAATTTCAAATGTGCCTAAGCTATACAACGGAAAAGGATTAATTAGTCAGCATTTATTATAATAAATATGGACAATGTTCTAAAAAGACAAGTCTCAAGATAAAGTTGTTCTCTTGCCACCTTAGACAATTTAACCAAAAAAAAATAGTCATAGTCAGGCGTCCCCCGCTGCCAAATGTGGGAAAACGCCGCTCATGCACTTCTTATAGTTGTCAAATCCTGGGAACAATTTATCTACCCCTGCGCTCCCCCGCAAGTTTTAGACTTATTTGCATAGTTTTTTGTGTTTTCATTTCCTCTTCATATTTATTAAGTGTTCTGTGCTTATTTTCCATTAAGTCCCGATTTCACCAAGTTTCTTAATCTAAAATGTTTAAAACCCATATTTTCATCTCTACCTCCCTCTGTTTATTGATGATTCAATGATTGAAAGGCAGAGCGTGATTTAAAAACTGCAGTTTAGCGTTAAACGTCGATTTAACACGGGTTTAACATGTTGTCGCGTTGGTGAAATCGGTACGAGCTGCAAAATCCGCTTGAACCTTGGCAATTGCGATGACTATTAATGAGGTACAAGGCCAAACCATGTCCATTTGTAGGCTAGATCTAAAAAATCCATGGTTTTCACATGGTCAGTTGTATTTGGCGAGTTCTTGCGTTTTTAAACCATCAAAGTTATTATTTATACACCGCAAGGATTGACTTAACTCATATTTTGTGAACTTACATTAAAATGTTAAATTAAATATTTTCACAAATTTTTGAACACTGCCATAACTTACCCTATTACCCGATTTCGTCTTGACGTCCTAGGAAACTAGGACACCCTGTATAATATTATAAATGAGAAAATAGCTATGTCGGTAGGCGTAACATACAGTTACGCTTTCACGGCTGAATTACTGAACCGATCTTGATCAAAATTGGTATGGAGATAGTTCAAGACCTGATAAAGGACATTTGCTACTATTTATTAGCAAACCTACTACAGGGGTCGAGCCGCGCGCAGAAGCTGGTAATATTCTTAATGAGAAAGTAACTCAGTCTGTCAATTACGCTTTCACGGCTTAACTACTGAACTGATCTTGATGATGACATATCTACAACGCGGGCGGCGCAGCTCGCACAAGCTTGTTTTATAATTTTTACATATAGATCTTTAATGTTTATATGAAGTGATCACTGTTCAAGCGCCCCCTATGAAAATAAATTAATTGAATCTTTAAATCTCTATTATTTATTCATTGAATAATATTTTGAGTAATTTAATGAACATGATTTCTTAGGTATGAAACAGTAGAATAGCGGATTAAAGGTATATATTACAAGAACTATGATTGTTCATCTTTCCTATGTCATCCAATTATTGTATTAATAATCCTGCCACAACAATCCTCTTAGGTTTTACAGCAAAGTCAATAAGTTAATTTAGGATAGTAACGTGGCATAATTATGATGAATGTGTAACGATAACAGAATAATAAGAAGTATCATAATTTATAAGAAAGGACACAAAAGCGCTGCGGTGGTATTTTCTGGTACTATGAGATACAAGAGCGTGGCAGCGGCGACGGCGTGGTGGCGCATCGATCCGCCCCGCCCGTGCGCCTCCAGAGCGCACTTCACATCAATAGTCCCAAACCTTGCTCACTTCACGACTACCATCTTATGTATGAAACGTAGTATAACGCTTTTATTGTTTAGCCACCCCCATTAACAAAACCTGATATCTAACGCTTCGCGGCACAAAGGTCACTAGTCGAAGAGCGAAGGCGTTGAAATCAGGGCATTTTTTACTTTGTTACGGTTTGACGTTTTTTGTTTCTTTTCTTGGGATTTTAAGGCCGAGTGTTTAATGTGAATCTTTAACCAAAAAACACGTAACGAATCATAGTGCAAGACACAAACACAGGACAAGTGAAAACACGACAGAAGCCCGACCTCTGTAGGTCGACGTTGCGGTGTATTTCATCCTAAATGGTCATAGTATAAACACATTCAGTTTGACGTATATGTTTGCCCTACAATCTGTAAGTTGTATAGCGCTTTGCAATAAATGTGTGTAAAACATATCAGACGTGTCCTGTAGTGAATAAAAACTTAGTGTGTTATCTTGTTTTTTGATCGGCGGTGTAAAGCTTCACCACGTTTCGTCACAGCAAACTACGTTACTCGAACCATTTCCCTGCGAGAGGTTCGCCATTAAATATAAGAGGACAATCAGTAAAGGCGGCGTCATTGAGTCGTATCGAAGCTTCGTCGAGGCTGGCTGGGGGAGCCGAGTGCGACAGCAACGAGGGTGGCGCGGCCGGCGGCGCCGCCGGTGGCGTCCGCCCTGGCTACGGATATGAGGCGCTCTCTGCGGCTAGCGACGGCAGTGAAGGAGAACCCGACGAGGCGCCCGAGTACGCTGCCTTCGAAATGGAACTTTCGGGTGGCGGGGAGTCCGCAGAAGGCCCTTCCTCACGGGGCTCCACCAAGGTCAACTTTCCTCCTGAAGTGGAACTGGAAAGGCGGCCTACCGTATCTGCAGTTGCCACCGCAGCATACCATCGCGGTCGAGGACGATCAATGAGTGCTTGGAGCGATATTAGTCGATCCAGTATACGTTTTGAAGAAAGGTCAGTACAAAAAACAATAATATTATTTTATTTCTTAATCCAATTTCTCATTATCTATTCCATATTTAAAATTAAGTATTGATGAAGCAAATTCATTATGACAGTGAAGATAGTTAAAAGAGACAAACTTGCATTTACAATTTGTTATGTAAATAACAATTAAATGTTAAGTATTGACAACTATAAGTTCGTGCGAAGAATATACGCCGGTTTTTATTTCAGTTTTCTTTTACATTGCCATTTAATATGTTTAAAACATATTTTAATAGTGACCGCGAAGAAAACGTTCTACAGAGGTGGTGTACTAGAATTTTCAGGTGCTGGTTTAGGGAAAGAACTCATGCTCAGATAGATTAATTAAACAAATAGGAAAGTTGAAAGACCATTAGTACAGGGAATTCTACATCCACTCACCAAATTGAACATATTATTATATACGAAATAAGGAGCGCCTTGAAGCATGAGAAACGCTTGACGCATTCCACCGTTTCGGGTCCGTTCTGGCATGCGCAATCCGGACCGCGCCGACAAAAACGATGCTACGAGCAAAAGGTCGTTAGTGCAATAACATAACACTTCAATTTTGTCTCTTCTATAATAATACATTTGACTTTGATTTATCTCAATTAAAAAATCTTGAATCTGATTCTGATTGATTTTGAATAAACATTGTATTTGATTCAAGGAAAACCTATGCTAGCTATAAGATGAAGCACAGACCTTGATAGGATTAAGATTTTTCTGCGACGAAGTTACAATACTTTACAAGTGTTTTTTTACAAATACATAACATTATTAAAAACCTACCTACCAACTAGATTTTATTATTGCTTACAAATAAGAATATTCGTAGGAGGTAAAATATTATTATTTATTTTATATATACAACAATCTAGGGCAAAATAAGATTTAAAACACATAGATGTCATCATGTCACAATTCTACAACTATTTGCTAAGTAGTGCTTGATTTTTGAATTATATTTGCTTATTTATTTATTTACCATTTTCTAATACCATTTTTGTATTTATTTTACGGGAGGCTAAGAAGGAGTGACCTTGAAAAGCATTTATAAATACAAGACAGAAAATGGTAAACAGAAGAAAAAATCAAAAAGTGAGGCAGTTTTAGATATTGTTACTACTTCGCTTTATCAATCACCTTATATCATGTAAAAGGCAGCCGAAGTTGAATAAAAGATAAGCTAAATGTTGAAGACGATGCGAGGCCAAACGTAGTTGTCGAACAGAAAAACTCTCATACATACAGGGTGACTTTGAATGAAAGCACCACCTCGTAAGGAGTGATAGAACAGCTCATTTGCAAAAACTTTTGTATGGAGACACATAAGAGGAAGTGGACGGTTCTCGAGATAATTTAGTATTTTTTAATGCCTACGTGGTAACTTTAAACCTAAAAATAAAATAAATATTAATCTTTATTTTGTCTTTCTAATGTAATTAATAAGGTTTTTATCAACATACCTACATCATTAAATTTACTTTATCGACTTTAATTTAGACACAGTGCCCCAAAACTCTAACAACTTAGTACATTGTTACTAGCTTCACTCACATAACACGTTTTAAAAAACCATAAAACACAATAACATTTATTAGGCAGGTTATAAAAAAAACATGTAAATTTAATAAGCTTTTAAATGAGGTGTAGTGTAATACTCTAAAAAACGTAACTAGTAAAATTACAAAGTAATTGACGCTTAATGTATATCTGGTATGGTTTGCGTACCGCAAACCGAGATATTCATTAATCAGTGCCAGTAAAGCCGGGTACTCACCAGCGAGCCGTAACCGTTACCGTTGCGCCTAAATTTCATCATGTCGTCATGGGAATCTGGCGCAGCCTTTACGTCCACGACCCTCCCGGCGATGCCCGCCGAAGCGGGCCCCTCATGGCCCCCAAAGAGGGGGCTGGCGCAAGCCACCGACCAGCGCGAGGACCGCGTGCAAAGCCATCGGACATTCCCCATGTCCGACGGCCTGGTCCTCTCGCGGCGAGACAGGTGGTCGGTCCCGTCGCCCACCACGCCGCAGTTCAACGGCTGCGGCCCCGCCGGGACCGCGGAAGGCAGGGAATGCGGGGCATCGAAAAACGACGCGCGCACCGACACTCCTACCCGCCGCGGCCCCGTAAACCACCGGGCCACAGTGCCAGCTTGCGCCAACACCGCAGCCCGGCCTTGCCCGCCGAGGCAGGCCCCTCATGGCTCCCAAAATGTGGGGGGACCGGCACCGAGGGCCGCGTGCAAAGCCGTCAGACACTTTCGTATCTGACGGCCTGGCCCTCCGCGGTGAGACAGATGTTCGTCCCACCGCCCACCACGCCGCAGTACTGACGGCTGCGGCCCCGCCGGGACCGCGGAAGGCAGGGAAAGCGGCAACGGAACACCGACAGTCCTCTCCCGCCGCGGCCCCGCAACTCCTCGGCCGCAGTGCCGACTCACGCCGACACCGCAGGCCCTCCTGTTGCAGAGCCCCCCCATAAGAGCCCTGCAACATGGGCTGCTCCCACATGGACTTCCAGCCAAAGCCCGAAGAGCAGCCCCCCTGGGGTCCACTTGGCTTCGCCGTGGCTCGGGGGCGCCACGGCTACTAAGCCCCACCGCGACGACAACGCGGAACCCGTTGGTGGGGTTACCGTTGCACCTATTTTAACTAAAACAACCTAGAGTGTAACTATGTACGGGGTGAGCCGCTCGCGAACCGCTCTCAAACAACACACTGTTTTTTTGTTACAATAGATGTAACGGTTACGGTGATGGCTTCAGTGAGTACCCGGCTTAAGGTCAAGAAAAATAATGTATTTGTACGCAGAAAGTCAATATTTTTTTGTAGACAACGTTATACACGAATGCAAACAATAAGTGTGGAAGAAGTTCAATCAGTTGACCAACCTATCGATTGAATCTTTTAACCTATAAATCAATCAATCGGTCAACGACCCATGATTCGATCAACCAATCAATCGATTTGACCTCTGAACTATAAATCGAGAGCTTTTTCCGTATTTCTCTTAAAATACTAAAATCGCTGTTACATTTTACTTCTACTAGTAAACGTTCTAATAAAATATAAAATTATTTTAAATTGGGACAAATGAAGAGATTACCTATCTCTTCATTTGTTCTCTTCTTATAATTTTATCTGATGAACACACAACGAATTTATGCTTGTTCACTACGTTCAACCAGCTTGAAAAGCAACTGGGTTGGAAATAGCAGAACATAAATATTGAACTGATTCAAATATGAAAAACATATTTCATATAAATTCAACGTGACTAGGTACCTACTCTCTACATAGATTTACTCAGATAGTGAGGAGAATAAGGTGGTTTGGGAATTTTAAGTTGAAGTTTTCCATCTGCTTCGCTGGTCTAGTGGTTAGTGGACATGGTTAGGGTCTTGGGTTCGGTTCTCGGGTCGGGCAAGAGTTATTTATAGAAGTTGAAGAATTTCTAATGTAAGTAATATGTTGTAAACTATGTTTATTAAAGAAGAGAAAAAATATGAGTGACACTTTGACAAATATGTTTTTAAATATCAAAAAACATAATTCTTAATGGCCAGTACAATCACCGATTAGAACCTACAACATCCTTCCCTTAATCGGAAATGTTGCGCTCAATATTATTAACCAACAAAGTGTAACATATACCTAAGTTACTATACAAACAAGAAAAAATTAGTAAATACAGGAATGTAAAACTTAGGATATAATTAAGCCTATTTCAGCCACGCAACGTTGGTGCTTGCATCGATTCAAGCCCTTAGTTAAAATATCTGCTAACATCATATTGCTTAGCAAATATGACAGCTTAATTTTATTGCTTTCAACTAGCTCTCGTATGAAGTGATATCGGACGTCAATGTGCTTTGTCCGATTGTGATGCACGGGGTTTTGTGCTAACTTTACGCACTTTGATTATCATTACAAAGAGTAACTATTAATAACTTACCTGTAATTTCAGCAATTAAGCGCTGTAAGTATAACTAGTGTATGATCTCCTATCACCACCATTGTCCCAGTCGGCATCGACAAAACCACGTAAAGGCTCTCCAGTCTTTTTAAAAGTAAAAGAATAGTCTAACGTACTTTTTAAATAATGTAGGACGCGTTTAGCAGCAGTCCAGTGTACTTGCTTAGGATTCCTATTAAATTGACTCAAAAAACTTACAGTGAACAATATATCAGGCCTAGTATAAATTGCTAAGAACATAAGACGACCAATCAAATTTTGGTAAGAAACATTTTCCGCTGATTCCCTCTCTGAGTGCCAGTCAATGCTATCCATTGGAGTAGACACTGCTTTACCCTCCGACATATTAAATCGGTTTAAAGTTTCAACAGTGTAGCGTCTTGGATTAACTTTAACGCTGTTATCTCCTACAGAGATATGTTGGCTTAGGCAGTAACTTAATACACCTAAATCTTTTAAGCTAAAATATTTTGCAAGCCCGTTTTTCAAGTATGATAACTCGCAATCTTTGTCATAAGCTAATATCACATCGTCTACATATATTGCTACTATAGCAATACTATTAGAACTCTTTTTAAAATATATGCAGGGTTCAGACTCTTAATCTATTATAGCCCAAATCAGAAAGTACCTCATCAAATCGCTTATTCCAAGCTCTGGCAGCTTGCCTGTTTTTTTTTTTTTTTTTTTTTTTTTAATGGCTATTTGTTGTAACTTTTAGCCAGTGTCGTAGCTTGCCTGTTGTTTTTTATGACACTTATGACAAATACATTTTTAAATATCAAAAAACATAATTCTTAATGGCCAGTACAATCACCGATTAGAACCTACAACATAATAAACTAAACAAATGATTCGGTAGGCAGATATTTACGCATAAATAAACTTTATGAAAAAAATATTATTATTATTATGAAAAAAGAATTTATAGTTATTTACGGAACTAGTCAGAAAAAGTTTATATTTATGTTGTGAGCGCAGTGCTCAGAATTTAAAATTATCCTGAGCTTGCAAAGTAGTCTTAAATTTAATCAAGAACGTGGCGAGTGATTTAAATAAAGACTTTTTCGCAAGCGGATGATTTAAAAGGACACGAATGGAAATTTTTTTTTACGAGTAACTAACTTACTTTCCACCTCTTCCAATAAGAAAATATTAAGAATTAAACAAAACACGGCAAATCTATAACATGTATTTTATTGAAATTAAAAGTAAATAAGGTAAATAGAAGTTGAATGACATGTTATTTTTATTCGGCACTGTTATCGGTTTTATTATTAAGCTGCGAATTTGAATGTTCATGATATTCTACAAAAGATGTTAGTGGAATTGGTTGGTGTATTTGCGAAGTTAAAGCTGTGGATCCGAAGAAATATTTAAATTTATAGACTCAACAATCCGTTTAGAGATCTTTGATTTACTCTCAATTGAGTCTTCAATATAGCCTTTCGCAATAGTGCTCGATTTCCAGCCACCAAAAGAGTAGTCACAGTTCCGCTTAAATTAGCTAAAAATGATGCAATTTTTCTTGGTACAATTGTATTATCAAAGATGCTGTAGTTAACAAAACTATAGAAGGCCCTAAACCTAGAAAAAGTCACACTTGAAGAATGTTTACAAAATTTATGTCGTTTAGGTAGTAGGTTATGTAATTATAATATATTATAAATAAGATGTGCTTTGCAAAGTGATGATGATGATGATGATGAAAAAATTACCATTTATTCTATTCCAGGCCTAGAATTACATCTGTGCAAAATTATTTTTACAGATAATAAAAACTTACATTTGTTTTTTTTTGTAATCTAAAATATACATCCATGATTGTACTTATTTAAAAAGAACAATTTGACACGTTTTAAACTAAGGAAAAATACAGAACAAATGAAGTGCTAAGGGAATCCTTACAATTTAAAGCATGTCAAAAATAAATACGCTTGATAAATATGTTCGCTTTAAATGCCAACTGGATGTCTGCCCAGGACCCCAGTGCGGATAAATTGCAGACAATAGTATGCTGCAACACTACATGTGACAATCTTGGTTTAAATCTCTACATTGCATAAAACAAAGTCGATTCCAACCGTCTGTATACTAAACTTTTAAAATACGCAATTCTGTTTTCATCAATAAACAGAGTGATTCAAGAAGATTATATTGGCATGGCATACAATACATGCAACATTTTGTACAGCATAAATTATTGGTATCCGGAGCGAGACGAGAGGTGGGTCGCTTGTGTATAATTTATTTGTATGTGTATACACATAATTGTATGTACAGACGAATCGCGAGCTGTACCTAACAACATCAGACGGTGTACTTTTCGAACATTACTATTCTCTAAAAGGATCAAGTACCGATTCGTTAGCGGTTAATTAACCGTAAAACACAAGTAGTACAATCATTTGGTCAAGCCCGCCATAGGCCACCTGTAAAGTTTTCTGAAAAATGAGTGGTCTTTTTAATGTGTTATTTTCAAATAATAACTATGCCACCTCGTACCGTTGCTACCGCTGCTCGCGTCGTCACATTGAGATAATGATGTCTGATTTCGGTTTTTTGACCATAAATTATTTCCGACTCATTTTACGATATAATTAACATAACTTATGCTTTCCAACATTTTTAGTCAAGTTAATAGTTTCTGCGTACGAGCGCTGCAAAGTGTAATCTAACACGCGTTTTCGTGGAATTACGGCCTTTTGATGACCCAGGTGCAAAGTGGTTTTAGCTCTTAAGAACGGCGGTCATTTGGGTTTTCAGCCGTATAAACAATGAAATAATTACTTTATTTTATAAACATGAGATCGAAAGAAACGGTAGTGCAGGGGCCAAAACGAGCCAAGCGAAGCGCAATAAATATTACCAAAACATATTCATAATTAAAAAAGAAGCGGTAATTCCTGCATCACATCCTGCTTGTAGATTGAAGAAATCGCATGTGTTGATGTTCACATGTGTTGTTCGTATGTGTTGACTCTCTCAAGTTTATTTTTGTAGAAAATAATATCGTTAAAGAAATCGGAAAGGAGCTATCGTCAACAAACAGAAATTAGATGCCAATTTTCCAGTATGGTGGCGCGTGCAGCAAAGATACGAGATGGTAACGTTGAAATTCGAAAAAAGCACATCACAACCTATAAGGTCACACATTTTCAAAACTTCCAGCAAACCGCCCAAATAATCGTTCTAATGTACTTTGTTTTTGTTTTTAAACTTTTTATTGTACAACGAAACAATTTATAAAACAATTCATAACACAAAATACAATAAAGGCGAGCCTAACTCAAATTTGAGTTCTCTTCCAGCAAACCTTAGAGTAATAGAGGAGAAGAGGATGCAAAAAGAGGGCAAAAACAAGTGTACAACTCAAAGGAAAAACGGAGTTACCATTATTATGGTAAAAAAAATAAAATAATAAAAAGTAACTAAAGTTACAATACATAAACATAAACAAATAGACATAAATATATTATAATGCTATCTGTAGAATACAATACCTAAATAAACTAATGGCTTGGCGCGTGACGATGGGAAGAGACCAGACGGTATGTCGTTATTGCCTTGGAAGTTAGGTAGGCCTTTGGTGTGGGACGCAACTTGCGTCGACACCCTTGCGCCATCACATCTGCCAAGCACAACCGCTTGTGCTGGCGCTGCTGCTGCATCCGCGGAGACTCTCAAGCGGCGCAAATACGACAACCTTCTTGGTAGTTACGTGTTTGAGCCGTTTGGGGTCGAAACGCTTGGGCCGTGGGGTCCACGTGCACGCGCATTATTTCATGAAATATCCAAAAGATTGGTTGACGCTTCACGTGACCCGAAGGCTGGCTTTTATCTTGCACAAAGAATTAGCATTGCCATTCAACGTGGCAATGCCGCCAGCCTTCGGGGCACGTTTGCCGTTGACAGTGATGCGGACGAGTATTTCGATGCCTAATCTTATTATTATTTTTATTATCTGTTGAAATTATTATTATTATATTTTTATTATTTTAGTTGTGTAAATATTTTAACCTATTGTATTAATTTCTGGTTTATATGAAACAGTTAATAAAAAATTTATAATATTAAAAAAAAAAAAAAAACATAAACTAATTTACCTATATATACCTAAATACACAGTTAAATAAACATACTTTCTCCCATTTTATTAACGCCTAGTTTCGGGCTTAACATTTTATACTTAAATGGCTTACTGTGTCAAAAGCCTGCCCTAGCTTGGTCTACTTCAGATTAGACGCACCTAATTTATTAACCACCAGTCACTTCGCTTGCTGACAATTACTTGATACGTAACTTCCACTAATGAACATTTTGTTGATGTGTTATCGCGACGTTGACGTAGGAAGCTTACAAGGGCTTTTTCCAATAATTAGATCAATAAAGCTTCTACTAGAGTTACGTATCTTTAATAGACAAGAAGCCCCTTCATCCATATTGGTGTGATCTCGTAACTAATTACAAGAGAAGAGATTTTTATCTTGTTTAGAATACAAATATCTTGTTTTTTTCTTGTTATGAGAGAAGAATTATTATTATACATCTGTAACTTGTGAGTTATCAACGTGGAATGCGTCGTCACATAAGTTAAAAACCTTTTTGTAGTACTAGAACCCGAATAATTCAGCACTGAAACAACAATACAATGCAATATATAACTTTCATCTTAACAATATTAAGATGAAAGCGATACAGCAATAAATGCAAATATAATAGGTAAATCTTCTATGACTAAAAGACATTAAACATTAATAACATGAACATGTATACTATATTTTTTTTTGGGACAGGCAGGATTCTAACCAGCAACCTCTGCACACTGGGCAGCCGCTTTAACCACTAAGCTACGGTCTCATCTGGCCAGTGCGCTAATTTTCTCAACTGTACTGAACTTGTTTTGCTTGAAATACTCGAGCAAAACCTTGATTGGTGCGAAAAAAGCACGGGTGGTGCGTGAATGGGAAGACGCGATCCTTAGGCTCAACTCAATGGGTTTAAGGGACACCAAATCAGCGCAGAAGTGGATGGATGTAAGTCCGCTGGTTTGGGTACGACGCACTTTGCCTACTGATATATTTCGGAATGAGGAGCTGGGACACATAATTTTACACAGGACACATGAAAATATTTCCAACTCTTGCATGATAACGGGAACATTACGCATACATGCTAAGAAACAGTTGAAAAAGATATGGAACCGACAGGATTTGAACCTGCCACTTTCTGCACACCGGGCAGTCGCTTTACCAACCAGCTACGGTCGCCTCTTGCCGGGACCCTAAATTTCTCAACAGTATGTTATGTCATTTCGTTCACAACATTGGAGCTGAATGTAACTTCGCCATGTTGGTTTGTATTCTACTTAAGATAGGAATCAATGGATGAACGTAACATCACAAAATGATGCAACATACAGTTGAAAAATTTTGGGTCCCGGCAAGAGTCCGAAGGCGGTTGAGTGATGTCCAGATCGGCCAGGTTAATTCACTCCCGGTTGGCAGGTGTTCCGGGTCGTGAAAATCGGGTGGTATGGGAGAATTATCCTTTCATTTTACACATCTTATTTTAACGGCATTTTGATCCGTGTAAGTCGAGTCTAAAACCCTGAAATCCCTAATAATGTTGTGGTGTGTATAACAATCACCTCCTTCCACTAGGAAGCAAATTCGTTGAGTTACCACACCACTCGAACCGTGTCGAACATAATTTCCACGTGGTGCTAAGTTCAGTATTCGCCTCTGGTATAGCTCAACTGAATACGAACTGGAGGCACTCGACTTAGATGTGAAGGGGCCCGCTTCTAAACTGACTCAAGTGCGTCAAACATGACATCTATTGAAATAAACCACCAAAGAAAAAAATATGCTTTACTTCACCGCCTACCCTCCCGAATAAATATGAAATAGAATAGTTATAATTAACGCTATAAACCATGCAAAAAATAAATATCTAATCTTTTAGTAAGTTTAGTTTGTGTAGCGCTGTAGACCATAGATAAAAGTGACATAATACCTTTTTCCGTTTTACCACTCATCATTATTGGTTCGTACTATAAAAGCGAGTTTTACTCGCAATTGGTAAGTATAGGTAATTTTTCATTTATGTTTACATGACTGTGCTGTGTATTAGATCTTTTCTTCTACTCGTATTTATTAACTAGTTTATTAGATGAATAGCAATAATTTTCTATACCTACTATCAAATGATAGTAAAGGCTCGGTCAAACAAGGACGGGTCGATTTTAAATTTAATAAAACAAGAAGTGTGTGAGATATTTACGAAATTTATTTTTTATTTGAAAGGCCCATTTATGCCATGGATGGAATATGACATCGTTCAAATGTCCACCGCGGCTTCGTATGGTGGCACGAATCCGAGAGGTCCAGGTTTTTTATGACTCTGCTGCATATATCCGGCTGAATCTGAGCGATAGCCTGCGTTATGTTGGCTTTTAGGGCAACGGTCGACTGTGGCTTATTGGCATAGACCTGCGACTTCAGAAAACCCCACAAGAAAAAGTTTAGCGGAGTCAAATCACACGATCTTGGTGGCCAATTCACGTCACCTCTGCGAGAGATAACCCTACCCTCAAACCGTTCATGCAGAATGTTCATTGTGTCGTTCGCTGTGTGGCAAGTAGCGCCATATTGCTGGAACCACATGTCGTTCACGTCCATATTGTTCAATACAAGCCAAAAGAAATTGTGTATCATTGATCTGTAGCGCTCGCCGTTGACAGTAATGGCCTCGTTTTCGAAGAAGTACGGACCAATGACGCCGTCAGACCAAAATCCGCACCAAACAGTAACTTTTTGTGGATACATTGCCACCTGGTGAACCTCATGTGGGTTGTGGTCATCGTCTATACGGCAATTTTGCTTATTATTAAAACCATTCATCCAAAAATGTGCCTCGTCGCTAAAGATTTATTTTTCGGTCAAAATCGGGATCCTCTTCCAAGCGTTCCGAAGCCCATTCAGCGAACACACGGCGTTGTCTATGGTCATTTACTTTGAGTTCTTGGGTCAGTTAGATCTTGTACGGATGCAGCCCAAGTCCCGACGCAAAATTTTCGCAAGTTAAAGTCTGCGAAAGGCCGAGTTCTTGTGCACGTCGAGAAATCGACTGCCTCGGCGTCTCCTGAACACTCTCACGTACAGCGGCGATGTTCTCGGCCGATCTGGCGTTCCTTTGACGTAAAGATGTTGGTTGGTTGTTTACCGAACCGGTCGTCTCAAATTTGGTCACCAATCGTAGGAGAGTAGACTTTGAAGAGCCACCGCGTCTGCCGTAAAATGGGCGCAATGCGCACAACGTTTGCACTAACGAACACTCATTTTGATAATAAAGTTTTATTATTGGCACATGCTGCTCAACCGTGTAACTTGCCATGGTGATTTGGCATCAGTGACTGAATAAGAAAAAACAGATTTGACAGATGCCGCCAAAACAAAATGGCCGCCACAGATTATTAACATCGACCCGCTCTATTTGAAAGACCCCTATATAAAATTATTATCGCCGCGCGTTTCAATAGTTTTTACAAGATAATCAATGCTAACCGCGGTTGACCGTTGGGTGGGTGATCATCACAAAACAAGATTTCCTCCGTGCCTTGGAAAGCACGTTAAACCGTCGTTTTCGGTTGCCGTTTGAAGATCTATGGCAGTCGTAAAGGATAGTCAGATGCCAGAAAGTCTGACAACTAGTCTTAAAAACAGTATCGTTTGTACTGGTTTGTAAAGGTCTGATGGCAGTCGCTACAACTAAAATACTGATATTCAGTTAAATCCTCCCCGAGTGACGTACACAACGATTCCCTACGTCCGGTGCACCCTGGGCACGAGTTCCCCAAAGCGAATTAGCTAATCCTTTCACCACGATGGCAAGTCAAAATAAAATTTGACTCAGCCATCGACACGACGAAGAAGAAGAAGTTAAATCCTTTGGACTAAAAGCCCACCCTAATTTCCCTAAACTTTAAATGAAAACGATTTTATGATTTGCTTTTATATTTGATATGTTAATTGGACATTATAAATATTCCGGTTTCTTTTTACATCTGGGCTCTCAGAATCATGTAAGCGACTTTGTCATGCCATTTACAACCTGTATATAGACATACTGAAGTATATATTGTAGTGTTTCATATAATATGTACATTGTCAATACGAATAAGCGAGTTGAATACGAGTAATATAAATGAATTTGGTAATATTAATTTGATTCATTGTACGATACCGGCGTCGTAATAAAGGGATATATTTGAACAGGTTACAAAAGATTACATATTCGCAGCAATGCTCGGATTTCGAACCGACCCACGTCCTGGCGACAAATCCGTTGCGAATTCCCTTGGTATACGGGGTGTTTGGTACATCGTTTCCAAAATTGAATAAGTTCTTTTGCAAGTAGAGAGGTCAAACTATCAAAAAAGCATAGTCCATTTACCTATGAAAGCTAGAAATGCATACACAAATAAAACACGCTGCGCCGATTAAAAAAGACCATGATTTGCTGAAACTTTAGGTATATTATTATGTGAATGTTTTAGTAACCTTAAAATTTAACTTTAAATCTAAATTAGACGTATTTCTGACGTATTTATACTGACTAAGTCAGTATGACTTATTATAGTTCCGAAGGTCAAAAAAATATATGACTGTTTAAGCACGCTCTTCAAGTAGACTAGACGCATTTACGAAGTACATAATATGACTCACAATAATAGTATGTGGAATGCCTTGAGATAGATATAAAACCATAGAGCGATTACAACGCTTGACAGCATAGACGTCGACGACTTCAACATAATTTTTTTGATTTGACAGCTGACCAATAAGATGAGGTATATTTTTCTTTTCTATTATCCTATAGTTAATTATTGTTATTTGTCAATAATAACCAATGGGAATCTGGGAGTTGGCTGTCAAGTAGAATCGGGCAAATAAGAGTGGTGCAAAATAAAGAGAATCACAAGTGTATTGTAAAAAAGTACTAATCAAGTATCCTTGCCTGGCCTCTCGATGTTTGCCTTACCTAAAATCATGTCCTTATTTACAAAAAACATATAATAACAAATTATACATATTATTTAGGAACGTTGGTAAGACCAAAGTTTACAGTTACAATGATTTTACTGAAAAACTTTTATAGTATCAATGGAAAGCGTCATCATCAGAATTAGATATCCAATTATAAAGGGTCTTTCAAATAGAGCGGGTCGATGTTAATAATCTGTGGCGGCCATTTTGATTTGGCGGCATCTGTCAAATATATTTTTTCTTATTCAGTCTGACTGATGCCAAATCACCATGGCAATTAACACGGTTGGGCAGCATGTGCAAATGATAAAACTTTATTATCAAAATTGAATTGATTGGTAGAGGATCCCGATTTAGCCGAAAAATATTCTTTAGCGACGAGGCACATTTTTGAATGAATGGTTTTGTTAATAAGCTAAATTGCCCTCGACGATGACCACAACCCATATTTTTTTTTATACATTAATTTAAAGTAATTTTCAATAATTAAAAATAGTATTTTAGCTTTTTTATTTTAGAAAAAGAACGAAAAACGTCAATGGTGACAGACATAATTTTTACTTCATGTCGAAAATGTTTTTCAAATATTAAATTTAAAAGTGAATAAGTGTGCTTTTGCTTGCCAATATAATACAAAAACGAAGATATTTCTGTTTAAATAAAATATATCTTTGTAAACAAGTCTGAGAACAAACATATTTGGCGACTGTTACAGGGCGCACTGACAGCGTGCCCTGTTCAAACAAAGATTTCTATTACAGCCAATGATTACAGCTGAACAACAACCAATCTTTATGTAATTACAATGATGCGATGTGGTCAAAATAGAATTTTAGACAGGCAGAGGACCAGCGGCACCCTAGTCTTGCCACATAGCTCCACCCAAAAACTGCAAGTTTCATCAACTCCGTTACGAAGCAGCAAAATTTACGAAGATATTTTTTATAGACATAATTAGTAATCTGTAAATATATTTATAGTTATATTATTTTAGTGTAAATATAAGTTTTTCTATGCCCTTGACTCAACCAGGTGGTGATGCAAATATCGTGAGCGCTAGTCAACCTACCACATCACGAGTGCGATGCCCCAATTGCTCCCAGGACTTCCAAGGTAAGCGGGGTCTGAGCATACACTTTGGGAAAGTACACAAATCCCGTAGTTTACTTTCGGATCCCGCTACTGCGTTAGCTTCCAATAATATTACAAATCCTTTCTGGCAACAACTTACCCATCTTAAAAATTCTATTCCGATTTTAAAACGAGTTCCTCGTGGCGCGAGACCTTCAGTAGCCAAAAGTTTGGCTAACTGCATAGGTCTTGTCATCCGTGAGAACTCGTGTTCGGCCTGGGAGCAATTGCTTACTTTCCCCTATCGGATTCTACATGCAAAAAAAGACCATCTACAACCAAAATCTTTAACGGCCCAAATTAAACAAAACTGTTATGTCTCGGCTCAAAATTTCGAATATAAAGCACCCATTTATAACAATAAATCGAAATCAGTATTCCAATATGTAGAATCTAAGTTAGGGGAAGGTGACATCAGCGGTGCTGCCAGATTATTATTTAGCAGTGATGTGTTGGCGCCTTGCTCTGGAGAAACGCTCACAGCTCTGCAGAGCAAGCATCCAGCGCCTTCGGATGACCTCGTTTTCCCAGAACCACCTAATAATGAAGATCCGCTTAGCATTGTAGCCAAAGACGTTTTCACAGCCGTTAGCTCCTTTAGAACTGGCTCTGCTGGCGGCCTCGACGGCCTGACTCCGCAGCATTTAAAGGATCTGCTGTGTCCGGGCGCCGGGGAAGCTGGTGAGGCCCTGTTGAAGGAGCTTACGGCACTTATTAATCTTATGCTCGCCGGTAATGTGGACGATGCCATCATCAGTATTTTATATGGTGCAAATTTATGTGCTTTAAGTAAGAAGGATGGTGGCATTCGTCCCATTGCCGTTGGTTGCACATATCGGCGTGTGGCAGCCAAGATATGTTGTAAATATTACAGTGAAGAATTGCGAAATGAATTCCAACCTATCCAATTAGGTTTCGGCTCTCGAGGAGGTTGTGAAGCGGCCGTTCACGCACTGTCAACATATCTTGGCTGTGGTGAAGGAGAGGTCATCCTAAAGGTTGACGTGAAAAACGCATTTAATTCTGTAAAAAGGGACACCTTGTTGACAGAAGCTAAATTAAAAACACCCAAAATTTATAAATACCTTTGGCAAAGCTATAGGCACCCTTCAAAATTATTATTTAAGGAAAATCTTTTGGAATCGGCGGTTGGTTTTCAACAAGGTGACCCTCTCGGACCAGTCATCTTTAGTTTAGCCATACATCCCATCATTCGACAGCTAAATTCTAAATTAAACATTTGGTACTTGGATGATGGAACCCTAGGAGGCGACGTACAGACAGTTCTACAAGATTTGGCTTTTTTAAAAAATAAATTCAATTCCATTGGCTTAGAACTAAATTCAAATAAGTGCGAAATTTTTCTTAGTGACAAATTAGTCGACAAGTTTTCGGTTTTATCTAAATTTAAATCTCTGGCACCAAATATTAAAATCGTTCAAAAAGATTCCTTACGCCTCCTAGGAGCTCCAATTCATGAAGACGCCTATGATGCTTTCATAGCAGAAAAAATACAAAATTTTAACGACATTTCGGATCGCCTTCTCCAAATTTATATGCATTCGGCTTTCACGATTATTCGATACTGTCTTTTCGTCCCTAAATTTACTCATGCCCTCAGATCCACTCATTTTTGGAAAAACGTTACTCTTTTAGGCCAAATGGACAATATTATCCAAAACACAATTAGCAAAATTCTTAATGTAACTTTGAATGACCGAGCGTGGCTACAGGCGTCCTTACCGGTTCGCCTGGGCGGCCTCGGCATTCGCAAAATTTCAGATATTAGTTTGCCGGCCTTCCTGTCGTCGGTCCATAGCACGGAAGAATTAACCAGGAAAATTTTAGCACCTACACTGGTTAATTCTGAAGTGTTATGCAAGTCCGATGCAGTGACCGCCTGGCAGATGGCTTGTCCGAGCACAGCCGTACCGACTAACCCTTTCTCCCAGAGACAATGGGACGGGCCGCTCTGTAATCAAAGGATGAACAACCTTTTGAATACAGCCTCTAATGCGGCCGAGCGCGCTCGCTTGTTGGCTGTGGGAGAATGGGAGTCAGGTCTTTGGCTTTTTGCGCTCCCGTCGCCTAGCTTAGGTACAATGCTGGACAACGAGACATTCCGCATCGCCACCTGTTTTCGTTTGGGTCTACCTAGTGTCGCTCCGCATCCCTGTCACTGCGGTGAGAGCGTCGATTGCCTCGGACACCATGTCCTATCGTGCAGCAAAAGCGCAGGTCGCATGTCGCGGCACGCGCATCTTAACGATATAATACGTCGTACTCTTGTCACCGCCGGCGTGCCAGCCGTTCTTGAACCTAATGGCTTGGCGCGTGACGATGGCAAGAGACCAGACGGTATGTCGTTACTGCCATGGAAGATGGGCAGGCCTTTGGTATGGGACGCTACTTGCGTCGATACCCTTGCGCCATCACATCTTCCAAGCACTGTAAGTTGCGCGGGTGCCGCGGCAGCATCCGCCGAAAACCTCAAACGGCGCAAGTATAATAATCTCGTCAGTGGTTATATATTTGAGCCGTTTGGGGTTGAAACTTAAGGACCATGGGGTCCGAGTGCTCGGGCTTTATTTAAAGATATTTCAAAGCGCCTAATCGACGCTTCTCGCGACCAGAGGGCTGGTTTTTACTTCGCCCAGCGAATAAGCATTGCCATTCAACGTGGCAATGCTGCCAGCCTTCTGGCCACGGTATCCGCTGTGGACAGTGATGCGGAGGAATTTTATGACGCATAATGTATTTTAATATTTTTTCATTTTATTAATTAATTTATTGATTGTATGTGTGTGTTTGTGTGTGTTATAATTTGACTTCTGACCTAAATATTAAATAAAGACTTTGAATACATACTAGTATAGTACTCACCTCAGATGTAGTAATGCACTTCTAAAATCTGTTTTATTTAACTGATTATGTCCATGGACTGTAGTTACCACTTACCATCAGGTATAATTAATCAGGTATTATTAATAATTTAATTTAATTTATTGATTGATGCATTTAAATTTATTGACTAAATATTGACATAGATAACATCATTTATTCTGACGATTTATTTTTTCCTTGTTAATTTAAAATTTTAGTTATTATTTTAGCTTATATTTCAACTAATTTACTTATTGTATTAGCATTTTGACTTTTTCTACAAATTCTTTGATATCATGGTTTACCTTGCAATATAACCCACCATGTTTGTTAAAGAGATTCGATTAATTATTGACGCTACTGATTACTGCCATAAAAATAAAGAATGCTATTTATTCGGATTTCAGCAAGTTCGATTTCCAGTTGAGCAAGCATATTTGCGAAAACCTCTGAATATGGTTGAAATTGTTGATTATTTTAAAGAATTTAGCTATGCTCAGCAAATTATAGATATAACCAGATCCGAATCAAAGCCGTTCCCATATTTCTTTTCAACTGTTTCTAAGTATAGTTGAAATTAAAAATAAAAATAAAGCTTATTTCAGTAATCTATAGTTATTCAGTATTAAAAATCTTCTATCTACAAGTACACTATTTAAGATACTTCCCCTCTATGTGGCATGTCCGTGGTACACCCTGTATATTATGTTAGAAATTAGTTTTGATTGCCACAAAGTAAGTGTTCAATTAGATATTTTCGCTATTATTTATAGAGTGTGTTGTTGTTTTTGGAAAGCTGACCAAGAAACGATTCAAAGAGCATTCTTATCTGTTTTAATTTGTGTGGATGGAGACTACGCTGGCGTTTTATACAAATTACAAATCTTCGCCCACCTATCATCTCTTCCAACTTATCTCGAATTAAACCTGTAACTGCCATCCACATTTTCTAACGGTTGAACGGATTGATATGGCCATAAAGGAAGAGATTGATATTATGTACAACGGCCCGATGTAAAGGATCAAAGTGGTTGGTGTATTGACGAGCAATGGACGCGGGGGTGCGCGCGGGAGGCAGCCGTGCAGAGGGCGACCGGCTGGCGGCGGGTATCTCGTGTGTGACGCCCGCTCAAATCACGTTTAGTCTTACAGGCAGTGTGAAACGCAAGGCGCGTCACGTCACCGTCGCGTGACCGCGAATCGCCATCGCCTCCAACACATCAAAATACGCGCGCGTTGCACGTTCGGCCGATGTACTAGTGTCCGGAAAAGTGCTCTAAAATAATCATGTTGATCAACTATAATACGAATATTATAGGCCAATGCTATTTACGTTTTTACCAAAATATTTATATAACAATACTCTATTTATAAACTGATCTGCTACAAACTCTTTTACCCTTTATATTACCGTACAACTTGACGAAGAGTTGCGGTAATGGAATTAGGGGACGATATTTTTTTCATATATGGACGCAGTGGGTTTGTATTCTTTATCGCCATGTAAATATTATTATATATAAAAAAGAATTCACGCACGTATCTTTAGTAAACACCGCACAAGAAGATACAGTAAAGGGCAAAAAGAATGTAGTTATAACATGGCACCAAGATAAACAGAACTAGTAATAGAGTTCGAGCGTACCGACTACTACCTTCAAATTTAAACATTTTGAGGTCAGCTATAACGAGAAAGCAGCTTACAGTCGGCAAAAATAGACTATTGTGAAGCGACACAACACTCAAGGCTGTAGCACTCATCTTCCTTTCCTCTTCTTTTCGCTGCAATAATACAAACTACTGTTTATAATGATATATCTTTACCTCGGTTAATATAGCTACGTACCTGCATTTTGAAATAAAAAGAACTTTTGAATGCGTCACAAAATGTTTAATTCATTGACATTACAACTCGATTACACATTTGTAAGATTAGCTTAGGTTATGTCTTGGATGATTTAATACACTACAATCTAAAGAAAATATAGTCTGTCATCCGGAGCAGAGAGCATGCATTTAACTAAAGACAACTATAAGTTTTTAATTACATTATTCCCACTGCGCGAGTAGAGCTGCGCGTGCCAGATATAATTCACGTCAAAGTTTAGAAATGATTCGGATTTGACAGCTTTTATCCGGCCCGGGGAAAAAGTCAAATTTCAAATTTGGCAGTCCTATTGTTGCAAAAGTATAACTGTCAATTTTCTTCTTGTTACGTCTTGATGAATCTATTATCTCTGATGCGGTTTATTAAAGGACAATATCAATGCTATAATTTATCAAAGCAATGAGATTTGCGTTCCGTTCTACGGTGATTACCACATAACAAAACATAATGAATCATATTTATATTAATGTGAAAATATTATTATTGGATGATGCATACATTTCAATAGAAAATAGATAGATAGATAAACGTTTATTTGCCAAAAACATGGTAACAAAAAAAAGAAGAGATGGTACAATTTAATTATAATACACAACATGTTTCACGGGATAATCGGTATGCAAAATATATAATGTTATACCTAAGTACTCATATTAAATTAAATTTAACACTAACTTAATTAAAAAAAGAAATGTATGTGTTAAAATATAAAGTACTAACAAATAGTTCCGTTCTTTACATTATTCATTATCTCTGGAATCGAATGACATAAATTCGGCTATTGTGTAAAAGCAATGTTCGATTAACCAATTTTTAACTGTCGTTTAAATTTATGACAAGGCAATTCTCTTATATATTTTGGTATCTTGTTACATATTTGTACACATTACAGCTACTGTTGCTTTAATATAGGGTAGTAGACATTGTAATTTAACTTTAATTTAGTGCGATCTCTTGACGAAAATTGCAATTTCAAGTATATATAGGTACATTGAAGCATGAGTTAGCAGCTTTAATTTTCGAAATAAAGGCCTACACGAATCTAGCGGGGCGGCACCAGAAATGGCTCTAACGTTTTTCTTTTGTGCTATAAATGCTTTATTTATATCGATAGATTTGACCCATATCTTAATACTGAGCTAATATATCCATGGTAAGCTAATAATGCAGATTTTTCGTTTGCCAAATCCCGTTTTTTTTAATGCATATACGAAACGATTAATGCGAGTAGTTACCAATTTCACGGCCGGTTTCCAATTACAATGCTTGTCAAGCATTAATCCTAAAAAAATTACTTCATCAACTGCCTCAATTTTCTGATTATTGTAACTTATTTCTAATTTATTATTTACATTATTATAGTTTCTGAAATGAATCATTTTGGTTTAAGATAAATTTGCAGTCAGATGGTTTACATTTAACCATTGGGATACAGATTCTATAGTATTATTTATTAATTGCTTATCTTTTAAATTAACGTTATAATTATAATAGATAATAACAGGCAAGCAAATTTTCTTTCAGCATTATTTATTTACTGTATTTGTATTTAAATGATTGTAAATTCGGTCTTTGTTATTTTACACAATTGATGCGATTATGATTTTCTAGGAAATAAAGATTTACTGAAAGTCAATACAGTACTTTTTATTATAGATTTTTTGAATTCGTTTTTATTTTTCCTTTGTATTCTATATGATTGTATTAAATAATAACTTATTTTACAATATAATTCCTTTATTGAACTGTAATGTTATTATTAGTCGAATCGATTATTATATCGATTCAGTTTTGTATAAGAGTGACAACTCTAAAGACGCGCTCTCTCCCGATACAAGATGGCTTCTACGTGGACCGAAATTGAACAACCAAACTAATGGTTTTACTTAATATCAACCTAACAATACATGGTGGCAGCGGTGGGATGTGGGATCCCTAAAAAGAAAAAAGAAGTAAGTCAATTATTATTCAAAATGAACGTAAAACCACCAAAAGAATTTAATTTTACGGACATCAACTCTTGGCCAAAATGGCTAGAAAGGTTTGAACAATACATAAAGATTACACAGGTGGATAAGGACGAAGAAAAATGCAACTTATTATTATACTGCATGGGAGAAGAAAGTCTGGATATAATTCAACAATTAGGAAAGGCAGAAAACTATACAAAATTGATTGATAAATTCAACAATTATTTTAGTCCCAGGCAGAACTTAATATATGAGAGGGCTCAGTTTAATAGGCGCAGCCAAAATCCGGGTGAATCTGCAGATGAATTCATTAAGAACATATATAAACTATCAAGGAATTGTGACTTTGAAAGCATCACAAAAAATGAAATAATAAGAGACAAGTTAGTGGTTGGTATACTGGACAAAAGTCTTTCAGAAAAACTACAGTTGAAGAAAAATTTGACTTTAGAAGACACTATAATATTAATACGGGAAAATGAGGTGCAGAAAAATCAGACAAAGAAACTATACAAAGAAATGGTTAATGAAGATACTAATGTCAATGTAGTCAAGAGTTATGATCATAAAAAAATGTTGTCAGCTGAAAAATGCTCATTCTGTGGCTTCAAAAATCATAATAGAAATGTGTGCCCTGCAAGAAATTCAGAATGCTACAAATGCCTTAAAAAAGGTCATTATTCCAGAATGTGTAGAAAAAATAACATGGACAAGGTTAGGATCAACTTAGTGGAAGAAGAACAGGAAGATAAGACAGAAACAGGTAACAAACCAAAGTATTATTTATGGTCCATGCTGAACGAAGCAATGGATTCTCCGTGGCAATGTAATATCAAGATCAAAGAGTTTAATAATAATTGTATGTTTTTGATTGACTCTGGAGCAGACATAGTTTGTATTCCTCTAACTATTGTACCAGAGAGTTATTTACATAAAATTAAAAAAACAGATGTTTGTATACGTTCAGCTGATGGAAGAAAATTAGAAATTATAGGGTATTTGTCTATCACATTGTACTATAAAGATAAATATTGTACTACAAAGGCTTATATTGTTAAAAGTATTAAAAAACCAATACTAAGCAGATTTGCAAGTCAACATTTAAAAATACTAACTGTTAACTTAAATGTGTTAAATACTTCACAAAATGGAAGTGGAGTAAATATTAAGAAAGAATTCCCTTTATTATTACAGGAACTGGGCCATTTTAAAGATGTAATTTCTATAAAGCTGAGACCTGATGCTAAACCTTTTGTGCAGTCTTCCCCGAGAGTGGTGCCTATACCATTGTTGGACAAGTTAAAAAAAGAATTAAAAAGATTACAAGAGCTTGACATAATTGAACCCGTAGAACAGGTAACAGAGTGGGTATCTCCTATAGTTGTAGTACCTAAAGGTGAAAATGATATCAGATTATGTTGTGACTATACTCAATTAAATAAAAGTGTAATGAGACCCTATTTTCCGATTCCTAAAGTAGAATATACATTGGCAAAAGTAAAAGGTGCTAAGTATTTTTCTAAGATTGATATTACTAAAAGTTTCCATCAATTGATTCTAGATAAAGAAAGTCAATTATTAACTACTTTTATTTGTCCATCTGGTAGATATAAATATAAAAGATTACCTTTTGGATTAAACTGCTCAACAGAATATTTTGTATCAAAATTTTCAAAAATACTTGAAGGATTAGATGTAATATATCATGTTGACGATGTATTAATATATCATAATAACATTCAAGGCCATGACAATTGTCTAAGAGAGGTTTTGAAACGGTTATCGGAAGCAGGATTAACTATAAATATTGATAAATGTGTTATAGGGGTACAACAAATAGAATTTTTAGGTTTTATGTTATCTGCCAATGGTATATCTGTGGATTTAGAAAGAGTGAAAGCTATTACAAATTTTTCCAAACCAGAGAATAAAACTGAACTTCAAAGATTTTTAGGAATGGTAAATTTTGCATCTAGACATTTAAACAATAAAGCTGATTATTTGGAACCATTGAACAACCTTTTAAGAAAAGATATAGAATTTATATGGGGTCCTGATCAAGAATTAGCCTTTAATTCTGTTAAGAAACTTTTATGTGAAGCTCCTATTTTAGGTTATTTTGATCCTAAAAAATCTATAATAGTTAGTGCTGATGCTAGTTCTTATGGACTAGGAGGATCGCTTTTACAAATAGATAAGGAAGGAAAAAGGGAAATCATTTCATATATATCAAGAACAATGAATGAAACTGAAAGGAGGTATTCACAAATTGAAAAGGAAGCTTTAGCTTTGACTTGGGCTGCAGAAAAATTTTATGAATACATTACTGGTATAAAGATAGTAATTGAAACAGACCATAAACCTCTTTTACAGGTACTACAAACAAAACATTTGGATGATTTAACACCACGTTTGCAAAGGTTTAGGATCAGGTTAATGAGATTTAATTATGAGATAAAATATGTGCCTGGAAAAGAACATATTTTACCAGATTCCTTATCTAGATCACCTCTTAATGAATCTGACATGTGTAAAAAAGAGTATCTAGATAGTGATTTATATGTTAACTTCATTATGAAAAATATGCCACTCACAGATCTGTTTTTAAAGAAAATATGTAAAGAACAAGAAAATGATAATATTTGTATTATGCTAAAAAAATATTGTTTGTCAGGCTGGCCAGATAAAAGTAAAATAGCACCAGAGATTCTGCCTTACTTTCAATATAGATATGATTTGAGTGTATGTCATAATTTGATTTTGAAAGGAACAAGGATTTTAATTCCATTCACCATGCAGAAAGAAGTGTTAGATAATATTCACATTGGACATCAAGGAATAGTAAAATGTAGACGTAGAGCTCAGATGTCAGTTTGGTGGATTGGTCTTAGTACACAAATTGAAAACTTAATTAGAAATTGTCCAAATTGTGTTGAACATAAGTCAAATCCGGTTAATACATTTAGTGATAGCAAAACTCAAGTTTCAAGGCCTTGGCAAGTTATTGCAGCTGATTTATTCTTTCATGATGGATGGTATCTTATTGTAACAGATTATTATTCTAGATTCTTTGAAATTTTTAAAATTAAAAGTTTAACTACAGATAGTATTGTTGAAAAAATCAAAGAGTTATTTTCAAGATATGGTATTTGTGAAACATTTAGGTCTGATAATGGTCCACAATTTAGGGATGCTTTTAAAATATTTTCACAAGAATATAATTTTGCACATATTACTAGTTCACCTTATTATAGCCAATCAAATGGGTTAGCTGAAAATGCTGTTAAAATTGCTAAATTATTAATTAAAAAGAATGAAAATAGTATTGATAAAGCTTGATTATCTTATAGGACAACTCCATTAGAAAATGGTTTTTCCCCAGCAGAACTTTTAATGGGGAGAAAATTAAGATCTCATTTACCGATGATACCAATTAAGTTAGAAACAAGGAATTCAAAACAAATACTTGAGAAGAATTTAGCAATTAAACTGAAACAATCTTATTATTACAACAAACGACATCGTAGTAGGCCATTACCAGATTTAAATATAGGGGATAATGTGTGGATCGTAGATAAGAGAACTTATGGTGTAATTATTAAGAAATTACCTTACAGATCATATATAATAGAAACAAAACAAGGGCAATTTAGACGTAATAGATGGCATTTAATTGGGGTATCTTACATTGATAATAAAACAAAAAATATGGAAAGTTCAGTTAGTTTAAGTAATGATAACATAAATGACATAGACCAGGATATTAATGAGATGGATGAAGTGCAGAGTCAACAGGGTGAATTAGATGCTTTTCAGGATAACCAAGCTCAGCCCTGTGCCTCACCATCTATAGATAACACTTCTATACCTCGTGCCTCCATAAGGCAAAGGCAGAAACCTTTATGGCTAAAGGATTATGTAACCTAGAAATAACTCTTTATAATAATGTTATCAAATGTATAATTTGTGTGAAATGTTATATTGTTTAAAAAATGTGTCATTTTGATAATGTAAAGAAAATGTTACTAATGGTATTATGTAAATTTTATATTATGATACTGTGTTCTAAAAATATATAATATTGATATTGTAAACTTTCGATAGCTGATGTTGTGTGGAATTTTAAATTTAATGAAAATGTAAAATATTGATTTGATACTGTAACTTTAATAAACATTAAAAAGTTTGAAAGAAGGCATCTTGAGAGATGGGATGTAATGTTATTATTAGTCGAATCGATTATTATATCGATTCAGTTTTGTATAAGAGTGACAACTCTAAAGACGCGCTCTCTCCCGATACAAGATGGCTTCTACGTGGACCGAAATTGAACAACCAAACTAATGGTTTTACTTAATATCAACCTAACAATACATGAACTTTACCGTTGTTCGAAGAAAGAACGAAAACGAAGATGGCCCGAATACGACGGTGTCCTTTGTACCAAAAATTGACATTTGAAACTGATTCAATCTCAATCAACATCAATCGATTACGGTAGGGATGGTAAAGGATCCCTGCCATGAATACATCGCCTGCTGTGCTCCTCTTTGCAAAGGAATCTCATTAACGTAGTTTCTGTCCTCCATTTGATGATGGTTCTAGGTAGCGGATGCTGCCCAGCTTTGATTTGGTACAGAATATACTAGATTGCGGTTAGACTGCGGTTATCACAGAATAGACATCACATCACAGCACTGACAGGCTTCTTATCCGGCAATGTGTCTATGCAATATATATATATATATATTTATTTATTGTAATTGACCATAGAGCTGTTCTTCTGAGAAGCGAATGCTGCTTACCGTTGGGTCACCAAGTTATTTTTGATAAATGATTTTGCCCAAGATATTGTAGTTTCCTATTATCTAGTGAGAAGTTGGTATTGCTACGTATAAAATTAAATACTTGAATTAAATTACCATTGCCGATGTATTCTGACGTTAGTATCCTGGTCCTGCTCTAATTACAGGGATATCTTTAATACGAAAATTATGGTACTTTATTCTATCATTACGGTTAAACTATTACTTGCACCTAATTTTATTAACTTTACTGTTGTGAAATATAAATAAGCTAAGTTCCACGAGATAGTTTGAGATAATACTAAACAAAGCGCTCTGGTTCTAGCAGGACCCTAAGTGGCTCACAAAGCGGCTACTTAAACTTATCTTATACTAAGCTGTTAATACTAATTGTGAAAGTGAGAATAGGTGTGTATTGTACTAAAATAAACTGTAAAATAACCTATTTACAAATCTGTGCCAGCAGATTTAATGACACAAAACTCAGCGTTGTGAACGCTAACAAAACCTGACATAAGTAATTCAAAATTTCAAGAGACTAAAGATGAATCCTTTATAGTCACCCTTCAGACACTCATTTAATGTAGAGAAGCATAAATAAAACTTCGAAAATATGTAAAGTCACATGCAGTGTGCACTGGAATTGTTATTTATTTTAACCCACTCCATTTGTTTGCGTTGGAGAACATTGGAGCGATTGCATTGACTTTCGATCAATATGTACCTACACGTATCACGTTTCGCTGTTATTACACGTTAACAGGTGAAAATGAATGGATTCCATTGATCATGGCAGGTCGGTGTACTGCTCGGAGCGAGTAAAATTACAACCGCGCACCGTAGATTCGAATCTATCTTTTTTACGATTAACCTTTTTTTGAAAATTGTTTTGTTTTATAACATTATTGATATTATTATGTATATTAATTATTTTCTTTTCTTATTTTTACATTTTAATTACATTAAATTATAAAGTGAAATACATTTAAAAATATTAAATAATTTTTAAATTTTACATTTTTGAATATAAATATAAGGAAAAAAAGACATTGATATTGTTAGTATATTAAATCTGCAGTATTAAGGTCACAAAAGGTAAAAAAAAAAACAGTTTTATTTATGTCTTGTGGTTGTGTACAAAATTATTTCTTTTGTTATAACTAACTTTGGTAAAAAAAGACTATATAACCTTAGAGCTTTGCCTTTTTCATAGACTGTTCTATTTATACAAACCAATGTTACATCTTCACTAAAATCTCATTTTATTTATGATTGCTGAGGTACGCACTTTAGATTTGTATGTACTCAAAAGTTCCTCATGTTGATACAATAACATACAAAAATACAAACAACTCTGAATTTTGCGTACAGTTTAAAATCAAGCTTGTCAATTATATTCTTATTTTTTTTTAAATATAACTTTAAATTGAAACTTGAAATTAGTTTGAAATATAACTTTATACTACGTTATATTATATGAGCATACAAATATCATATATAGCTTGGTAAATAAAGAAAATAGCTGTTTCAATAGGAATATTTTTAATTATACTTGTAGTGGAGACCCCATTAAAATCTTTTGGCAACTCTCCTATTATTAAACCAATATAATGAGTAAGTCATCATTACTTATTGAATTATGTGATCATGAATGTCTTGGCAGAACCCGTGTAAGTTAATCTTTTAGAAGTTTACGTAATCTCATTGGTGTACGCTGATATTCATGATTGAATTTCCGATCCTTAGTAGTCTGAAAAATAGATAGGATTAAAGCTCAGAGGCGGCGAGAGTAGTTCTTCGGATACCTTGCAGTGCAGACCAATCAGTAGCACGGTCATCGGTCTATAATCAAATTGTTTGCGGCGTTCTGCATGGGCCGGATTGAGCGAGGTTTTTAATAAAGAAGATAACTTCTCTGAGACATTTGGTTTATATTTACTTATTTATCTTTACCATCTAATAACACGTGGATTAAAAAATAGTATTATTAATATAAAAAAAAATACCAACGAAACACAAGATTATACCGTAGTGAAAGCAATATTTTGATATCAAGATTCACGGCATTTGTAAATCTAATTTATTAGATCGCACCAGAACTCATTATTTCGTTTCGTTCAACATCGTTTTTATTTATTTATTTATTTATCGTTTTTAGATAACAATACCCATTGAAAGAGTTGTACCGATAATCAACAAATTTTAGTTTAGCTAATGTTTAGAATGTTCAACCAAAATCGACTATACGGCAGAATTATAATTTAGAGATATTTATGATAAAAAGTTCAGACCTATAATATATGGTTGCTGATTCGTCAACGACAAAGTTCGCGCGCTCTCCACACACTTATTCTTTTCTTACTGCCCTGCACGCTGAAGAAGCTGAAAATAGCAATACTTTATAAACTTTTTTGTCGTAATGGTTGCATTTAAAAATATCGCAAAAAGATATATTATTTTAGATTATATAAGACAGAGCACCTTGTTGTTAAAACTAAAAATTTAGGGAAAATATCGTTAATAAACTTGTGCAAAGTCGACTCTCCTTAAAAAATAAAACCCTTTTCTCTCATTATATCGATCACATGAATGTAAAAATAAATTAAGTATTTTAAATTAAATAAAAGCAAGGTCATTTATACTGGACTCCTTACATCAAAGACCTGCTCTAACCACAACAAAGATCTTCGCTCAACTAACAATCTTATTATTTTATATCCTTCTCACACTTCTGGTTTTGTAAATTATTTTTATTTCGTACAGTCTGTGAGAGTGTCTGCGTAATAGAATGTGCTTCCTTTCGAAATCATGATGTCAACAACTCGGCTCACGTTTCAAGCAAAAGTTCGTGAACTATTTACCAATAAATTAACAGAAACATCTTGAGATTTATCGTAACTATATATGTATTTATATTATTCTGCTGTCGAAATCTGGCTCATATTTTGGTAAGCGGCTTATTATCATAACATTACGCGGTATAATAATAAAAATATATAAATATCATCTATAAATGAATTATTCTGTATTTATATAATACTTTTATTTTTATATAATGTATTTATTTATTTTTAGTATGTGCATGCATTGTACACATTATTATGAATATATCTCGAAATTACTGACGACGTAACGTTTAATGCATCTACTTACTTTTTATTCGTTTATTCTCTGCATCACCAAAGGATGCCTGTAAGAGAATGCTTGAGAACCCCGATAACCACTTCGACTACCGCCATAAATGAAGAGGTTTTTGGTAGGCGATTGAAATAAAATAGTGCCTTTCTTTGCTGACTTTACTTTCATTTATTTTCAACTAGATAACGAAAGACTTCATTTGTATGGGCTTTGACTAAGTCTTAAAGTCTTATATGGCGAAACCTTAAAGTCAAATGTACCCTAAACCAAATAAATAAAATAAACTACAGCTCTTATCTTATTGACTATTAAACTTATTTCAAGAAGTAACTCGATCTGTTTATGGTTCAATCGGCATCAAAACTTAAATTGGCATCGCACTTGCAGATATCCGTGTTTACTCATAATAAAGGTGTACGTTACGCCAGCAAGAAAGTGTCACCTAGAGTGATATGAGTAGAACGTATAATTAGTGCGCAATCTGCTGTAAATGTGCGCCGCATAAAAAATTTGTGCGTCTTGTAGTTTTGAAAAAAAAACGTAAAAACGATTCCTGCTGGAGTTACCTTGTTCTAGCAAGAAAATTCTAGACGAATCATCGGAGATATAAAATACATACATGGGCAGAGAGCTTATATTTGTGCAAATTTGTGCGCCATAAATATAATTTGTGCGTCTTCAGGTTTTCGAGATATTGCGTTTCCCGCTGGAGTAACGTTTTGCGAATTCGTGTATCTCAAAGACCATTATATGTGCGCCTGTAGAATGAACATACACGAATAGCTCTTAATTTGTGCATATTTGTGACATAATTAGATGCCAGATAATATTTATAATTTTCAAGTAATCGCGCTTTATTGAAAACTTAAAAAAATATTGTAGCGCCTAAATGAGAAGACGTATAAACTCGCTAAAAACTGTATTCGTTCCATCTTGACGTTTATAATTACCATAAAAAGTTTCAAAACAGAACCTACAAGCGCTAATGAATAATATTACTAAAAGTCAAAACGACGGCATCATAACTTTGACGCCATCAAACAAGAAACTGGCTCAACCTAAGATGTGTAAATGTAAACCAAAAATTAGTGCATTTATCAAATAATATATAGTAAAAATATCCAGCTTCAACTGTTTCGTATTAAGTAGATAAATATTAAGACTAAACCAAAACAGTTATTCGGCGCAGGTTATCCGACCAAATTCGAATGACTACAAAAAAGCGACGGATTCATACGTATC
Source organism: Hypena proboscidalis (assembly GCA_905147285.1). NCBI lineage: Eukaryota > Metazoa > Arthropoda > Insecta > Lepidoptera > Erebidae > Hypena > Hypena proboscidalis. The sequence goes on from LR990126.1 coordinate 10,007,889, forward strand.
GATGACCTTCTTAACTTTACTCGCTAACTGGTTGAAACGTATTGTGCCCGAGTACAGTGCAGTAGAAATAGTTATTAAAATAAATTCAGATTTTTTTTTGATTAGACATAAATAAATTTAGCCATTTGCATTTATTATATCAGTAGAAAAACGAAAAAACTGTGATTTTCTGTGATAAAGGTTCAGTACCATCATAACGGGAAATTCAAGTATAAAGTAGTTACCTATTTGTTGGCCGAGATATAATTTAGTTTTGGATATGATAGTATGATACGCGAACGTAGTATAGACCGGTTAAAATTATTATCAGCTTATGTTTCTTAAAAATTTGCCTAATTTGAAAACCCAAACCTAAGCAGCCCGATATGTGAAACTTGGGTTGAAGTTTTCAAATCCGGCTATTTTTTAAGAAACATAAACTCATAACAAAATATAACGCTCTATAGGTATTTATTACGTTCGCGTACTATACAATCATACCCAAAACTTAATTATATCTCGGCCAAAACAACAACTACTTAATATTTAAATTTCACGCCATGATGGTACTGAGCCACTTTAAGTGATTTTATTGTTTGTGTATTTAAGTAAATGAAAAACTGATCTGTGATTTTAAATAATACCAAATGACTATACAAGGTACAAATAGTTTAATTGAACAATGTTTGTTGTAATATTTATAGGTAGGAAATTTGATCTGTGATTTGATGCCATAATTACTTTAAGAATCATGATTATGATAATAAAAATAATATTTTTTTAAACCAACAAGCTCTTTGATTTCATATGATCAGAAAGTACATTTAATATATATTATATTTTTATTAGGTCATTGTAATAATAATTCCCAACGAACATTTGAGTGTGACTGTACGAACACAGTTTAGGTGTAATACGTTTAATAAAGGTGGTCATCGATACGTATGAATCCGTCGCTTTTTTGTAGTCATTCGAATTTGGTCGGATAACCTGCGCCGAATAACTGTTTTGGTTTAGTCTTAATATTTATCTACTTAATACGAAACAGTTGAAGCTGGATATTTTTACTATATATTATTTGATAAATGCACTAATTTTTGGTTTACATTAACACATCTTAGGTTGAGCCAGTTTCTTGTTTGATGGCGTCAAAGTTATGATGCCGTCGTTTTGACTTTTAGTAATATTATTCATTAGCGCTTGTAGGTTCTGTTTTGAAACTTTTTATGGTAATTATAAACGTCAAGATGGAACGAATACAGTTTTTTAGCGAGTTTATACGTCTTCTCATTTAGGCGCTACAATATTTTTTTAAGTTTTCAATAAAGCGCGATTACTTGAAAATTATAAATATTATCTGGCATCTAATTATGTCACAAATATGCACAAATTAAGAGCTATTCGTGTATGTTCATTCTACATTCGCACATATAATGGTCTTTGAGATACACGAATTCGCAAAACGTTACTCCAGCGGGAAACGCAATATCTCGAAAACCTGAAGACGCACAAATTATATTTATGGCGCACAAATTTGCACAAATATAAGCTCTCTGCCCATGTATGTATTTTATATCTCCGATGATTCGTCTAGAATTTTCTTGCTAGAACAACGTTACTCCAGCAGGAATCGTTTTTACGTTTTTTTTTCAAAACTACAAGACGCACAAATTTTTTATGCGGCGCACATTTACAGCAGATTGCGCACTAATTATACGTTCTACTCATATCACTCTAGGTGACACTTTCTTGCTGGCGTAACGTACACATAATAAAGTCGGGAATATTTCGAAAGTCAAACTTTGAAATTCAAAGTACAAATGCAAAAATCCACCATAATTCAAATCCATTCACTTATAACTGGGTTCCGTCTTTTTATATTTATAACTCCTAGCCGGACTCGACTGTAAAACTTATTAAAATTTTCTTATTTTACGAACAAATGTTGTCTTGTAGATAAAAACAAAATAATTCGTTCAAAAACTTAATGAGATTATTTCACTTGTAATATTTTTATATTGTTCAGATAAAAAAAATAAAAAATAGAAAAAATGATAATAAGAGAGGCACGTTAATATTATAATTCACGAATTAGACAAATAATTACCAAAAAGCCAGGCATAATTTAGACTTGTTCTATAAAGTGGCACATATACGTTAAGTGTTGTGAGCTGCACCATGTAAATTTGAGTAATCTTTTCCTTTAAATTGTTTACTATAAACTTATGACGTCATAATACAAGTTATATGATATAAAAGCTTGTCGCGAGATATACATATTGTGTAAATCAACTAGAAAATTAAGTAACTTGATCTAATTGATTTTAAATAAAAAGAACTATGTTCAAACTAAGTAATACGAGCGACAAGCTTTTATATCGTATAACTTGTATTTATTATGACGTTATAAGTTTATAGTAAACAATTTAAAGAAAAAGATTACTCAAATTTACATCGTGAAGGGTTACGTATTATAATATCTAAAAGTATTCTATCTATTTTTGAAATAACTACGGTTGATTTATATATGTTTATAACACATATTGGTGAACTCAAGTACTGTTTTATTTACATAATGTCGATTAAACTAAAATTAATCTCACTAACGAACGATTAACCTAATGATTTTTTAAAATATTGGATATTTCCACTACACATGAAATATCTAATGGACGACTCGCCTACTAAAATTAAGGCTTCTCCATTAACTAAGAATTGTCAATTAATTCAACATCATTTGGCATCTACTAGTGCTGACATTTCAATTAATTTACCATCAAAAGACGCCCTGAGACAAATAGTTAATCGTGAAAAAAAGAAAGCTATGTTGACTATTAAAGAACCAACAAAATTTGATTTTGTAGTTAACGAAGAAGCAGTTACAACTGGAGACGGGGAATTATTTTTAATTAAAAGCAAAGTTTTCGGAAATAAAAGAGTAATGCTGTTTAGCACTAAAGCCTTAATGACCTACTTAGCAAAAAGTGAATATTGGATCATGGACGGGACATTCAAAATTGTTCCTAAATGATGTTATGGCATTTGATAGTTACAGCTTACAATGATTAGACAGGCACAACGTTGTCTTTCATGTTTCTAACCTAACCTACCTATTAATTTTTATAATTATTTTAAACTTTCTTACAAGCAATTTTGGTGGGAAATGATGTTATGGCATATGATAGTTACGGCTTACAATGATTTTACTGGCACTTCGCCGGCCGCTGCCGCGGCACGCTCGCTTCGCTCGCTCGGCTCGTGCGTTGTCTTTCATGTTTCTAACCTAACCTACCTATTAATTTTTATAATTATTTGAACTTATTTTACAAACAAGAAAAGGAAATCCAAGAATGAGCATAAGTTACAAAAAATTGAAGGTATTCTAAAAGAAATCCCGGAATACTCACATGTGGAATTATTGCAAGCTATTGCTTCAAATCTTTAAATTTGTTCGTTGTTCATTTGTATCTAATTATATATAACTATGATTCAACGTTTTTTTGTGATTTCCTATATAAATATTAACCACAGATATATCAAGAGTAGGTGAATAGTCCATTAATTAATTCAACCTTAACTTAATTAATTATAGTTAAATAAACCGTAGGTGAATCGTCCATTATGGATTTCATCCATTAGTTATCATAAAAATCTGTGAAAATGACCTTTAGGTTTTTTAAACAGTAGGTCTTATGATCGTAGTCATTTCAATAATAGTTAGAATACTTTTAGATATTATAATACGTAACCTCGTGAAGCAATGAGGCAAAACCTTAGTATTTAATTATTTTAAATCATATTATTTACAATCAAATTTAGGAAAGTAATTGAGAAAAGAACAGTTTAATGTTATTTAAATTTTATTTCTACCTTTTTAGGGCGTAAATAAAAGCTTGTTTCAAAAGTTTTTTAAATTTATTTATTGTATATATTTTTTTAGTTTTTGCTAGATATATTTCTTAGTCTATTTATTTAATTCAGTGCGTCACTGTTACATGGGCGCCTGCCAGTTTATTTTGAGCAGTTTTTATTTTCCATGAGGAGGCCTTCTATCGATGTGACCCTACTTGAAGCCACATACGCTTGGCCAGCAGCGAACAACTTTGGGCCCTAATACACAACGGCGTGGTCAACTGGACCAGTATGTAAAATTTAAGCTCAATCGGACACCGGGAAGTGGGTCAAATTTAACTTGTAAGATTCCACCTTCACATACAAACATTGCAAGTTAAATAAAAGCTTTTAAAAACGGATGAGGGCATAAGCACATGAAGTATCTATACATGATATTATTTGTTCACCCGACTGCGGCGAAGCCAAAAGGAAGGGTAGTGATTTTTACAGTCTGTTTGTTTGTACCTACTTATGTTTATAATTATGTATGTTGCACCATAGCGCCTAAACTACTGAAAGGAGTTTAAAGAATGAGTTGTCAATAGATTTGTAAGAATAGCCCGGGTGACATAATTATGTCAGATTCCAAACTCTAAAAAAAATTAGATATTTTGACATTATAGTGGTGGTGTTATGAAAATTATTATTGAAAATACTGTGATTTGTAAAAAAGGTATTTATTGATGGCGTAATTTAAAATATACTAAAACTATTAACTATACACGACTCGCGGAAACGCACGGCGCGCATGCGGCTTAGTTGACGGGTTAGATCGGACTGCTTTTGCGCGGGCGTTTGCGAGGCGATGCGCGCCGAGCGTCGGCGAGGGTCAATGAACGCTGACGAGCGTGGATTGACATAGGTACAGTCGCATCGGGACATGTTATATCATATTATTTGAAATCGAATAAAAGGTCTTGGCAAGCAATTTACATATTTAACATTTAGTTATGTTATAGTATATATTGTAAGTCAACGTATACGTTAAAAAGGTCCAGTCGTTTCAGTTATGTCCGTAGTCTGATAATAGTTAGTAGTAACACTTAATCACGGCAATGTTAGATCAATCTTGTTACTATATCACAATTAAGTTACGTTGCGACCCTTTTGGTGACTATTACTAAAAAATATATTTAATAAGCAGAAAAAATATCAAGGATCGCAAAAATAGGATTAAAAATATTCAAATATTTAGCCAAGAAAGTTACAGAATAACTGCTACTAATACTGTACAAAGATGAAATATTCGAGGATGCTGAACGTAGCGCGACTTGACGCTAATGATAGATAAGGTTAAGAGCCGGCGCGGCGGAGCCTACAAACTACTACCTGAGTTAGAAATTTGTGAGACGTGTAAGCTGCGACAGGTCGACAACTCGCGCCATTAAACATTCATGCTGACACGCGTTCAGAAAGGCATTACCAGGTATAATAGAATCATTTTTAAAAACAACAATCCTCTCACCGAACTCATAAAGTTTACTATATTAAAATTTCAGTCCCGCAATTCATGGAAATATGCATATTTTACTTGGATAAATATATGGTCTATAAGTGAAATTGTTTCGTGATTATTTAAAATTCCTTTCACGGGAATAATATATAATTTTCATATTGTTTTATTTATGCCTTCAATTTCATTGCAGTGTAAATATCCAGTCCAATAAATAAACAATGTAAGTAACTGTAATATGTGATCTTAGTATACTCTTATTTTTCGTATTCATTTGTTTTATTACATATTCTCTTTTATATGATTGGTTTGTTTATATTTGTTTTACAAAACGCTATACGTTTTATTCAAAATAAAAAGATACAAACCCGATTAAGAAGTTTTAACAGGGATCGATAGCTGAATTTCTCCTTACAAATTCATACTCCTATTTCTTGTCTGGATAATGACTCTAGAACAATCAGGTTGATTTTATAAAATATAAGACTACTGTACTGCCTCTGTTATTTAGTTTTTGGCTAAAAATAATTACCAAGAAAAATTAAACCCTACAAAAAATCTGTTATTTATCAACGTGGAGAGATATACTCAAAGTAGCATTGATACCATACCATGAACCTATTGGATGTAGTTCATGTATGGTCTGAGATGGCAGAAATTTCCTGAGTCTCAAGTGATGTTTCTGTGAGCTGCAGACAACTTTAGACCATTTACCTTTACAAAAGGAGTTGTATCCATTTTATTACTCTCCTTCTTCTTGTTTGTGCACTCAATTTTACTCTACGCACTTCATTTAGCTCTGTTTTGATGTTAACTGACGTCAAAAAACGATTTTGCAAGAAAGTTAAGAAAATAAGTGGGTAATTGCGACGGATGGTTGTGTCGAGTTCTGCCGGTATCGTATCTTCTTAGTTAAAAACATCGCTACAAATCTTCTGTATACACTAAAAAACTAAGACTGATTTAAATTTAAATGTATAGCTATAGTTCGTTGATCCAAGCTTTTCGCCACCAATGCCACAATTTGACTGACTCGTTTGGACGAACTACCAATGTTAAGGTTATACACTTGTCTAAATAAAAACACTTTTCAATAGTTATATTAGTAAAATTAATTGAATGCGCAACTGAAAAAATATATTGAAATTTTTGCTCTCATAAGACGCAAAACCATAAGATTGCGTATCTTTTCGTTTCCAGGCTATTATCAATTATATTGCAGTTCAATTGTAAAATTTTGTATTTTTGTCTTTAATTTTGTTTTAACATTTTAAGTTAATGTGTTCTTTTTCTTACATTGTTTTAAATGAAAAAGTAAAGATCGTTCTATAATCATTAGAAAAATATCTTTTACAATGGAAATACAATAAAATTGATGATTATATCCTGGAAACGAATGAAATGGAATGAGCGGGATGAAGCCTGAATAAGCTCCTTATGTCGGAACGTTTCAATTACAATACGGTCTACTTTTAGTGCAATTGAATTTCAGCATTTTTTGCAGAATAAGAATCAAAAGTGAGGGTTTTTAATACAAATATTTTTATTCTGGTTACCCTATAATTTATTACTCTCTATTTAAAAATATAACAATGTATAATATTGTTATAATTTTTAACAAGTCAGTAGGTATAACGATACGCTAGTTCTGTATAAAAATCCATCAAAAACATTAACATTTCTATTACCTGAATACACTGGAGTAATAACAACGGACAGCTTAACATCTCGGAATAGATCAGCATCATTCATTATTTAGGTACCTACGACCTGCCGCTCCCAAATCAAATGTAGGTCATGAAAGGCGCGAAAAGGCTCGGTACCTCGCGCTTATCACAATAACAACCAACTTATTACACTCTTTCTAAAATACTCTTTTCTATTTAGTATATATCATTATGTACATACACATGCCGTTATTCATTAAAATTGTACAATTTCAGCTATTTCTAAAGAAAGAAAAATACTAGTTGTCCGCGGATAGTAGTATAAACAAAAGTATGTATGTAATGTATAAATAATGAATTGACCAACGATCTTTGTTAAATGACATCGTGACGAAGCCGCTTACCTGTGATTCAGTAGAATGACCTGGGTACAAATATGTTCACCGGAAAAGTCCAACTGATTATGGAACAGAACATAACCCAAGACTATTTAATCACATTTGCAAATTTCTACTTTGAGATTTGTCGATTAAAAATTTATGCTCATTAGTGGAGTATTCCGATTATATGTTTTCTGATCTAGAGTTTTAAAAGCATGTTCTTAATCACTGAAATGTGTTTCCGTAAGCTTATTCTGATACACTTGCGATTTTATTATGACATTTAAAAATTGCCAAGACTGATTTGCCGATATCCGCTAAAATTTTTTGCACCCACGGTGTCAGTATCTGATTCACTGGTAAGCAGCTTGGTCAAGATGTCATTTACGCCCTGCATGTATAATTTTAAGTATACATAATGACTGCTTTTATTATAAGCTGGTCTGAGGAAGAAATAAATACAATACTTTCGTTAAGAGAAAGGTTAGAAAGCCAAGGCGACAGTATTAGTGAGCAGGCTCTCCACAAAAAAAAAATGGTTGTTTTTTAAAATATTATTCGTTATTTATAAAAATGAAGTGCTAAGTGTAGTGGAGCCCCCGTATTAGAGTACCTATGCACTATGTGGTTAGCTGGAATGTGGTCAGCCGTCCGGTTAAACACAACCGAAAATTGCCCAGAGAAATGGTTTTTATTCGCACTCGTGTTGCGGTTGCCACTTGCCGCTCAATCAAACCAGTCGCTCGGAGCGCTTCGGCCCAGGTAACGGTCAGTGGCTTACCGTACAGGTTGGGTCATGTTTTTTGCAATTAACTACACTTAATTTTTCAAAAACCGTTATATGGCAGTGCGTGAGGGTAGCAGGGGAAACGTAGGGGAGTACGTCGCTTCATGCATTTATAGTCTCGGAGGAGCGCTTTTACGAAAACAATTTTGCAAAAATAATAATTTGTATGTCAATGTATACACCTGAATTGAATACGTTCTCCGCTGTGAAAGTGAAGGTCCAAGTGTTAATTTAGTAAAAACTTGTGTCAAAAAAACATTAGTCTGGAAAAAAACGAATATAAAACAAATTCAAAAAGAAGCGATGAAAAAATTTGTGACGCAAAGAGGTTGTATAGTCGATCCAATAGTGCCAACTATGTGACGGGGGACATATCTTCATGTTAGAATATTTATGACAATAAAAAAAATTGTGAGTAGAATTATTTTTATTCATGTTTAAAATGTGCAAAAATGTATGGCTCACCCTGTATTTTGCAGTTGCCTTTGTCAACCCACTCGTTTACCGACGCTCGTCCATCAAACATTCGCATACTGAAGACGTCATAATAGATTTCGATACAGAAAAGCATAAAATTGAGATACACAACAGGCCAGGCAATCTGGAATAGAACATTTTAAAATAATCATGATAATATTTCACGTTTTTAGCAAACCGCAAATCGTAACGTTTTCATACGCATTTTCCGGTTGCCTTCACGGCAAGCCGCCAATACAGCCGCGGCCTGTAGGACTGGCAGCCGCAATGCGGCTAATCGGACAGTGCGTTCGTAGCCTTAACATTCGTTTTTCACGTGCAATTTCTTTCTTCAACCCAGCTATTTTACATATACATATATTAGATTACAAAGATCGTTGGTCCATGAATATCGATCTATACCTAAGTGATTTTGTTATGCACTCATTAAACAATCGTCACATGTAAAAGACTGTACAAGTGAATGTTCATGCCATAAGACATCAGTGAACTATACACCGCACATAGAGTTTGTGTTGGAAGACATGAATGTTTGCATTCGAGTGCACCATACCGGGATATAATGTCGATGTTCTTCTTCCGATTCCACAACCTACGACGCGCCGAGGAGAAGCGAAAGAAGCACAACAGACTCACCAAAACTAGACGAAATATGAACTCAGACATGCTTACTGCACCATCTCGACTGCTCGAGCGACCGCTCAGCGAACCTGTCGACAGCCTCGATGAAATCGCTCTTCAGATACCAAGGTTTATTAGTCTTGTTATCATTTCGCTTTAGCTGTCTTAATACATGGTTTCGTGTGCTTGCCTTCCTTTTGTCCAAAGGTCTCTATTAACCTGGGATATACTAAATTGATATATATTATTATTATGCAAAGGTCCCACCGGTGTTATGTTAGTATCATTAAATATTGAAAGTGCCATTAAAACATGAACATAAATCTTAAATATTTTAAAATGTACATTGAACCAAACATTATAACAATATAATAATTGATGGCACTATCAACATGTATGCTTGTAAGAATACAATTCGACTCGTTTTGTGAGTTTTAATAAAATTAATCAGATAGATATAAGCTTATTATATCCTAGTCTGTCTTTGATCCTTTGTCGATATATTGCAAAGATTGACCATAATTTAAATTGTATATTTTGGTTAGAATTGGATTCTGAAAACAAGCATTAAATAAGAAATTTACCATCAGCGCGATTTCGGTGTTGCATTTAGTCGTTTGATATGATAGTGATGTTAGATTGTAGATTAACATTATTCATGACAGGTTTGTTATACTTTATTTTAAAACTGATCAATTATTATGATCGCATAGATTTAAAATTAAAATTAATCTGTTTTAGCTGGCTTGATATGAATTTTGCCTGCCTTTGTGAATTTAATGCACGAAACATTTTATAATTGATTCTTATATGTGATGTATATGTTGCTGCAAGTGCCTGAAAACCAATTAGTTAACGATAGCTATTATTTTAGTTTTCCCTGTGTTTTAAAAAGATATAGAAAGAGACCTTAGTTGTAAAAGGATTTTATGAATCTAATCTAATCTAATCCTGCAACAGACAAAGAAGAAAATAAAGAATATTATATTCTTAGACATAATTTGCAGTTTAAGCAAAGTTATACTCTATTGCTTCCTGTAAAAATGCTTATGATAACGAAAAATAGCATTAATTAAGAAATTAATGCTATTTTTCGTTATCCTGAAGTTATTATTATTTATTTGTACATGCTAGAAGTTACATATAAAGGCACTTTGTAGCAACATAATTTGAACATTTTGATAATAGTTGTGTAAACAATAGCTCCTAGACGAATTATAGATAAATTCAGTATGTGGGTCAAGCTGGAGCAGGACATAAGCTCCAAATTTCCCCGTAGAATGTCGCTCCACGTAATGTAATGCTACATAGATTTATTTTATCGATGTTTACTTAGACTCTCGTTAAAGTAGAATCTTATAGCAACGGAAAAGGGATAAACAGCGTTTCAAACAGATGGTCGGACGGTAAAATACAATTCTAACAAGAATTTGTAGATAGTTAATGCTAACGATTTCCTCCTCCTCGCGTCGTTCTCCTCATTGCTGAGGGTCGTGATTCCCCCGATGGTGCATCACTTTGCTTCTGATGACACTCCTCCAACCGCTCCTGTTCTTGGCTTCGTGCAGTGCCTCGTGTAAATTTAAATTGAGGCCAGAGCGGATTTGGTCCGGCTAACGATTTATATTTTATAAAATTATGTAGGTATGTGTGTACAGAAGATATTTATTAGTATGATTGTAATAAATTCATCATATCGATTAAAATATATTCTTTTGTATCCTTTCCACTAATTTATTTTCATGGATATAGGTTTAATGGGGATTCCTGTTGAAACGCAAAAAAAATTAACTTACGTAATTAGTCACAAAATGTAAACACAATTTTTTGATTAACATTGCAAAATTGTCGGAAACTTAGATGAAATTTGTTTACATCTAGGGCTTTAAAATCATATGCTGTATTACTGAAAAGTATTGGTAATACAAATTAGGTTCATCAATTTTATTTAAGTAACGTATTAGGCCCATCTTAAATAACAAATCTGATTTCGTTATTACCTCATCTCCTCTCCGCTCCGCTTTGGTGGAGATGGATCAAGCGGATAAGTCTCAATTTGGTTAGAATTCTGTGCAGTCGGTGGAACGCCCGGCAACAAAGTGGAGCAGAGAGGATTGGCGTTGTGTAGTAGCGCCCAGCGCTGCGCAGGCCAGGTGCACAGTGGGCTGGAGTCGCAAAGTTGGGACTAATTGAGAAGTATATTTGAAATCTACATACTTATACAATCATTTTATGTTTCGCCCCTTTTTTCATAATCCAATTACTTACGAAATTATACGTCTTTCAATATTGTACAAAAATAAATATAATGCTTATGTTAATTTTGCTGCCGGAGGTTCCAGGGGTTCTCCAATACTGGTTCACATAGATCCATCGTGTTAAGGCTCAATAGATTTGTCTCACTTTCATTGCAAATTATCTTCAGGGTCTGATCTTGGATTCCGAAAGGTACCCAGGGGCTCACATAGACCCATTGTGTTTAGGATCATTGGATATGTCTCACTGAGTACTTGCTAAGCATAGTAATGGTCAAGGATTAAAGTTGGTTACTGAATAGTATCCAGAGCCTCTTCGCTGCGCCTCACATAGTCCCAAGAAGATTTGACTAGAGTTATTATAATTGCAATTTAAATATTATCCTTACGTAATTTTTATCCAAATGATATATAGGTATCGCTCAAAAAATATTATATATCTTTTTTGCTTGATATCTATAAAAGTAATAGTAAGTATTACATGCCTAAAAGTGAATAGTATGTAAAGTCTTGCTCACGCAAGGAGCAAATCTTCTTCTTCTTCGTCGTGTCGATGGCTGAGTCAATTTTTATTTTGACTTGCCATCGTGGTGAAAGAATTAGCCAATTCGCTTTGGAGAACTCGCGAATTGCCCAGGGTGCGCCGGACGTAGGGAATCGTTGTGTACGTCACTAATAATAATAAATACAAATAATAATAAATAAATATAAATACAAATAATAATAGCGAATTTGGGTATAGTGCTAATAGGGAAATTGTCCGAAAAGCTGATGAAAGATGTCAAAAGATTTCGTGCTCATAATTCCAAGAAATATTATAGAAATATTGTACCAATGAAGATTTAATCAATATTCCAAAAAATCGTCACAGTGATGATTATTATGGCATTGTATATTATATATTTGTTGACGAAAATTATCAAGGCTTATATTGACTAATAATTAGTACTTATCAAATCTAAAAGTTAAATTAAGAGGTTCGTGATTTTTACAAAGTTATATTATTATTATTTTTCATACAAATAATCTTCAAAATCTTTGTAAATAATTGTAAAAATGTCAAAGCCAGATTGCAACAGCCAAGCATCATTGTTAATTTGTGCTAGATAGCAGAATTCATTGCCGTCATTACATTTTTTAAATCTAAATCAATTTTGGTTGATCCTTAAGTCTTCTACAGTCGAATTTTATGTCATCGTGGGGCGGCCCGGCGGCGGTTGCACTCTTTTCTGCGCCGCGCGCCGCTACGCATCTTCGCTCCTCTCCTTTGGTGCACTTCTCCGCTCCGCTGTTATTTTCGTAGATATGCACAGGAATAATATGAGCATAAAACTTGTTTTGTAATTCTTTATAGTAATTATAAAGAGATTTTTTTTTGTTTGGTTGTTTGCTTGTATCCAAAACTCTTCAAATGTAACTTGACCATTCTAAATAAAAATATTTTTAGTGATAGATCAAGACCCCAGCAATAATATAGGCTACTTTTTATCCACTAGAAGGTAGAAACTAGTAATCTATATAAATTGTCAATAGCCGGTGACAATATATCTAACGGGAACTTAATACCATCGGATGTACACAACATAAATTAAGGGTTAATAGCCTCAGTTAGGGCACCGGCTACCTAGACTATCCGAAACAACAACTTTCTTATACAGGGTAATGCGACAGTGCGACATGTATTGAAGCAACAGATTGTAGACCTCGCCAGTGTTCGTTTCCACCGGGTAAAAAACTCATATAAAAAAACACGTTTCCCAAATAAATTAAACAATTAGATGCAATTTCTTAACAACACACAACAACAACAACAATTTCATTTTTGTATGAGTTTTTAATTTTTGGTGTAATTTACACATAAAACAATTTGCCAACCCATTCTGGTGGTTACAAGTGCCTGCCTAAAACAGCATAAAGGGCAAAGAGGCAAGGTATGTTAAATAATGAAGATAGAAGACTAACTCAAAGGAGACATTGTTTTGATTTGAAAAACAATTTGAACTGCATTCAAGGATTTTCAAAAATATCTTTGTATTGCGGGCGAATCAAGACTGCCCAAATCCGAATAACTACATCCTGTACTTTTATGGCGTCAATCGATAGCATCAATCAAGTATTAAATCTTTCTAACAAACATGGAGTTTAGGGTGTCCGTGAATTTCGTATTTGTTTATTGAAGGAAATATTCAGCTTATTTTTCAACTCGTCGCATATAGACCCAAGAAGTTTTAACTAGAGTTATTAATTGTAATTTAAATATTAAATTGCTTAATATATTGAATTACATATATATTTGGTTCACTTTTGAATGCTATTGGCAATTTATAATCACACTTCTTTTAGGTTGTGCCTGGGGCAACTATGCTAAGCGTCTGCCAGTGGTGGGGGATGATTTCCTCTCTTAACATATCCAGAAATTAAGCTTTATTCTATGACGTGACTTTTTTACAATGTTTTTTTTTATATTGACCAAAGCCACCACCATCCAAATTCCATATTTGGTGTTCGTTTTATAACGGAGAAACGTTCAGCTTTTATAAAATGACGTAATTAATTTATAACGGCCACTCGCAGGCTCCTAGTTTGTATGTTTAACCAGGAAACATTATTGGTTTCTCCGAAGTTGGGTACTATTTGAGCAACTGTATCAAATTGATCCTTTTGGGGTCTGTCCTTGTAGCCTGAAACGTACAAGGAATACAAACGCGTCACGCGATCTTTGCTACGTGTACATTCAGCTCCCAAACTGTGCATTGCGCCATTTACTTACTTCGGAGGGAGGAGCCAAGGGCGAGCGTCTGCGGCACGTTCTCAGCCGCTGTCCTGATCTCGTCGCTCTTGAGCACGTCACGTCACGCCTAACATAAAATTTTCAACTTGACTTTTTAGCGAGAAGAAAGCTGACCTATCAAAAATACCTAAATAATATAAGTCGGGGAAATAACGTTGCTCTGGAAAAAGTCATCGTTCGCCGGTTATTATTGTCATCGATAGTATATCCTATTTAATTTCTAAGTAAACAGATCGTCAGTTGCCGTCGTATCGGAGGTGTTTGGGTGTAGGATGTTGAAAATGTAGTAAAAAAAATGAAAAATAAGTTTTAGTACGCCAAAATTTGCTAAAAACCAAATAACATTTTTATTTGAGTCGGGCTCCAATACAGCAAACGCAATTTTTGCTCGATATTGATAAAGGCAACAGGTAGACACTTATATTTTTATTAAAATAAATTCAATAATTACATTAAAATAAAATGAATATTTAAGTGGGCTTCTCATAAAACAAACGTGTATTTTTTTTGCTTTGTTTTGATGTAAGCAACCCTTTGTGCGTGAATCGGTTTGTTTTTATTTGTGATTATCCGATCTACCCTACTGTATTGTTTACCTATTACAAAACATGGCCGTTCAGACTTAAAAACCAAACAACAAGCCTGTCATAATATGCTATGTTTTTGTGTGCGCGAGTGTGTGTTTGAGAGTGAGCTAAGTTCATGCTAGTATCCGGAAGCGCCCACGGATTATGCTTACGGGAGTAATTAACAACTTACTGTGTAACCTTAAATATTTAAAGATAGGCGAAACTTGTGTTTTCACTTGTTACGGTTGCCTTGTGTAATTTATTCACCTACTAACTAACAATGCCTCTACCAGGTAAGTTTGACAGTGTGTTACTTAGTGCCCACTTATGCTTAGATTTGCAACAACTAAACAATTTAGTAATGCAAAAGATCATTATAGTGTAATGATCATCTTTATCATTTAATTTAAAAAAAATGACTTTGTAGTAGGAAGGAAAACCAGTTTTTAGAAACTATTATTATAAGTGAAACAACTGACGTGTAAGATCTAAAAACTCAGACTTATTCACTCGGGATAAAGACAAATCTGTAGTGCTTGTCCCTCAACACTGTCATTCAACGATCCAGATCCGACCGTTATTGAAAGGAGAGAACAACTATACAGGGTGGCTCATATATATCGGTCAGTATGGGGAAGTTTGTAATACATACGCAAATCTGTGTTAAGGAACCATATATCCTGTTACAGTACAAGCTTTTTCTTAAATATGTTTACTTAGATTTAAGAAAAAGCTTGTACTGTAACAGAATATATAAAATTGATAAAATGCATTGAATTTTATATTATTTAATTTAGTGAAGTAGTTGTGCTGACTAGTCACCTTATCAAGTACAGTACTGCAATAAAAAAAATACGGCCAAGTGCGTGTCGGGCCACGCTTAATAGGTTGCCGTAGTCAGCCGGCACAACATAATTATGGACTCAAAACAAGGTTAATGACTATATTAAACATTAACCACTTAATACAAGTCATTATTTTCAAAGGTTTTTATATTTTGTGCAAGATATTCTAATATAAGGAATAAAGTAATGTACACTTTAGACCCCTATTATTTTGAACTAATAAAGTTTAGCTTTTAGGGAAGGGGGCTACTCGAGCAAAAATTTGCTCTTTAAAGTTAATTATCTCGCAATTAAATCTCTAAATCTAAAAACTGTCTTACCAAACCATCTATCTACTAATACTCTACATATTGAGGTATGCGACAGAAAAAAAATATTCACCACTTTCCTACCTATCTTGTTTTTAAGATTTTATTCTACCACTTTCTTGACATAGTTAGCATACATATCTATTTAAAATTTCTGCTTTTTAGCACCAACGGTTTCGACGCTATGTCTCGGACAGACGGACAGACGGAAATGGCGAAACTATAAGGGTTCCTTGTAGGTACTACAGAACCCTATAAAAGCGTTGCGATTTTGAACATCTACTCAAAATATAATACATTTTATTCCTTTTAGATATCCTGTTTATTAGAGATTTACTGCTTGTGAACTAAACAATTGATATTCATAGAAATAATGCACTTTTTATTTACAATTCGACCGGGTTCGATACCCGAGCTGAGTACAAGTTTTTACTAAAATCTAAGTATGCAATTTTTGTTTTTACCTAAATCGATATCACGATTCCTACGAACGAATATGTGTATGTCCTATATACAGACTTCCCCATTCTGACCGATGTAAATGAGCCAGCCTGTGTATGTAAGGGCTCTACTAAGCCGTTGACATGTATGGCAGAATTGGCACATCTCCAAAATACGTACCGGACAATACGGTGCGTATTTTAGACAGCATCACTTGTAGTCTTTCATGTTATATAAATATAAAATAAATATTTTTATATTTATATAAAAATATCTATTTTTTACTTCTCCACGCTTAAAGAAAACATTATTCATTAGCCGCGCTGTTTTAGAATAAAGATCCAACCAGTTTATTAAGATTTAGAGAGTGTTAGAGCCTCTAAACTCGAATGACGGAAGACGAGCTGTCAGGATAATGGACGATCCCAAGCTCACAGAAGGCCAAAGGCTACAATTTACCACCTGCCATCGACACCCAGCTCATCGTCACACTTTAAAACCTTTAATCGTCGTCGCTTTATTTATATACCAACTTTCGTTGCCTCGCTCTAATCGTTTCGTTAGATAAATATGAACTTATTTGAAATCGTAGTATGTAAAAAGTGTCAGAAGCCAAAGGCCGTTTTTCATTCAAAGGTAATATGGGTTTATCTTTTATATTATTAAGATTTTATCGATTTTTATAGACAAATCATATACTAAAATGCGTGTTGGTTGGCGCGCATTTTTCTGCACTATTTAATTAATGATTAAAGCAATTTTGTCATTTTTAGTGTTTTAGATATGATTAGTGTATTAAAAAAGATAAAAACTGGATAATGGCATAGTTAAACTCATATTACGTTGGTATGAAAACGAGGTGCTCGGGCGTCTACCCTAAGTTAATATTTCTGTAATAGGCACAGTGAACAGTATAAGTAGCGGATGACCATAAAAGACTGCGACAGCTATGCCGTAGCATCGTAGCTATAGTCGTAGCAGGGCTACAGATTCTGTAGAGCATAGATTCCAAGTGCTACGACGACTTCGGCTCCTCTTCGCCGAGGTGTAGCTGTTGTAGAGTTTTTTTTTTTAAGTGAGCGCCGTTTCACGGAGTAGGTAGGTATAACATTTTGGGGTATAGGGTATAGGTACGCATAGGGACTCTATGAGACGCAAAAAAACTGTTTTAAAGAATATGAAAAACTGGACCTATGCGCATTACGACCAATACCATAAACATACATAGCGAATGAAAATATCCATTAAAAGAAAACAGAGTGCATTAATAGTTTTAACCATCGGCACTTTGATTATGCGCGGCGCCTTGTCGTCAGCATCATTAAAGGTTTTGTACTGACTTCTCAAAGACATTTTGCAGCTTTTCGGCAGTACATGGTGACGATACAAGCGCCGCCGGCGCGGCGGCTTCTATTGAAATCACATATACAAACAATCTTCGCAGCCGCGCCGAACGCACAACATTTGACACTATTTGATTGCCGCCACAGGGCCTAGGTATACTCACACAGGCTCACGTTCCATGCCGCCTATGCCTTGTACATGCATTGGCGCCTTTTTACCTTGCAGTCCCAATTGTCTTCGCGATTTCGTGGTCCAACAATGTAACTGTGCTTCCTTCATCATTCTATTATTCATCAAAGTCAAGCAGAGTACGCATGACCTTGTATCGCTGTCGCTGTGTTCGATGCGCTTAGTACGAGTGTGGGCGGGGCTTGCGCGGGCGCAGCGGCGACGAAGGTCGGCGTATCGGGGCGGCCGGGTGGCCGGGCGCTGCGCTGGCGTCTTGCTTGCGCTCACTCGATGGTTCGTGATGCATACATACGTGCGCCGTGGTTTCGCTCGTTCGTTCGGCGTGTAATAATTTATGATGCGGTTGTTCGCATCCGTTATTACCGCACTTCTTCGCTTCATGCATGCTTACTATACAATTAAAGCACAATTTATTTTGGCGTACTATGTTCCATCGTTTGTTCGTATCATAGTTTAAAAACTTAGGTCACTTAATCAGTACGTGTTCTGCTTTACACACAGGGCACTTTTTATTATTTGAATCATTCGATAAATACGTACGTTCATGGTTTCTACGATTACTGCTAGATGATTTTTCTTCTCTTCGTGATAATTGTTCTGGGGCTGCGTAGGGTGCGCGCTTGTCCGCTTCGCATATAGCTCAGTTGATAACCATGAGGCAGATGATTTTTCGAATTTCTCATAAAATCTTTAGACATTTATTAATCTGGTTGGTCTTTACTATGGCTATGTTAATTCAAGCTCAAAATGTTCCTATTCTGATACGTTTTTCTAAGTTCTAAAGTAAACTTTAATAAATACCAATAGTCTAATAGGTAATTGCAAGACCAAGACCAAGACCAGGCGTATTGCTGCAAGACCAAGACCAAGACTGGCTAAGTCTCCTCTTGTTCTTGCATTTGGGCAACACTAATTCTGCCATATCTCAATGTACGACACATGATGCCGTCGATCTGCCCGCCTGTATCCTGATATGCTCAGGCAGTTCACGGTAGATTTATGTCACTTCAACGACATAAGCAGCTTGTGCAATAGCCAAAATGTGTTGCGATTCCTAACCGAAAGTGGTTATATTGTACACCAAGGGATGAAAGTAGTCGAATTCATTGAGGGTGTGATTTCACTCGAAAGAAAACTTACTTTCGCCCATGTGATACTTTGTGCTTCATACTAAATAAAATCTACCAAAAACAACATAATCTACCAAAAATTACAAAAACTACCAAAATTAACCAAAAACAACCAAATATTACCAAGAACAACCATAATTTATCAAAAACTACTGAAGACAACAAATAAACAAAATAAATCATAGCATGAGAGAATAAGACTTTGCATCCGTAGCAGAGGAAGTTTTTCTATTTTTCCTCTCACTACACTCTGCAGCGGGCGGAAGAGTTCCGCTGTTCAGAACTCGCCCGAAGACACCAACTTTCTATGATAGGTTTTCTCCGTATGACATACTGCAATGAGGTACTTTCTACATAGGTGTAGTATACAAGTATTGTTCATAATGTATTCATTATTGTTTACTAACAAACAAAAATACGATTAAAGGTTCGCAAGAAATTTGACAAAAGTTATTTGTGCAGCAAGAGTGTATTTGCTTCGAGTGCTTATTTTGAGTCCCAAATAAGCGAGAAATTCTATAGTAGAATTACGAGCGTGTAGCGAGTGATCCTTGGTTAGTTAGTATATGTAGCGTAGTGAGATACTTAAAAGCACAAAATGTAAATAACTTTGATCTCGTGACGCACATCACTTCAGCAGTGAGAAAAAAATGCTTAGAAATAAAGGACAATGTAGAAAAAAAACTTAACTCAGCATCCTTTACAGTCTTCAAAAATTACTGTTAATTAATTGTATGTCTACTGTTCGTTCTACCTATATCTACCTATATTTTATCATAATCCTCAATTAGGTCAGGGTTTGATCAAAAACCCAATGTAGTCTATTTTATTATTATGCTTAAATGTTTTAAAGTACATTGAACCAATTGATTGCAACTGTGGTGTGTGGTTAGCGTATGCGCCTCTCACTATGGGGTCTCAGGTTCGATTTCCGGTTTGGGAAATATGTAATTTGTGAACTTTCCATCTGGAAATTCACAATAGCACCACGGAGTTGGAATTGTGCTCAGCGGATGGCGATAGGCTCACCTCCCCATGGGACCTAAACATTACAGGTGAAATGTGGGTGTTGTATACCTCTGCCACACCCTTCTGAGTAATATAGGCGTGATGATATGCTATGTTATGAATAAGAATATATTTTGTATGTTATCCCTGCGGAGAATATGTTACAAGATTATAATTTTTTAATTGAGTGCGTTAGTAGTGCGGTAGTGAGTTACGTCCGGACGTTACGGAGTACATATCCGTCGTACACGAGTATAATATTTCTGTGTATTCGGTTTATCGGATTCTTCTTTGCCTTGCAGAGCAAAATAACTAATACAACTTACTAAACAAAATCGATTGGTCGTTTTTTTTTTAATAATATAATATATTTTTTAAATATATGGGTTCCTTGTAGGTACTAGGATGCCCTAATAAAAAAAGGCAGATGGAGTGCACTCTCTCATTCCGTCTGCTTTTTATTAGGGTTACGTTGCCAAATGGCAAAAAAACGGCACCCTCAATGAGTCGTCATGTCTGTCCGTCCGTATGTCACAGCCACTTTTTACCGTAACTATATATTTTTCATCAAATCCATACGTGTGGGATCTATGGATAGGTCTTCAAAAATAATATTGAGGTTTCTAATATATTTTTTTCTAAACTGAATAGTTTGCGCGTTTGTTTGTTAGCTTCCAAAGTGGAAAATTTGTGTCCTCCCCCCTCCCCGTAACTTCTAAAATAAGTAAACGATAAATGTAAAAATAATACAATGATGTATATTACCATGCAAACTTCCACTTAAAATTGGTTGGAACGAGATCTAATAATTAGTTTTTTTTTTAATATGTAATAAATCGTGAACCGCATTTTACCTTTCATTCAATCAACTGCAATATAATAAAGAATTAACAAAACATTTATTTAGATGTATTGTGGCACGGAACCCTACGTGCGCGAGTCCGACTCACACTTGGTCGGTATTTTTTATCTATGACAAGCATAACACTTCGTAAAACAAATTCACTGTATAACAGTGTTATTACATTACGATATGGTACCTAAAGCGAAGGCGGGTCACTAGTAGGCTATAAGTCTTCCTCAAATTAACAGACATTTTCATTAATTAATTTATTCCTCAGATTTAATTATCCATTAAATTTTTTCAGTTAAAACCACTAGTTTCTGAGATTAGCGCATTCAACCTAACAAACAGTTCAGCTCTTTTAATATAAGTATATAGATACGTAAGGATAGGTATTTCTTTAGTCTATGATTATCAAAGAGTAAATTAATTAAATCTTGGCCTAAAATTCGTGGACCGAATGCCTCACTGTGTTGTCATAGTCTAGTTATTAATTTTACTTTCGATATTTATCAAGACGTTTCGATAATTACGTGTTATTTATAATTATAGGTGGAACGAACAGTAGACGTACAATTATTTAACATCAATTTTGTACATTTAGATACGATTTATCACTGTGTACGCGGTGGAGCGGCAAGAAATTACTGATTCTAGCCGTGCCACAAATTTTGTAAAATTTCTTGCGAACTTTTGATCATAAATTAATGAGTTTGGAACGTAATACAGAAATACCATTGCTCATCGAAGTCTCTATTCCTATAAAGAACGTTTCGCCGAAAATGTTATTAATAGAAAACATTGTTCGTAGTTTCATTGAAAGCAATGTTGACAGAGATTTCTGTTCATAGAAATGATTTCTGTTTATAGAAATGATTTCTTACTTTGTTTCGAAAATCTAAGCAATTAAATAATGTATCGCAACATTTTATAAGATATCTGTGTGCTAGTGGTTCCTATGAACTAAGTTTACCCGGTAATCAAAATGTCAAAGTAAAAATAGCTTTCTATGAACTGAGATCTCTACTAACAGTGATTAATATGAACCGAGAAATCAAGAACAACGTTCTCTATCAATATAGCACTTTTAGTGATTTCTGTATGTAGTAGAGTTATTTAATAGTGTTTCTGTATTACGTTCCAGGCTTGTTATAAATTTTTAACAAAGTACAAAGTAAAAGTAACAAATGATTCAAATAACGAATACTACTACAGTATTAATTACAACACGATAAAAGGACATTATTTTAACAATATATATTTTGAACTTATGAGAACTGTTGAAAACTTTTATCGTGCTACAAATATTAAGAACAATATAAAAAAAATATATTTATTTGTGTTACACCATCGACAAATATAAACAAAATCAATAATTGTAATATTTTTTACGAATTTGTTGCTATGCTCGGAGGGGTTTCGGTAGTTTCATTATGAAGCCATCAAATATTAAAGCACTATTGTCATTTCATGTTAAATGCGTGTCACAAACCATTACTTATTCGACGGCTTGTGGCGCCGTAATCAATCAGATCAAATGAGTTTAAAAACTGAAACAAAATGACGTTGCTATACACTAGAAACAACAATACTAATATGAATATTATAACAATGATAGTGAGAACGTTTTCACATTGTCGTTTCTGTGTTTCTTCCTTTTTTGCTTAGTAATTGCAAAGTTGTGTAAATTTCGGGAGCCAAGTAAAACTATTATTTGATGTATTAGATTTTTATACCTAGTAGTCAGATAAATGTAGCACACAAAATTAAATACATAATAAATTCGTATTTTATTAAAATAAATAAAATACTAATCCTACTCAAAGATTACAAATTATGTGCGGTAACATTCTTTAATAAAATTGTGCCGACTCCAGTGAGGAAGATTGCGCCCTAGTCATTATGCAATCTCGTCCGACTCGACGATAATTGGAATCTCATTTCAAAGGCTACTTCAATCAGATAATATTATTCTTGGACCAATCTGTTATAAAATACGGCGGATTAAGAGATCATATTACATAGATTCAAGCTATCAAGCTACACTACAATAGCACATGAAAAATAAAAACATATTTTTAAGAAGGTTTTCTAATTTATATTTTATCTTTACCTTTTTAGTATGAGTTTTTCATCCCCTGAAGCAACTCATACATGTGTTTGCGCGCGTGTTTACGATATTACGTGTGTTGCCGCAAGAACATAATACTAAGCAAAGGTACGCATCTTAGCTCCTAAGTGTCAAGGAGTTCACTCATGAGAAGACACTCCTGGCACAAAAAAATATTCAATTATCATTATTTATTGTCAATTAAAATCACTTTTTTTGTAAAATTATTTAAGCAACGATTTTTATACCTTCACTGTTTTCAGTGCACAAAACGCACTTAATGCAACATAACGTGTGGCTCATGTGTAGGTAACAGAATAACTACTTTCTAGATATTATTTTAAATTCCAGTGTCGGAAATTACTAAATTACATGTATACTACTGGATTCAGTTTTCGTTCGCCAGAATCTCCCAATCAAACCCAATTTTAGATAGTTTTTTTTATATATTTAAAAAAAACAGTAATGACAAAAGAATAAATCATTTATGATGTCAATGAATTCGTGCATCAGGGTTTATAATAGGCGAACCTAAGGTTGAAAGTTAAAACGAAAATTTAAATTGCTTGAAATTCTGCTCATAATTGCCATACATGACGTAAATAAGCACTAATTAAGTTTTCTTAAAAAAGGAAGTGCCCTGAGGGTTAAAAAGGTGACAGTGAACGTGCACGGACGGTTTTGTGGAGTTCCGTCGTTCTTGAAATAAGAAGAAGCATTTCGAAGTCCTATTCCACGCGAAAGGCGTCGCTGGCAAAAACTAGTATTTTATAGAACAAGAGATTAACAACCTAAAGTAAGATCGTCGAGGATTATAGCGAGTGACTTTATCCGGGAAAGTTTTAAAGTGGTACAGTTTAAATACAATATTGAAGTGGCAATTAAAACACTGGCTTTATGGCTTTCAAACATTGCAGTCAGATCTTCTTAAGTTGTGCTTAAATTTTGATTGTTCATTAAATGAAACAAGCATCCAATAAAATCTTGTCTCTTTATCAATCATCAGGTTTTTTTTAAAAGAGTAAGCATCCATTAACTGTAATACTGTGTTTTCCAAATAGTCAAATTTAACAGTTTATATAAATATGTAGTATTCTCGAAAGAAATCGTTGTTTAGGTTGTGTCAAAACTTTACATCATGAACTTCCCCGGCATCAACGTTTTTCAGTAAGCTTTGGCTGGCACTGCAGTTAACTTGTCATTTAAATATTTAATTCAACGATGCCATAGCAATAAAAGTATTTTGTACCTAGATAGAACCTATAAGATAAGTGTTGCTTACACCATCATCTGATCCTATTGATTACTAACAAGCATCTGAGGCCTTTTAGTGACGAATCTAAAGATCTTAAACATGGCTTGTATGTAATGATTGTATTGTTGGATTTTAACAATCAAGCTGGGCAGTTGCGGCTGTTTAAACATGGCACTTTCCTATATATCCGAAGTCTTACTTCACTTTATTTTTATACTATACTTTATTTTCTATCTTGATACAATATGACCACATTAACTGTAAATATTACAGTCCTTTTGTTTTGCCGAGCTTAAGTGGTGTGGTGCCTGACAAACTATGGGCGATCTTACAAATTGTACTAAGTGGACACAAGAGGCTCCACCTAAACAAAATTGGCGCTCATGAACACTGATGAGAAAGTTTTAATAGTGCCATATCATTGGGCCTCTAAATTTGTGACGCATATGCCATCGATTCAGATTCAGATTCAGTGCCATCGACACGAAAAAGAAGACGGGCTTCACCTCCCACCACCTACGAGTTTTGTTGTTTGTGTTGTTATACCAAGTGGTACATATAATTATATTAACAATGCTATTTAACATTAGCTATCCATTTGTTGTTGTATTTAAGATTTTACACATGCGGCACTGAGACCCATTAATGGATGGTCAATTACCATACAAAGATGAATGCATAATGCAAAATCTCATTTTGCTCGCGCTGCCCCTTATTCTGGTAAAAACAAACATAAACATTGCATTATGTAAACAGTAGATTTAAAGTTCGAAAATATCGGTGCTAGCCAGTAAAAATATCGGTGCTAGTAACAGAGTTTTAAATAGATTTGGACAAAGCTTTGAGTATTTGATTTTGCAACTTGACATTTGCGATATCCAATTTCTCCCTCAGTACTTATTAAAGATTCACGACGGGCACCGGCATGAAAATGACGCTTAGCCGTTGAGCTAAAGACTAAACTGCATCATTTTTGTCTGTTTTGTTGTCATTCGTGTTTTTAATATAACAAATTATCATCTAATCCCAAACTAATTAATAAATATATAATTTTCTTTTGTAAATACATACTTATTATACATAGAGACACCCAGACCAAATTTCCATGTCTGGGCACACAAAGATTTGTCTTGAGCGAGAATCGAACCCTCGACCTCTTCGTAGCAGGAAATTGCACTTTCGACTCCGCTATCCGTTCCGTAGTAAAATCCAATTAGGTTTATTTATATCTCGAAACTCAGTTAAAGTACATTAAGGATATATAAGTATAAGGACATTTGTAACTTCGTATAATTCAAACATAAATGTGAACTCTTTGAATCTTGCTACGTATTACCTTAGATTCGAGTCCCTGTACATGTGAAATGGGGTTGTTTTAATTCATTAGTCGACCATCGTGTGGTACCTATATTCTTGGATATAGTTTAAGATTCGGCTGTAAGATCTTTACGCCTATAGTGTATACAACATATTTTTATACATTATGGCAATTTTAAAATATAAAATACTCAAATAAAACTCCTGCAAAGGAGCATCGTCATGTCTCCCGCCCCCGCGCTATTTTAAATCGCCCGCTTGAAATTAACTTTACCTTTTGCTCTTGCCATGCACACATCAATTATCTGGTCGCATAATTATAGTGAAACATAATCCATTTTTCAATTAAAAGGAAAACAAACGCAAATATAATGAAGTGAAAATATCACCCCGCAACAACAAAAAAAAACATTGTTTGTTCTCATTGCCCAACAAAACAACTATGATACAAAGTGGAAGGGTGATCACTTGCATGTGACCATTGATAGCATGGGCGTTTTTATTTGCGGTAATTGTAAATACAATTTTGGATGATGGTTTAACTCTCCCACTTGGCAAAGTCTCTCCGACTACCCCTAAATATTTTAAACTTCCAGTGAAATTGTCAAACACAAAAAAAACTCATTTAAATCCAACGAGTACTATCTGAGATTAGCGCTATCAAACAAACTAGCTTTTGGTATATCGTGCAAAAAACATTACTTGCTAAAAACAATGCTATTTTGACATTAATTAATCTTTAATCATTTTATGTTGGAAATTTACAATATAGCCTCTCTGCCTCCAGTGTGGTATCACCGGTCGATAGTATCCGATACCTTATTGCGTTCATTTATCATACTTCTGTTGCGTCGTTACTTCGCAGCAGCAGTGCGTGATTGCACGCGTCCCAATACTATGTAGATCTACTATAAACAGAGATCGCGATGACGCATTCAACTTGATCGACCAGTAAAACGCATATGTTTGGCAGAATCTTAAATCTTTCAGTCCTGAGTTAAATTAATTTATATTATTAAATTATATTATTTGTGTAAAGTTTAGCGCATTTTGCTTTTTTTGGCAATCTGGCAAATAAGATAAGTACCCAATAGTCTAAGTAACTAACCAGGATTTAATGAACATTAGCTTAATCACATTCAAACAGCTAGCAAAGCGTACTTAAGGTAAAAATCGAGTGAAAATAAAGAATATTTAATCATTTTTACATAAAAAATATATATCTGTTTTTTATTGATGTTGAGTGCTCTAAAATTAATAATGCTGTGTACGCATAAAAAATGTAAATGATTAATAAACAACCATTAACCTAATATCACGTATGCAGTATGATGTGACACAAAACTAAACAAATCGTTTTGGCGAATATATTTGAACAAATAGTTTCTTCCTGTGTTAAGGACTAGGCAAACAGCAACATTGCGATACCTCATAAATGAGAAAACTAATGAAGTTAATTAAAATATCCTTCATGTTTGTGATGTGATATGTTGATGAGTTTATTTGTGGCTAATGTTGTAGAAGATAGTTGACAGAAGGTAGAGGTCGGTGCAGTGAGTGGTGCGGTGGAGAGTGGGAGCGTGGGAGCGCCCTCGCCCCGCCGCCGCCGCGCTGGGAGCCTCTAGTCCGCGCTTCAGTCAGTCGAGTACGGTCGCGCGACGGCGACAGCCACGCCGCATACTAACGCTTACATTAACAAATTCTAAGGAAAAACTAAACCCGCTCGTACTAACACGTTTACGCTTTAATCAATAGACATACTGACATCATACACATTACAGACGCACCCGTTATAATACGTCGATTGAGATCAGTAGGTAACAACATTTCTGTAAAACAAATTAAACAACTTAGTTTCCATTTTTAAAGTAACTTTACGTCTGACTACTTTAGGTGTAGAGACGTGTGAAACAGTGCGGTGATTATAAAGTTTTTGCAAGTGACAATTATTCACGATAATTCATAAATGCAGTGAATATATAGGTACAATATCTAATTTTAAAATTCCTTACATATTTTATTGTAATATTATGTACCTCTATACCAGTTGTTACTTTAATGACTAAGAGCGATACATATTATTTTAGTCCGAATCACCGCAGTAATAGACATAATAGCAGATGTAAGCGTATAGCTAATTTATTTTATGTCAACGAGGTACCTATTGCATACGTATACTTTGTAGCTTTTAAGTAAATTAACGTCTAATTGTAAATAACTAAATTACTGCGCGGCAAAACATGCGATCGTCGAGTTCGTTTTGTTATTCTAACTAATAATCATTTCTTTAGAATATAAAACATTTAAAGAAAACGTTATTGTAGTTAACATTACAGTTTGAAAAAATAACACAACTGATAAACGATTCTGAAATTTTAATTGCAGACAATTAATAATTCAGATTCTGAGCAGAGGTCCTGTATCAGATTGCAGTCGTTCAGACGATCTTTACAACATTTGAATCAACACTGTGCTTCTCTCCGTCAGCTAGGGTGGACGATGACGGGAGACCGGTCCGCGACTGCCGTTTCGTGCTAAGATTAAAGTGTTGTTATTATCACAGTACATTGTTAAACACCAGCACAAATGTTACCCGACATGGCTATGAGTCGGTACAGTTCGTACAATTGCTTGACAGGCTGGGATAGCTATGACAAGATACCCAGGTAAATATTTTCCTTCAATCATATGTGTACCATTAGTTGCCTAGAGAAAAACTCGTAATATCAGACAAAATAAAACGTGGAATATTTCTAATTCAGACATCGTCATTAAGTAAATTTTGTAGAACTAAGAGTAAACTAATTATTCTTTTGCGTCAACATAAGAGACCCGATATTTTGTTTGTCTTGTATAGATGTGTTTGAGTTTTCGGGCTCAGGACTTTGTTTGCGCGCCATTACTTGTTTTACTTGAAAACAATATAGGCAGTTTAGTTTCAGTATCATTCAAGAAAGAAATAACGTTACCACCAGTAATAATGAACAATTAATTCATATAAATTGCATAATTTGTCATTAACTACTTTTATTGTACGATTCTTATGATTCGTATAATCTTACCTTCATGGCCGAGATTAATAGATCTGATTTTATAAAGAATAGACGATTGCAACTCAATGTACCTACTTATTATTGACATTTGAGCGTGTCCCGCCCGAGTTCAACATTTCAAAGGGCTGGGATGGCTAAACAATAATTAGAATTTAATTATGATCCTCAAACTCTGTCCACTATGTAAATGTACCTTTAGTCTTTACTTCTACCTCACTATTAAGCAAATACACAACGACATAAACATATAAAAGATACCTGTTGCGGGGTTTGTAAGGGAAATTGGGGTCAAAGGTAATTTATTAGAAGGTCAAAAGAAAATAGTTACGTAAGTGTCTACTATTATTATTAGTATTGGTTGGCGACTACCGCAGTCATCCATTCATGTTCATTGGCGTTCTTAACTGACGGTGCTAATTCCTGATAGCAATAAAAATATCGTTAACATATAAAAAAACTACTTAATTTTATATTAAATTGACGACTAATAATAATTGACGACCGGATGGCGGAGTGGGTAGTGCACCTGCCTGCGACGCCGAGGTCGTGGGTTCGATTCCCACTTAAGACAAATCTTTGTGTGCATGAACATGGGGGTTTGTCTTAGTCTGGGTGTTTCTATGTATAATAAGTATGTATTTACAAAATAAAAGTATGTATGTACTAGTATCAGTTATTCTAGTACCCATATTACAAGCTCTGCTTAGTTTGGGACTAGATGGCGTTGTGTGTTAGTTGTGAGATATTTATATTATGTGAGATATGAGAGATATATTAAATTGATTAATAGAATACTTATCTATTATATTCGGTTTAGATTTGTCATTTGAAGATTATTTTCAAATTGCAAAGAGAAATAAAAATATTATGCAACGACATATTGTTATTAAAATACTTGACAGTTTTAAAGAAATGAAATAAATTTAAATCGATTTAATAACCTCCTTTTTGGAAGCCGTTAAAAGTGGGATATGGTGTGTGACGAAAACTCAAAACCCGCTTATTCAGGGTTCCGTGCCAAAAGAAGTGTAATTTTTTTTGACCAGGTATAAATAAATGTTCATACGAATATATTTATTTCTAGCTTTTGCCCGCGACTTTGTCCGTGCGGAATACGTTGTTTTAATTAGAAGCTGCTCCTGCGGTTTAACCCGAGTCAAATTTTAGTGTTCCGCTCCCGTGGAGTTAAGCGTAATGTTAAATGATTAAAACCTTTCTTGAGTGTTAGACTATTAAACACCAAAAGAATGATTAAAAACGAAACCAGTAGTTCCCAAAAATTACCACATAAACCGATACAGACAGAAAACCGATAATTTTAAACATATATTATGCTTTTTGACATAGGTTATTTTGTCATTTAAAACAGACACTTATGTATGGGGACCTGGCCGTTAACGTGGATGAGGAAATATCTTTGTAAAGGGGCGCCCTAATCACTCAAATGACGAGAAAGTTAACTCCTGACTCACGAGACTTGGTCTGAGGATACTTGGGGAATCTTTACTTCCACTCTAACTAACGGCTTACAACGAATGTTTCAAGTTCACCTCGACTTTGCCGGAATCTTTAGCGGTACCACAGCTTAGAAGGAAAACCGATGACTATTTTATAATTTGTGGTATTTTATAAGAAAGTAGAAATTTTGATCTATTTAATTGAACATAACTTACATATTATGAATGTGTTGACAGGGATTTTCAATATCACCGTTAGGTACTTATTTCAATTATAAGTATACCTTAAAGTTTCAGATTTTCGTTTTAAATAATTAAACATAACTTAATATACTGTTATATTCCGCTATTTACTTTATAAATCACTCGCTATAACATACTTTTTAAATATACCTATAGTTACTCTGTACAAAAATCAGAGAGACAAAAATCAAGCTCCAAACGTCAAATTCACAAATATTTTTTGTGTTACATTTTGGAACCTGGTTTTTGTGTATATGATTTTGGTACCCAGTACCTCAGTATAGTAGTTGTGCAGAGAAACCCAAGGAAACATCTAAATACAATGATAGAAGTAACAATAGGCCATATTATTATTTACTAGCTGACCCGGCGAACTTCGTACCGCCTTAGCGTAAATTTGATGCACTACTTTATTTTGTATAGCTGACCTATCTTATGTATGCGTACCTATTCAATTTGAACTGGAATCTATAATATCCCCCATATAAAAATGAATACTTTTTTTTTTTTTGCTGTAACAACCTTGTACAGAGTATTAGAAAACTACAAAAAAAAATATCAGCCAAATCGGTCAAGCCGTTTTCATGCCAAGTCGTGACAACGGAAAACGGGTTTCATTTTTATATATATAGATGTTAGAGATATAAAACCATACCCGGACACAAATAAAAATAAATGTTTATGGCCTATATTAACCGGTACTAATGGTGAATTAATGCACACATCGCATAAAATGTATTAGTGATTTACATGATAACATATACGTCTTCATTAATATAACCTAACAGAGCAGGTACTTAATTACCGAGGGCGTTGGTTTTATAAGTATAAATGATGGACGACCATACGTTATTCTCCTTTTAAATTTACTGATTACACCAGACTCCATTGTTACAATAACGTTACTTTAACATTCTTTAAATACAGGTAGTAAATGATGAAGCTGCTTACCAGAGGTTCTTAATTCCTATTTCAGACCCTGAGTCCAAAAAAAGCCATCGAATATTTCTGAAAATCAGTGTTGGGAAATTTTTTAATGTATAACAAAATTGAAAATTTATGAGAATAAACTTTAAAACCACTTTTCAGTTATTAAGAAAATTATTTTTAAAGGGGCAGATTTTTTTCGGAAAATAAAATTCTTAAATTCCAAAAATTCGATATGCGGAAAGTTCTTTCGGGGAATAATCAACCAGGTTTCAGAAACTGGTACGCGGCTTGGTCATTTACACCCTGTAAAAAAAGTATAAAATAGTTTTGTACGACTACGCATTAGGAATAACTCCTGTGTTGCGAGGGTTCTCACAATCATACATTTCACACACACAAAGCACTACCAGAGCCAGAACAAATCTTTGCGGATCACACAAATATTTGTCCCGTGTGGGGATCGAAGCCACAACACCAGCGCAGTTGAAAGCGGCGAGGCGACCGCTTTAACCACTACGCCAACCGTGCACTTTAAATCTATCTTGACAGGGAAACTCCAATACAGTATAATTGCCATCCAATACTGTACTAACTAATTTATTTACTTCTTTACCAAGGCAAACCAATTTCCAACTACCGCGATGCATACAAATTGGTTTGGTAGCCAATACAGAATGTAAATGACACCGTGACGAAGCCACTTACCAAGGATTCAGTACATGATTCTGAAACCCTGTGTGCAATAAAATTATGATTTCAATACTGTCCAATTTGGTCGGAAAACTTATATCCATGTATAGAAACTGTAACCTGACCAAGGCGATAGCCGAGTGGGTGACCGTAGGACTGCCAATTCAAAGGTCTCAACTCGAACCTACACACACATCAGTCAATAAATCGTTAAGATTCGTCTTTTCGAAGATATGTGTGTATTTCTCATATAAATTATCGCTCGCTTATAGATACAGGGCAGCTATTATTATGATTACCTGACCATATATAGGATCTGTAACATGTATAGAAACTTTCAATAAATGTCGCGATGTCGCATCCACCTCGTACTTGTATGAAAACTTGTTTCAATTAACCGATTCACTGATCCATCGACACCAAACCTGAGCCGGTGAGACTACAAACTCTAACTAAGGACTTTGTAAATGCCACAACAAGGGGTAAAATAAAGGTAAAACTGTTCTATAGAAACTGCCTGTTTAAGATAAAAAGGTTGAAAATTCGTATGTACATTTGCTTCTAGTAAAAGTCGAATTGAAACCCAACCATTAAACATTTACATAGGTTAAGTGGCACTCTTCATTCCTTTACGTCTTTGAACGTATTGAAATACGTTTCAATTATGTACTTCTAAAAAGCGGCGGCGTTTTTGTTAAATCTCAGGTAAAGTCAGCATCAGAAAGATTATAGCTTTCAAGGTAGTCAAAATGTTGTACAGAACAATTCAATTTGCTAGTACATGTCAATGGTTTCGAGAATAACGTGATTAATTTGGAATTTACTTCGAAGCTTCATTTTGTTTCGCAAAAATAATTTTTTTGCGTTCCTTATAGAGATTGAAACAAACGGTTTTTTGATTCTTATCGATCATAATGTCAGCATCTCAAAGGTGTGGAGGATGCAACATACCGAAATTTATAGAACCGCAGTTTTTAGACATGGTCAGAGTTCATGTTGTCATCAGTTATTTTAATTTTACGAGCAACTATATCCATTTTTTTTCGTAAGTCATTTACTGGTAGAAATCAAAACTAACCATGTCTAGAATCTGGATTCAATAAATGAAATATAGGAAATGAATGAATAATGATGTATAGGATAATGGGAAATGTGCCAATTTAGAAAAAAAAAGCATGTTGCACGTAGGTTCCTTACATGAACCATTGAATGCCGAAGTGGACCATCAAACCATAATCGGTAGCCCGGCAAAATTATATGCCTTCAAAATCAAACTTCTATTCTTACATGCGGCTAATGCAAATTGTGAAGGTATCATAAGATATTTCTAAGAATAATATAATGAACTTTATAACATCTGGGTCACACCAGACACAAGCAGGCAATCACGTATCTGCTGCGACTCGTGACAACAGAAGTTACTATTTTTGTTTATTGTATTATATTTGAGATCTAAAGAGTATTAAATTACCGATTCCATTTTCATCGATACCAGGCGGTCGAATAGCATACATAGCTCTATGATCAACAGAAAAGTTGTACAAACAACTCGTAGTTGTGGTCTCCTATTAGCACCACCTACTCGTACAGTGGAACGTTACCGCGTAGTTTACACTCAATGAGTTAAATGAGCATTTCCTTGTTTGTGCACACATTTTCGACAAGGAAAAAGAGATTATTAATTATGTACACTGTATGTATAAACGTCTACAGGTAATTGATCTAGGTATACTAGGTGTCTTTGAATTTTTGAGACGCATTACTGCTTAATATGTTTTAAGACTAATTATAGTCATTTTCCTACGAAATATTAGTTATCACGGGAAATTTTTCGTAGACAAAGAGATTACAACATCCCAGAAATACTGAAATAAGTACTCATCAAAAGTAGGTGGATCATTGAATGTCTCGCAAAACATGTCACTACTGATAGTGCTAGGGTTTAAGACATCGTTAAAATTGTCTGGCCATCGCGCAAGTACGAGTGTTATCCGTAACTCGATGATGTCTGTCTACAATAAATTGGAAATGTTTTTCTAATTCTTGGCTCATAAATTGATTGTATTTTGCCTATTTGAAGCCTTTTCCATTTATCATTAGTGTATCCGTTTGGACCGTCCGTCTGCCACTTTTGACTGTGTGTATTCATAAATAAATAAATCGCACACAACATACACACACCGTCATTCCGTCCCAAACTAAGCAGAGCTTGCAATATGGGTACTAGAATAACTGATATTAATACATACTTTTCACTTGTAAAAATCTACTTATAAGACAAACCTCACCCACAAAGATTGGTCTTGAGCGGGAATCGAACCCGCGACCTCGGCATAGCAGGCATTTGTACTACAGACTTCGCTAACCGGTCGTCATAGATTTGTGGCTTTGTTAACTTATATATAAAATTCTCGTGTTACAATGTTAGTTACCTTACTCCTCCGAAAAGGCTTTACTGATTTTTACCAAATTTTATATGCATATCCAGTAGGTCTGAGAATTGGCTACTATTTATTTTTCATACCCTTAAGTGATAAGGGTTGTTCACCCTTAACATTTTTTTTTAATTTTTTGGCAAAAAAAAAAGTTTTTATTTTTTTTTAAATACATACGACCCTAAATTTTTATTTTTTAATAGCAATTTAGTAAGCTTAGCGCTTTTGACAATAAGAACTTTTTGAATGTACCTTTATGGGGTTTGACATAACATAATGCGTACTGCAAATATCGTCACAGAGAATGTATGCATAGTTAAGACAGGACATCGTCTGTCGGGTCAGCTTGTTATATCCGTATATTTAACCAGAGACCAGTGCTCTAATTTAATCATCTGTTGCATTAAACAAGTCTTTATTATTCTTAAGTACTTTGTCAAGTACTTCAAGAGCACTGAAATTAAGCTAGCAAAGTGTTTTCACTTGTCAACAATTTATTTTGTGAACACTAACGATTAGAGTTGTAGCCAACTTTTTGCGCAGGCCTAGAGTTGCCATATGACAGGATTTGTACAGACATGTCAGGATTGATGGGTCCCCGTCAAGATTCCGGCTGGACTTGGAGATAATTTATTTATTTAGATTTTTTTAATAATAGTCGTGGTAGATATAAATAAAACTGATAGATATTATTTTGTTTGTAGCAGAGATTTTCCATATTTTAAATTCTACGTGGGCGAAGGCGGTCAAAAGTTAAAAATAGTAAATCGAAAATGTTGTTGTTTCTAATGCGTTTTATCTGAGCCTTATTATGTATCTAAATAAAGTTAAATTAAAGCACATAACATTAACTTAACATAACATCTCGCCTATATTAGCCAGAAGGGTGAGGCAGAGGTATACAACACCCACATTTCATCTGTTATGTTTAGGTTCTGTCCACCGGGCACAATTCCAACTCCGTGTTGCTCTTGTGAATTTCCTGTCGGAAAGTTCACAAATAACACTTTGCCCGACCCAGAAATCGAACGCGAGTCCTCACGGTGAGAGGCGCATACGCTAACCACTAGACCATCGAGGCAGTTTGATTAAAGCACATGTAAACAAAAATACTTTTTCATCTATCCAGCATGAAAAGGAAGAAACCTTTCAAAATTGAGTAAGAATGAATTACTTTTAAATTATGTACTTACGATATAAATATAAATATC
This sequence comes from Hypena proboscidalis, assembly GCA_905147285.1. Classification (NCBI taxonomy): domain Eukaryota; kingdom Metazoa; phylum Arthropoda; class Insecta; order Lepidoptera; family Erebidae; genus Hypena; species Hypena proboscidalis. Next base: position 10,043,572 of record LR990126.1, read on the forward strand.
AGAATAAAGTAAGGGAGCTTCAAAAGCCATTCACACACACACGTAAGAGTAAGGCGATCGATAGCCGTGAATCATTTCTAGCTACGACTAGGAAATAGACAGCAATCAGCGTAGACGTTGACATTGTAAAGACCACCTCTCCTCCGGCGTTATATTTTATCGCAAGTTGTTATCTGAAATTCCGTTCGATAAAGAAACGTCATAAAGTACTATTCCGGTAGAATATGCCGCGTCTTCTATTTAGATTTGTGATGTCAATAATAAATTTTATCGTGAATTATAAATATGCCCGTCCTTACATAATTCACGTCATATACCCGTGTTTTGAGTTTATTAGTATATGGATGTTCGTTCATGTCTTTAAAGCAACGAAGCCACTTTTCAATTCTTCTTCATTTTTCATTTCATCTAATTACACTGAAGTAGGCTAATAATCTTACGGATTTATCAGAATATTAATATTTTGCAGAGATGTTACGGAAATAAAGTTTTGGTTCGGATACTGATCTATGAATAAATTGATATCGGTTCCGGTTTCGAATATCGGGTTTGGAATCGGAATAGTAGCACTGTATAAATATACATGTCTGCTGGGCTTGGGTGTCTTTTCAATATGAGAAGGGTAAGGTCTTAGTCTGCCATGCCGGCCTAGTGTGGTTTGGTAGACTTTACAAATCCTCAAGTACTTTAGGCACTCTCAGGTATGCAGATTTCCGCACGATGTTTTTCCTTCACCGTTATAGCGAGCGATTATTTCCATGATGTATTTATCATGGAAATTATCTTCGTAAAGATGAATTCTAACGATTTATTGACAGAAGTGTGTGCCGTTGATTAGAACCCGAGACCTTCGACTAAGCATTCCCACGCCAATTATTTCAGACTATCTGAAAGTCGACTACTTTGGTTTCGTATATTAGAAAACAAGGAAATTTGGAAAACCGACGCGACGTTTCCTAAGTTCCATAACTTAAATCGCTCGTATCTCAAAAACGGTGGGTACCTACTATAAAACGGCAATCATAACAGCAAGAGTCCGCCGTCCATTCACTCCTATTTTCTACATTTTCCGGGGCCTATAAGCCAAACAACAACACCACCTTTTATTTTTTTCTTAAATTGTAATATTTCAAAAAATTATGTACACATGATTAAATCTTGCTTGACTTGAAATAAATATCTAAGTTTGCCGAAATATTCTTTGGTTTTATAAATTGTCATTGTTTTTACTACTTCACTAGCAGCCATAAATTATTTTTCATTATACTTCTCTGCCAAACTGTACATGAACAGTGGACACGAGCCCGAAACGATGCGGAAACAACAAACAGTCTCTCTCATTCCTATTGAAGTGACCTGCGATACCAAATGACTGAAGAGCGTCCCGATGCAGTGCGGTGCTATCGGTATCAGTTGATGCGATATTACTACACGAACGGTTTTATGCGCCCTGTGCGAGATTAATTATATACCTGAATTAATTTCTAAGATACAAAGAGTCCTTAGAGGCGATTTATTTTTCAAAGCATCTCCTTCAGATAAAGTTGAGAGGCGCGCAATCTTTGAGTAAAGCTTGTGCGCTTGTCGACAGAAAGCGTCGACATTATAAAAATATTTTCTTAAAGCATCGAGAAACAGCACTGAAGCGTCTTTACCGTCAAGCACAGGGCGTTTTTATCTTCATTGGCAGGATAAGCATAAGCATTTAACATACATGAAAGTGACAGCTGTGTTCTTTTTTCAAGTGTAACTTGTGACACTTTTAAATTCGATCAGGTTATATTTTATGGGTCGGATAAGATCTATCCGGAACCTCAGAAACTGGTCCTTAGGATACCAACCTGTAGTAAGGTTAAATAAACAGTTGTGGTACTTATCCACCAACCCTTACAGTTGACTAATCATTATATCGGGTCTCATTAAAATTTTAAACTATCCGATATTATCCGAAACTTTTATTTCAGCTTCGGTTAAAGATAGCATTTTATTTTGGATATCCGAAAGTTTCGGTTCCGGTTCCAAAGCTGCCTAACATCCCTGGTCTTTTGCATGCAGTGACCGCCTTTAAACCTAAATACAAATGAAAACAGGACGATATACGTAAGTTGCAAAAATATGTTATGCCGAGGTACAAGGTAGGCTCATCAATACTGACATCAGGCGACAGCTTAAAGGAAATAGCATGGAAATATTAAATCCCACGCTGACGATGTCGCGGTCAACAGCTAGTTATGTCATAATTATAGTCGCTCTCCGGCTAACTGCGGCAAGTATTGCTTAACTTACTCGACAATCGATCGAACCGCGCATACCAGCTGTGACGTAGTCCAGCTAGTATTATATTATTAGGTAATAAAATAACGTTTATTTATTTACTTATTTATTTATAAGTATATTTAGATATTTATAAGTATCAAACTATTTACTTATTTATTTATAAGTATCAAAAGTAATCGACGCTCCGTCTTACTCCAAGAAACTGAAATGGCGTAGCGAGGCTCAAAGATGACCGGTGGACCACTCGGCTGACGTCATGGGCAGGGCCCTCTGGGATCAGAAAGAGAGGAAGACCAAAAACTAGATGGTCAGACGACATAACCAAAATTGCTGGAAATCTTTGGATGGAAAACACACAGTTAGAGATAAATGGGCATCTCTGGAGGAGGCCTTCACCCTCTACTGAGAGGGGTTCACAACAAAAATTTAAAACATAAATAAACTGAATTAGACAAAGAACAATAATTATTATAATGCAATATTAAATGCGATGCGATTAATTATAATTTAATTTGATTGATTTAAAAAAAAGTATGTTATTAATTATTATTATCTATTAATTTTAACTTTAATTTTAACTTTTATTTTAAATTATTATTTTAATTTGTTATTTTGTTGAATCTTTTTAATTATGAAAATATTTTTTTTAAATTTTATTATTGTGATATTTTATTATTATTTATTACTGCATGAAAATGAAATGTTTTTTTCTTATTGTATTATTTAATGAATTGATAAATTATTATTATTTTTAAAACCTAATGGTGAAATAAAAGGCTTTTTTATTTTTATTTTTATTTTTATTTATTTATTTTATTATTTATTTATTATTTATTGGAAGACCAACAGCAGTAACAATTAATATTAATTAAAATATTATGCAACATTCAGCCAATTACAGGTCCTCACGAATAGTAACAATATATTATAAAATTAAGAACTGCGAATGTACTACAACAAATCATTACAGAGCCTTATACAAATCAATTGCTTAAATAAAACTAAACACCCTAATATTGAAAAAAGAAATCACGGCTTAGCACCTGTCTCATCGACTCCAGGTTTGCATTAAATATATCAACATCATGTAATTTGCTTGCATCATTAAGGGTCCTACTAGCTCTCCGGACAAAGCTATTCTGCCGATAGTTAGATAGTACTAGTGGAAGGTGGAGGAGTGAATAATGTCGCGTATATTTTGTAGGTAAACTAATACTGACTTTAGAGAGCAGTTCCGGGCTGTTCAACGACGACATAAGTAACTTTTCAAGATAAATTACATCCGCTATATCTCGCCGGCATGATAGTGGAAGGAGGTGAAATTTAGCACACAGGCTCAAATAATTGTCAGACTTATAGGTAACTTTAGCTCTGTAACATAAATATTTCAAAAATCTTTTTTGCACACTTTCTATCCTATCAGCGTATTTATCATATCTGGGATTCCAAACCTGCGACCCGTACTCCAACAAGCTTCGCACAAACGAGCAGTATAAAATCTTGAAGGTTTTAACTTCATGGAAGGCCGATGAGGTACGCATCACAAATCCAATAACAATAACTACCTACATAAATTGTTAAAATACATACAATATAAAAAAATACATATATCGCGTTCGCATCGTTGTCAAAGGATGACCACGTGCACAGTACGCAGGCAGCATTGCTCATTATAGCAAATTTCATTTAAATTTTCGTGTCGTGAAATGCGACCAGCGCTCCTACTACAGGAGGCAATGATGGTAGAGGCTGCTGACAGCCTCACCGCATGGACACCGATGCGAAGAAATGCTTTGCTTTGCGTTTTACTGTTATTTTTTTTGTTGTCTGTCCTGCAGTCTTCCATTCGACTGCCCGTGCTAAGAATAAATATTCGAACGAATGAACGTATATTCAGTGCCCCATATATTTTGTCACTGTTGTTGACAATACGAAAGTTTTGCACCGTTAATTATCCACCAAGATAGAATAAGTTAAAAGGTTATGGCGGAAATGGCGCATCAATCTCAGACTGTCTTCAGCCGCCGTAATTATATTTTAGATCACCTTAAGGGCTCTCGCCCACGACCGATGATCAATCCGAGACCGATTTAAAAAAAGACACAGGCTTGCAAAGAAATACCTTTTTTGAGTTTAAGTAGATTTTCGTGCGACAATTACAAGAAAAATTGTGAGCAAAGTCGGTCTCTTCGCGATTTTAAGAAAATCAAATTCATTTCAAAGAAAATCAGATGAAATCTGATTATCATAAAACGTTGAGTTTATCTGAATAAAGTAAAAAAAAAAGAAACTAACTCAATCAAAAACAAAATATCTTGAAATTCTTATCAAAATAACAACGTAACAACGATAATAACGTATTAATTCGTACCTTAATGTGTGATCTTACTATATAATATTATTTTATGTGTCTCTCAGCCATGAAATTATATAGCCTAAATGCCCATTTTTAGGGTTCCGTAGTACAGTTCCTACAAGGAACCCTTATAGTTTCGCCATGTCCGTCTGTCCGTCCGTCTGTCCGAGGCATAGCGACGAAACCGTTGGTGCTAGAAAACTGAAATTTTGCATAAACATGTATGTTAACTATACAAAGAAAGTCGTAGAATAAAATTTGGAAAAATATTTTTTTTTCGGGTAGCTCCCCTACATTGTCGCCTACCCCATAGTGTGGGGTATTGTTAGATAGGACTTTTAAAAACGTTTAGGGGTTGCTAAGACAGTTTTTTGATTAAGAGATCCGTTTGCGAGATAATTAACTTTAAAGAGCAAATTTTTGTTCGAGTAGAGCGTCTCCCCCTCCTCTAAAAGCTAAACTACTGGATCCCAAAATCTGAAAAAATTGTGTCGGTAGTACATGTAATGAACTTTAAAGGAAAACTATAGCGGATAAGTTCACTTCATTAGTTCAAGAGGAATAGGGGTCCAAAGTGTAAAATGCAGTTACTTAGAATAATTCGTGCAAATTACAAAAACCTTTGAAAGTAATGACTTGTATGAAGATGTTACTTGTTTAATACAGATAGTAAATCCCTTCTAAGTCGAAATATGTTGTTACGACTAGCTACGGAACCCTACTGCGTATGGCCCGACACGCACTTGGCCGGTTTTTATAAATTTATTAGCTGTTACCCGTGACTTCGTCCTCGTGGATTTCGATAAAATGAACAAAAACTGCATCGTTCGTCTAGTCGTTAGTGTATGCGCCTCTCACCGCGACGTCTCGGGTTCGATTTCTGGTCAAGGGAAAGTGTGATTTGGAATTGAAAATATGCAAAACCGGCCAATACCTACCGAGGTTAGCGAATTCAAAGGTACAAACCAACCTTCGCCCGCGGTTCCACCCGCGTGGTTAATATCGGCATAAAATTTTGTAAGGAACCTTTGCCATGTTTTAAGTCCAGACCGACAGACAAAAAGTTTGTATTTACAATTTTTGCTTTAGTATCGATAATAGAACACCCTCAGATGAAAACAATCATTATATTTTCAATGTACCGCATTTGACTCTCAGCATTGTTATTATAAGTATGGGTTATTTAAAAAGACTTTAAAAATATTTGTGGCAGTTTAATGTCGCAAACCGTTTATGTGTGAGAAAATTTGCTTATCGAAATCTTTGTACATGAATAATAAAGTTCCACAAGACTTTTTAATATGATTAAACGTTAATTTCGGGCAACAAAACAAAATGAATCCTTTAATTTTAAATGTATATTTATAACGAGAATAATAAAAACTATGGATTTCACAATTTGAAATCTAATTTCATACTTTAAAGATGTAAATAGTCAAAAAGCCTGAAAAATTAAAAAAAAAACTATTGGCGATTCGGGTTCAGAGCAAATTTAAGAAATCAGCATTGAAGTAAAAATAGGTCAAAAAAAACAATTTGCAGGCCTGTGAAATTCAAGTAGCGGTTTGCAACGGAGCAGTGAGAAAGCCCGGTGATTCACCGGTAAAAGTAATCGACGGAAAAATACCAGGCAATTCGGCTTATCGAATGAAACCTTGAAATAACACTTCTGATGAGATAAACATTACACAAATAAAAAAAACGTATAACATAACACATCAGGGTGTGGCAGAGGTGTACAACACCCACATTTCAACTGTTATGTTTAGGTCCCATGGGATAGGTGTGCCTATCGCCAGCCACCGGGCACAATTCCAACTCCATGCTGCTATTATGAATTTGCTGAAATCGGGAGCTGAGCTTACCTTGAGCTTTACTTAGTAGAACTATTTAGATTCGCTCGATAAATGCAAATCATCGCATTCGCCGGTTCTATCCATCGAGAACTTTTGGCGGTTCTCTGGTTCTCTCTGCTCAGATCCTATTCTTTACTTAAAGATTGTAGTACATAAACTCGGTCGTATAAATACCTTAGTGCTGCAATGTACACATACTACATAAAAAATATATATGTAGTGGAGTTTCCAATTGTCTTACTTTTTACGTAATGATCCTTTTTTAAATCGGATGAAAAAAAGTCATCGTTCCTTTTTAGAAAGCTTCCTAGTAATTTTCAAATACAAGTTACTGATTCTTGTCAACTTCCTCCAGCTAAGTTTAATTGGCTTATGTTAGAAGGAAGTTCACGTCTGTGGTGTAATACCCAGGATTCGAACCCACGACCTATCGCAATATTATTAACATCATCATCATTATTTTAAATCCAGGAAATTTGCCAACAACCTTTTCTAATACAACTCAGAAATATTTAAATAAAGGGTCACGGCTTATGAAAAATTAGCATAGCCTTGGCGTGAACAGACTACGTCAAAATATTCGTTTAAATATAATATAAGCGCTGATTGCTGGGTACAATTACTTGCCTGGCCAGCTTGTTTCGTGAATCGTGAAATTAGAATGTCAAGAAGTTGATAAGTAACGAGTGATTTGAAAGAAGAAGTATGTTTAGTATATCAAAAAAATATGTAGCATTAAGTCTTTTATTTATATCAAAAATAAGTTATTTTCTCCATACGTAGGCCTTGATTAATACGCTTACAAGTCTAGAGCGTTTTTCTTCATGCTTGAGATTCTAAACTAGGCATGTAATGAATGTACCGATTAAGAAACCATATCCCAACGTATTATCTAATGTTGCTATTGTAGTGCGGGCTCCAAGCTTTAGGTTGGTTTCCTATTGTCGCTTATTAATATTTTTGTAAAATCTTTCTTACTAAAGCCTTATTTACATTACGAAAATAGTTGAATAGAACTTATAAGAGTGAATGTTACAATATGTCGTACATTAGTTTTAATGCATGTATTTAAATCGTGAGTCGAGAGTAAGTTACACTGCCCACTCCCTGCAGTTTAGCAGCTAGTTGGTTAATGTACTGGTCTGGTCTGGTTTTATATTATTTTCATACTGTATGTGCAGAACTCCACTTCTTTAATAAAACATTTATACTTCTTAAAGTTTGTCTTTGTATTTACAATTTGTAAAATTCATGTCATTTTCATTCGAACCGTCCGTCAGTTTTACTTTTTTAGATATATTTCTAACACTGTATGTCTCAATTTCTTCATTTACTGTTCGCAGAATTAGATCTAGGTTGATATATTATTGGTTATGTTAATTGGAATGTTAAACATATACATACTACATAGTTTCGAAATGTTAATTAGGTTGCTGCGAATTTAATGTCGAATATATAAACGATCGTGTATTCCGATGTTCACGTATTCAGCATGTTGACCAATGCCCCTCGTGAGCAGATTGGCCCAATTTATGAAGAGTAATCAATTACATGAAACGAAAATTTTACTGATGTCAGCTTTGCATTGTATACATTACGTACTTGTTAATAAATCTAAATGTGTACGTTTGTGAAAGTATTTCATATTTATGTTAAAAGGACTTGATTAACGCTCATTTTATAGTTATTCAAACGTATATAGGAACAATCACTTTCGTGACTCGTTAATTGAAAACAAACAATGAATTGAAAATTGCGAGTGTTTATTAGATACTAGAGAATATTATTAAAACGCCGAAAATAACTCTGTCTGTTACGCTATCGCTCCTTAACAGGTGTACCCATTTTAAAGAAATTTATGTATGAGGCAGATGGTACCTTAGTTAGGACAGAACATAAGGTAGTTTTTTATAGACATACAATGAGAGCGGAGCCGCGCACCGAAGCTTGTTATGTATAAAGTAACGTAACATAACATTTTCCCTATATTACCCTCAAGAGTGTGGCAGAGGTGTACAATACCCACAATTACGTAAGAGGGGGTGGAATTATTTGCTTCACGAATTAATACAGGTATTGATTGAGAAACCCGTGAAGCTAAAAGATATTTGTTTTTTAATCAACTCATCATGATGTAAATAAAAATAAACTAGGTACATAATATATTGAAACGGACGCAAATTGTGACAAACACCGAGCTGCTGATTTAATATGCACCTAGAATGCAGCTAGTGCGACGATACCTAGGAGTATCGTAGTATCCTGTGTGTGAGACCATAAAACGTATATGCCATGTAAAAATATCGATGTAAAGTGACCTGCTGAACGGTACACATTATGTAAATTCCCATTTAGCATCGTGGGCTCCCCTACCATGATTATATGCATCCTTAACTGTGTGTATAGCTTGAAGATGCACGCCATTTCATCATGGATGCGTTTATATGTATCTATAGAAGATTGATATAATAATATTTTTCTATATATGTTTACGTCTTTATGGCCAGTTTCACAGTCGTCAAGTAAACTTTAGGATGAAATATTACACAAACAGCTTAAAGCTGTGTTCGATTTCATGTTTGATTTGTGTAATTTGCTAACTTATACTAATTTTTCCTCGAGCCCGTTATAATTTTATTTGTCGGTTTTCTCGTACTCGACGCTTGTAAAACAGGCCCTTATAATCCTAAAATTATATATTAAACTAGATGACCCGCGCGGTCTTACCCGCGTCAAACTAATTCTGCTCGGTGCCTGCGAGCTTGAAAACAATAATATGTACAACGCGATCTTTTGATTTTTTTGCGTAGACTTACTTCTAACTGAACCTCTTAATTTACACTTGGAATCAATTTTAGAAAAACCCTGGTACTGAATTCATTTATTTTTATTCAAGTTCAACTTTACGAAATTTTGTGCTATCTTCAAAAATGACGGATTTCCATACATCCGTTTAACACTTTTTAACCTCCTCCGGGGTGGAATTTCCATAAACCTCTTCTTAGTGCGCCCCTGCACCATGTAATGAACCTTTGTGCAAAATGGCACGTTTTTAGCCCA